>SJYV01034337.1:318076-332883 GCA_006410875.1 Neotragus pygmaeus | reverse complement strand
ACTCCTTCTCCGAGAGAAATGGTTATAGGGGAGAGCCCCCCGTAAAGTACTCTGGTTTTGGGGTAGATGCTCGGGAACAGGGGATTTCCTGAGGCTTGATCACACCTTTGCGTATGCCAAGCCTCCTTCCTCATGACCTTTGCCATGTACGGAGTTCCTCACACTGGCCCCTGGCATCCCAGCATCTGGGTCTTTTTAAATGAGTCAGTTCTTTGCATCAGGTGGCCAAAGTATCGGAGCTTCAGCTTCAGTATCAGTCCTTCCAATGAACATTCAGGACTGATTTCTTTTAGGATTGACTGGTTTGATCTCCTTGCAGTCCAAGGGAGTCTCAAGAGTCTTCTCCAACACCACAGTTCAAAAAGCATTAATTCTTTGGTGCTCAGCTTTCTCATATCCATACATGACTACTGGAAAAACCAAAGCTTTGACTAGATGAAACTTTGTTGGAAAAGTAATGTCTCTGCTTTTTTATTCTGCTGTCTAAGTTTGTCACAGCTTTTCTTCCAAGGAGGAAGTGACTTTTAATTTCATGGCTGGATTCACCATCTGCATTGTTTTTGGAGCCCAAGAAAATAAAGTTTGTCACTGCTTCCAGTGTATCCCCATTTATTATTAGCTCTTCAATAGTAAAATTTAAAAAAAAATAGAAAATTCCACTTCCAGATATCCATGTACCTTTTTGTAAATTATATATATTTATAGATAGCATATTAAAAAACAGAGATATTACTTTGCCAACAAAGGTCTGTCTAGTCAAGGCTATGGTTTCTCCAGTGGTCATGTATAGATGTGAGAGTTGGACTGTGAAGAAAGCTGAGCACTGAAGAATTGATGCTTTTGGACTGTAGTGTTGGAGAAGACTCTTGAGAGTCTCTTTGACTGTAAGGAGATCCAACAAGTCCATTCTGAAGGAGATCATCCCTGGGTATTCATTGGAAGGACTGATGCTAAAGCTGAAACTCCAATATTTTGGCCACCTCATGTGAAGAGTTGACTCATTGGAAAAGACCCTGATTCTGGGAGGGATTGGGGGGAGGAGGAGAAGGGGACGACATAGGATGGGATGGCTCGATAGCATCACCAACTTGATAGACATGAGTTTGAGTGAGCTCCAGGAGTTGGTGATGGACAGGGAGGCCTGGCATGCTGTGATTCATGAGGTCACAAAGATTCGGACACAACTGAGTGACTGGACTAACTAACTAATATTCTTATTATGTTATTTTCTTTAAAAACATAAGCAGGAATATACATTAAAAAGATAAATGTAAATTAAATAATATTTTAAAGTATTCTTAATTATAATTAATCATCAGAAAAATCCAGTGACAAAAGTATGGTTATAATTGCTTTATATTTTTGAAATTTTGATTTAATATTTTGTAGCAAGGTGACAGAAACCTTAGTTCTAAGATCAGCATTTTTCTGTAATTCATTTTAGTAGTTGATATACCTGTAAAAACATAACTTGCTAAAAGATACATAGATCTGAAAGACTTTATACCATTGATATAATTCATTAAAGCAGGACACCCATTTTTTCAATTATAAAAACTGTAACAAAAAATGGCTCTAAATTTTTAAAATTTCTGCCTTTAGTTTTTGTTACAAGTTTATTATAATGTTGATACATTTTCCTATTGCTAAAGAATGCTTTCAAAACTCACTACTCTCCATTTAAAAAGTTCAAAAATTCAGTTTTTGGATCCCATAACAATGTAGATTTGAGCAATTTAGAAATGGTTCACTTTAATTATTAAAGCTCAAAAATAATTTAAGATATTTTAGGAATCTCATTATAGCAAAAGTTTTATTTTCCACATTCAAAACAAAATACCATTGTAATGAAAAAGTAGGTAAATATAAATATAAGTAAGTTGAAAGTGAAGTCGCTCAGTCGTGTCCGACTCTTTGCGACCTGTGGACTGTAGCCCACCAAGCTCCTCCGTCCATGGGATTTCCCAGGCAAGAATACTGGAGTGGGTTGCCATTTCCGTCTCCAGGGGATCTTCCCGACCCAGGGATCGAACCCAGGTCTCCCACGTTGCAGGCAGACGCTTTAACCTCTGCACCACCAAATTCATTCCTCACTGCAGTATGTATATGGAGATTGAACAGAAACAGAAGGTACATCATGGTAGTCCAATTCTCATTGTCAGAGAAAGAAGTTATAAGTAAACAAGAAGTAATTAGAATAAACCCTGGGGTACTGGACTAGAGTTAGAGAGAGCAGTGTGAATTCATGTTTATTTAATATATGTGCGCAGATAGGGGGCTTCCCTGATGGCTCAGACCTTAAAGAATCTGCCTCCAAGGCAGGAGACCCGGGTTTGTTTCCTGGATTAGGAAGATCCCCCGGAGAATGGAATGGCTATAATTCATCCTGGTATCAGAACTTATGAATGTAGAGAATGTGGGCAGACTTTTATACTTGCCTCACAGCTCATCCAACACTACAGAATTCATACCGGCTAGAAAGCCTTGGTTTTAGGGACGTAGGAAAGCCTTTATGTGGAACTCATGCCTCACTCAATAGTAACGTAATTAGTGTCAGAGAACCTTCATTTATCCCTTCCATTATGGAATATCAGGTAACTCATAACAGAAGAAAATTCAATAAATGTGGGAATTCTTTTTGCCTCATACTCCCTGTTTGCTAAGAGAATCAGGGAGTTTATACTAAAAAAAATTTAATATAAATATAGAAAAGCCTCACATTACAACTCAAAATATGTTAAACTATGAGAATTCTTAATAGAAAATGACCCTATTAAAGTATTTTGTGACTGTGCCTTTTGCCATTTACCTTACTTAACATTATCTCACTTTCACCAATTATTGACTATACAACATTGTACAAATTATACAGTGTCTCTGAGTTCCTCAGTTTATTTTTAAGCAGTGATAATTACGTGTACCTAATAGACTTTTTGTGAGAGCTGTTAGAAATTTTACATAAAGCCATGCTCAATAAATATTAGTTATTGTTATTAATTAATTACAGTATTACTGTTAAGGGCATGTCTTAGGGTGGCTCAGACTGTAAAGAATCTGCGTGCAATGCCAATGAACCAGGTTTGAACCCTTGGTCAGGAAGAGCCCCTGGAAAACGGAATGGCAGCCCACTCCAGTATTCTTGCCTGGAGAGCCCCGTGGATGGAAGAGCCTGGTGGCCTACAGTCCACGGGGTTGCAAAGAGTCAGAAACTACTGAGAGACTAAGCATACATACCCACTCCAGCATTCTTGCCTGGAGAATTCCGTGGATAGAGGAGTCTGGCTGGCTATAGTCCACGGGATCACAGAGAGTTGGACATGAATGAGTGACTAACACTACTACTGTGAAGATAAAAGACACAGCAGTTAATACATATATGTATACATAGGATAGTAAATAAATACATTTCCCAGCTCTCTCCACCAAGAGATCCTTGAAGCAGTAGCAATTAATGTACTTAATTCCTGGACTTATTTTTAAATACCATTCTCTAATAACAAGAACCAGTGCACCCTGGAGAAATAGCTGATTTTAAAGTTGGGACAGGATAATACCTTCCGAGGTTGGAGCATGTCTAAATGACACAGAAGACAATCTGAAAAAGTTCCTAAGGGCCAACTGGAACAAGCTGATAAACAAAATAAATAAACTTGGTATTGGATCAAAAATCCAAAGAATAAAATAAATATTCATAAATCAACACTGATATAAATAATCGAAAAATAAATACATTGGAGAGAAGAGACAAATAATAACTATAGAAGTATTTCAAATAATAAAAATTGCCAATATTAGTAAGAATAATTTTATATAATAAATGTAGAAAGTGTGAGAAAAGTAGAAAATCACCCTTAGGACATTGCGATGATAACTGCTGCAGGCACAATCCACGGATGAATGCTAAATTAGTAGGCAAAACTTTAGGGAAAATAAAAATATTTGCCTGGCCACAAAATATCATTATTAGTTATCATATTAATTCATATTATTTGATAATTCTTCCTCCAGAAGGTGAGGTTTAATTCCCCTTCCTCATGTGTAGGCTGGATCCAGGGACTTACTTCTTTTTTTTATTGGTAACATCTTTATGTTTTAATTTCCATTTTTTAATAAAGCATAGTTGATTTACAGTGCTGTGTTGGTTCCAGGTAGCCAAGTGATTCATTTATACATATGTATAATTTTTTTCAGATTTTTTTCCCTCATGAAAGTGAAAGTCACTCAGTTGTGTCCTACTCTTTGCGACCCTGTAGACTATACAGTCTGTGGAATTCTCCAGGGCACAATACTGGAGTGAATAGCCTTTCCCTTCTCCAGAAGGTTTTCCCAACCCAGGAGTCGAACCCAGGTCTCCCACACTGCAGGAGGATTCTTTATCAGCAGAGCCGCAAGGAAAGTCCAAGAATACTGGAGTGGGTAGTCTATCCACTCTCCAGGGGATCTTCCCAACCCAGGAATCAAACCGAGATCTCCTGCATTGCAGATGGATTATTTCCCAACTGAGCTATCAGGGGTATCGTTCCCTGTGCTATATAGAGGTATTTGTTTGTTATCTATCTTGTATATAACAGTGTATACATAATAACCCCAAGCTCCCAGTTTACTTCTCTGCTACCTTTTCCTTTTAAGAATTTTCCTGGTTTGTTGTGATCCACACACCTCAGGCTTTAGCACAGTCAATGAAGCAAAAGTGGATGTTTTTCTGGAATTCTGCTTTTCTATGATCCAACAGCTGTTGGCAATTTGATCTCTGGTTCCTCTGCCTTTTCTAAATCCACTTGTACATCTGGAAGTTCTCAGTTCACATACTGTTGAAGCCTAACTTGAAGAATTTTGAGCATTACTTTGCTAGCGTGTGAAACGAGTGCAATTGTGCAATGAGTGCAATTGTGCGGTAGTTTAATCATTCTTTGATGTTGCCCTTCTTCATGATTGGAATGAAAACTGATCTTTTCCAATCTTGTGGTCATTGCTGGGTTTTTCAAATGTGTTGGCATATTGAGTGCAGCACTTTAATAGCATCATCTTTTAGGATTTGAAATAGCTCAGCTGGAATTCATCACCTCAGCTAGCTTTGTTCATAGTGATGCCTTCTAAGGCCCACTTGACATTACACTCCCTGGAGTGTCTGGTTCTAGTTGAGTGATCACATGTCGTGATTATCTGGGTCATTAAAATCTTTTTTTGCATAGTTCTTCTGTGTATTCTTGCCACCACTTCTTAATATCTTCTGCTTCTGTTAGATTCATATCATTTCTGTCCTTTATTGTGCCCATCTTTGCATGAAATGCTCTCTTGGTATCTCTAATTTTCTTGGAGAGATCTCTAGTCTTCCCTATTCTATTGTTTTCCTCTATTTCTTTACATTGTTCACTCAGTTAGGCGTTCTTATCTCTCCTTGCTGTTCTTTGGAACTCTGCAGTCAGATGAGTATATCTTTCCTTTTCTCCCTTACCTTTCACTTTTCTTTTCTCTATTTGTATTTAAAGCTCTTTGTATGTAAAGCCTCCTCAGACAACCATTTTGCCTTTTTGTATTTCTTTTTCTTGGAGATGGTCTTGATCACTGCCCCCTGTACAATGTTACAAACCTCTGTCCATAGTTCTTCAGACACTCTATCAGATCTAATCCCTTGAAATTATTTGTCACTTCCAGTGTATAATTGTAAGGGATTTTATTCAAGTCATTCCTGAATGGTTTAGTGGCTTTTTTCACTCCAAGGCCAAATTTGCCTGTTACTCCAGGTATCTCTTGACTTCCTACTTTTGCATTTCAGTCCTCTGTGATGAAAAGGACATCTTTGTTTGGTGTTAGTTCTAGAAGGTCTTGTAGACAACAAACCATAACTTTGTTGTCTACATCTGAGAATCTGTTTCTGTATATAAATTCATTTGCAACCCACTCCAGTATTCTTGCCTGGAGAATCCCATGGACAGAGGAGCTTGGTGGGTTACAGTCCACGGGTCGCAAAGAGTTGGACACGACTGAGCAACTTCACTTTTACTTCCACTTTCATTTGTGTTATATTTTAAATTCCACATATAAATGACATCATATGATATTTATTTATTTTTTACTTCCTTCACTTATTGTGATAAACTCTAGGCTTATTCATGTTGCTGCAAATGGCATTATGTCTTTCTTTTTTATGTCTGAGTTGTATTCCATTGTATATTTATTTATACCATGTATTCTTCATCCATTCATCAGTCCATGGATTCACTTATAAAGAATACAGTTAAGGAAACAGAAAGACAGTATCTCTGTCATGGAGAAATTTGGCAGGCCATCTTAACCGAGTATCAAGGTTAACATTGCTAGTAATAAGTCATTTTGATAGTCAATACCCTCTGATGTAAAGCAATGAGAATAGTCCACCAAAATCCATAACCCAAGTCTTATCAAGAGGAAACATCAGACAAATCCAAATCAAGGGATATACTTCAAAAGTATCAAGGTCATGAAAATAAAGAAAAAACTAAGAAGCTGTCATAGATTTGAGGATTGCAAGAGACTAAGGATACTTGGTGTCCTGGGTTAGATTCTGCAACAGATATTGGACAATAATGGGAAAAAAATTTGAAAATCTAAATAGAGTCTGTATTTCAGTTATTAGTGCTGCACTGATGTTAATTTTTTAGGTTTGATAAACATACTATAGTTGTGCAAAATATATGGTGCAACACCATGTACTATCATTACAATTTTTCTGTGAATCTAAAATTATTTTCAAAGTGTTTTAAAATCACATTCATAAAAAAAATAAAAATAAGAACTATATCAACAACTAAAAAAATAATAATAAAATCACATTCACCTCATAGTGTTGTAATTAGCATTATTAAGTAATTCAATACATGTAAAGCTCTTAGAACTGGGCACATATGAAGTTTTTAATAAATGTCAGCTGTTATTTTATTTTTAATTTTATTTGACAATCATATCTGTAAATAGAGATAAAAGTCTTTTTTCATTGGACTGGCTGAGCAGTCTAATAATATCCTTTCTGGTATTCAATTGAGGTACTTTGTGAAGTACAGAAAGTTGTAAAGAGAAAAGTAAAATAATTTTAATTGCAGAATCTGGACATAGCCACGATTGACTTGGTATTCTATTCCCTGTCAGCATTTTCCAGTATAAATATGTGTATGAAATATGAAATACTGTGTATATGTATAAAATATAATAAATATAGTTTTTCACCAAGTCTTGCAAAGAGGATAACTACAATAAGAGTATTGGATGAATCACAAACTGGAATCAAGATTACTGGGAGAAATATCAATAGTCTCAGATATGTAGTTGACATCACCCTTGTGACAGAAAGCAAAGAGGAACTAAACAACCTCTTGATGAAGGTGAAAAAGGAGAGTGACAAAGCTGGCTTAAAACTCAGCATTCAAACAATTAAGGTCATTGCATCTGGCCCAATCACTTCATGGCAAATAGATGAGGAAAGAATGGAAACAGTGATAGATTTTATTTTCTTGGATTCTAAAGTCACTGCAGACATGACTGCATCCATGAAATTAAAAGATGCTTGCTCCTGGGAGGTAAAGCTATGATAAACCTAGACAACATAAAAAAGAAGAGACATCACTTTGCGAACAAAGCTCCATATAGTCGAATCTACAGTTTTTCCAGTAGTCACGTACAGATATGACAGTTGTACCATGATGAAGTCCGAGTCCTGAAGAATCGATGCCTTTGAACTGTGGTGCTGGAGAAGACTCTGGTGAGTCCCTTGGACTGCAAAGAGATCAAACCAGTTAATCCTAAAGAAATCAACCCTGAATGCTCATTGGAAGGGCTGGTGCTAAAGCTGAAACTCCAATACTTTGGCCATCTGATGTGAAAAGCCAGCTCAGTGGAAAAGACCCTGATGCTGGAAAAGATTGATGGCAGGGGGAGAAAGGGGCAACAGAGGATAAGAAGGTTAAATGGCATCACCGAATCAGTGGACATAAGTTTGAGCAAACTCTGGAAGATAATGAAGGACTGGGATGCCTGGTGTGCTGCAGTCTATGGGGTCGTAAAGAATCAGACACAACTGAGTGACTGAACAACAGCTATCAGGGTGTCTTCCTCAGAAAGGGTATCAGTGCAAATTAACATTTAACATCTAATAGTACCATACCATCTTTTAAATACTTTATGTTTATAATGTAATTTCATTTAATCATCACAGCAGTTTTTTTATTTGATTTTTTCTGCATTGTGCCTTCATTGTGGCACATGGGCTTTTCTCTAGTTGCAGTGCAGGAACTTCTCTAGTTGTAGCATGTGGGTTTAGTTGCCCCAAAANCTAATAGTACCATACCATCTTTTAAATACTTTATGTTTATAATGTAATTTCATTTAATCATCACAGCAGTTTTTTTATTTGATTTTTTCTGCATTGTGCCTTCATTGTGGCACATGGGCTTTTCTCTAGTTGCAGTGCAGGAACTTCTCTAGTTGTAGCATGTGGGTTTAGTTGCCCCAAAACACATGGGATTTTAGTTCCGCAACTAGGGATCTAACCTCTGTCCCCTCATTTGAAGGCAGATTCTTAATTACTAGACTACCAGGGAAGTCCCATCAAAGCAGTTTCATAATAAAAATGCTTGAATTATGAATCTTATTTTACAGAAAAACAATTGCCTTCACTTCTAGTGGGTGGGGGACCATGGCTTGACCACAGGAGTCTGCCTCTAGAGTCCACATTGTTAACACTATGCTCTGCAATCATCTACTCCTCAGTATCCAGTCTCCATGGAAGACTGCTTCCAGGAATTCCCTCAGATACCCAAATCCACAGACTCTTGAATCTTTTATATGAATTGGTATAGTACTTGCAAATAAGATACACACATTCTCTCAAATACTTCAAATCATCTCTAGAGTACTTTGATATACATAATACAATGTGAATGCTATGTAAGTAGCTACAAATTCAAGTTTTGCTTTTTGGAATTTTATAGACCCTTTTTTTCAAATATTTTCAAATCCACAGTTGATTGAATCCATCGATGTAGAATCCACAGATATGTAGGACCATCTGTACTGCCTCCACAAATCAGCTTTTAGAAGGTACATCAGGCAACTACAAACTTAAGTTACAGATTGAATTTGATGGGCCCCCAGGATATAAGGAAGTGGTGCTAGTTCCCCAGAGTCCTGACTGATTTTTACAATCTCTCAGTTTGTCCTAAATTTCAGCTAAATACCAAGGAAACAGTCCCTGCATTTTACCTAGGCAAAGTGGTGAACTGGGTTCTACTCCAGCTTATCCTGCGAGTGGAATCCTTTGAGTCACAGCTGGGTATGTGAGGAGTTCTAATTGATGTCCCAGCTTGGCAGGCTCAGTACTGGGATGCTTGTGGACCTTCCTGTTTCCACTCCTGACAATACATATTTGTAAAAATGTTGAAACAATGCATAGAAATACCATAGACTACATCTGAGTCTTTTCCTCTAAGGAATAAGAAGAGTTCAAAAATACAATCTTTTAAGTTTCATAAAGAAGCTTATTCTGATGTTTTGGAAGAGAAACAGAAGCTGAGTAATACCTGCTGCCATGAACATATACTTCAAAATACGAAGTGAATAAAAGTCCACAATCAAATCCATAGTTTCTTTTCATTATTTCCCAAAGGATCTTAGCTGCCAAATATTGAAAATAGGATTTTCTTTATTTGTGATGTGAAGTGGTGGTTGCAAATAAGAAGTTGATTCCTAGCTGATTCAAAAACTTTTCCTGGCTGAAAATATCAGAAGTAGAAATAAAGAGTGCAATTATTTATATATTTATTGGGGAAATTGGCATATGTGGAGTAGCGCTTTTCTGAGTGGCTTATTCTTGATGAACAGCACCATGTGTTAAATTGAGTTTGAGTATTTGTGGATGACTGAGCTAAATTTATTTTCAAGCTTGGAAGCTTTCTAATTGACTGTATAACCACATAGTGTAATTGATGCTGTATGTTAAAAATAACTAACCTGAATACATTCAGTATTTTTTCCTGTAGTAGTATAAAGCCACCTGAGTATATATAAAAATAAATTCAAAGAGGTATATATATGATAATTTAAAAGGTAATATTTATGTTTTTAGGCACAAATGATTCAGTCACTTCATCAATTCCAAGTGGTGCCATGTTTATTTTAGTACTTGAGGTAATATAATTTGTATGACTTCTTTCACCTGCAAATTCTTCGGGTTTGACTACAATGTCCTCAAATTAGCATCACGAGAAAAAAGAAGCTCTACTGATCCACAAGTACCATCCTCTACTCAAAACCTTCCCTGGTTGGAATTTATCTTTCCTGTAAGCTATTTCACGGAAAAGGCAATGGCACCCCACTCCAGTACTCTTGCCTGGAAAATCCCATGGATGGAGGAGCCTGGTAGGCTGCAGTCCATGGGGTTGCTAAGAGTCGGACATGACTGAGTGACTTCACTTTCCCTTTTCACTTTCATGCATTGGAGAAGGAAATGGCAACCCACTCCAGTGTTCTTGCCTGGAGAATCCTAGGGACAGGGGAGCTTGGTGGACTGCCATCTAGGGGTTTGCACAGAGTCGGACATGACCGAAGTGACTTAGCAGCAGCAAGCTATTTCAAGGTTTAGTGTGGCACACTCATATTACAAATGCTGTGACTATAGGAATAAAGCAATAGGTTTGTATCACAGCTATATACATAATTATGCCCCACTTTTTGTGATTTTCAGAGAAGTGCATTTTTATTAAAGCAATCATGATTAGAATTATTAGAATATACTAACCATAATTAAAATAATTATTTCTACATTATGAAAAAAACATATTTTAAGTGTTTTTGCATTCTGCAACTACCCAAAGCTCTGCCTGTAATGAGGTATTCACTAAGAACCTGCTAAATAAGCAAATTAATGAACTTGCATCCTTTTATTAATAGACTGTATCTTAAGAAGGTNCGGGAGGGATATAGTCCATGTTTGAGGTTCCCTATCATGGAGAGGAACCCAACTGTGTCCCAGAGGCCTCCGTGCAGAGAGAAGGCCGGGCCAGGGGGAGCCTCCTAGGGGGCCTGGGACAGTTAGACAAATTCTCTGGCCCAGAGCAGGCCTCACCTATTCTTGCCTAGAGTCCTCAGGACGCAGTGTGAAAATGACGACCTAGTGCAAGTTTTCTTCTAACTTTCTGGAAAGAATAGAGATGGAGAATGTAATGAGTATTCGGCATTTCTGACAGCATTTCACCTTTGTCTGCCCTCTGCCTTCATATGTGTCATTGTGGTTGGCTGACCAAACTGGTCTTGACAGAGATGCCTTTTGCTTTGTAGTGACAAGAGTTTTTCCTCAAGCAATTAGAAGAGATCAGGTGGGAGGGAGAAGAGGGAGGGACAGCCCAGGACTGGAGGGAGCTGCTTGAGGACGGTCAGGCACCGAAACTGTCCTCTGTGCCCGCGGGGTTTAGGGACAGATGCTCTGTTCACTGGAAGGACGTTCCCTATGGGGGCCTCTGTACACCCCCAGGAGGCCACGGTCCGACTCTGCCTCCATCTCTGACAGCTTTAAACTCATTATGCCGTTTATGTAACACCCTACTTTTTTCTGCTGCTGCATATGCATTAACCACACGATCATAGGATCTCAGCTGTTTTCGTCTCAGGTTCAAAGGATCTGTTAACAAAATAAGCCACTCATTATATACAAATAAATAATACAGATATTTATTAGAGAATTATCTAGCNTGCTGCATATGCATTAACCACACGATCATAGGATCTCAGCTGTTTTCGTCTCAGGTTCAAAGGATCTGTTAACAAAATAAGCCACTCATTATATACAAATAAATAATACAGATATTTATTAGAGAATTATCTAGCTTCTTTTCAACATACTAACTTTAAAAGAAAAGAGAAACAGAGCAGAGAATACATCATCAAATTGGGTTTTAACCAACATCCAGACTTAATCAGCACTGAGAAGTCCTGTGTCACAGCACATTTGGAGTCTCAACTGGGAAAAGGGTCCCAGGCAGCACATCCGCTCCATGGATAAGACTTCAGATTGCAGTTCGGTTCCTGTTTATAATCCGAGGACAGAAGCAAATTTATATCATCATCAATCTGTGACCAAACATCTGCAAGCCTGGTTTCATGTCAATGCTGTTTGTTTTGTTGTGTAAAACTTGGAATGTTGCTAAGCCTGGGACTTGATTGGCTAGGCCCTCTCTAGGGTCCCATCAATCTTAAGATTCCTCCCCCATCTTATCTATGGTGCTGCCAGTCTTGCACTCACAGGAGGGAGTCACTCCCAGTCACTCCCAGTCAGGGCAATGTCCAGGCAGGTTAGAAGCAAGGTCAGAGGCTGCTCAGCTTTGTCTCTGAAGCCCAAACAGGACTGTTTATTTAATTTCCCTAACAAAGGGTAAGGAGAACTGGAGAGCAGAATGCACACAGAAAAGTGGTCCTCCAAAGACAGTAGGTTCTAAGCCTTGAAACTTGAAAAATATTACCTTATTTGGGAAAGGTATGAATGTGAGAGTTGGACTGTGAAGAAGGCTGAGCGCCAAAGAATTGATGCTTTTGGACTGTGGTGTTGGAGNCCATTAACTTATTGGTGGTTTATGGCGCATTCAAAATAACTAAGAATATAAGAAATTTGTGAAAGGTAAGGAAAGACAGAGAGTTGGACTGTGAAGAAGGCTGAGCGCCAAAGAATTGATGCTTTTGGACTGTGGTGTTGGAGAAGACTCTTGAGAGTCCCTTGGACTGCAAGGAGATCCAACCAGTCCATTCTGAAGGAGATCAACCCTGGGATTTCTTTGGAAGGAATGATGCTGAAGCTGAAACCCCAGTACTTTGGCCACCTCATGCGAAGAGTTGACTCACTGGAAAAGACTCTGATTCTGGGAGGGATTGGGGGCAGGAGGACAAGGGGACGACCAAGGATGTGATGGCCGAATGGCATCACGGACTTGATGGACATGAGTCTGAGTGAACTCCGAGAGATGGTGATGAACAGGGAGGCCTGGCGTGCTGCAATTCATGGGGTCGCAAAGAGTCGGACACGACTGAGAGACTGAACTGAACTGAAGGAAAGACATGAGGCAAGAAAAAAGACTGGACAGATAACCTACAAAACAAAACATAGAACAAATATCAGCTGGAGAGATGCCCAGCTTTTGAATTTAAAGACCACTAAAAGGACATTAGTGGTAGAATGTGTAGAATGTGATGCTTTGAGTACACAGCATCATTATGATGCTTTGGCCCACTGTAAAATAAAACAATGATGTCCAATTTTAAAATTGTCAATGGGGCTTCCCAGGTGGTCCAGTGGTTAAGAATCTGCCTATCAATGGCGGGGACACAGGTTTGATCCCAGGTCTGGGAAGATCCCACATGCCATTGGGCAACTGAGCCCGAGCACAACTACTGAGCCAGCACTCTAGATCCTTGGAGCTGCAACCACTGAGTCCACAGGCACAATTAATGAAGTCTGTGCTCCTAGAGACCGTGCGCCCCAACGAGGGAAGCCTGTGCACTGCAATGAAGAGTTGCCTCCATTCGCTAGAACAAGAGAAAGTCCACACGCAGCAACAAAGACCCATCGCAGCTAAAAATAAACAAATCTTTCTCATTGAATTTATTGTCGTTTAATGACTCTTTAACATTTTTTTATAAAAACTTGATGACTTTAAAGTTAATACAGCCCTCTGAAGTTAGTAATAATTCAAAAGTCAACATCTCTTCTTTTCCAAAGATCCTATCAGTTCTCATCTACGTGTCAAGATTCACCAAGTTAAAAATTCATGCTCCTACAATTTGTGTTATCCAGAGTTTGGGACCAACTAATTCATTTTCTTAAATAGACACAAATTATATTGCAGCCCTGTGTTGCGACAAATGAGCTCTTCCAATAAACAACTGATTAAAGAACAAATAAAGAACATTCTTATGTTTTACACTCTAAAACATAGATAAAAATAAAGCCAGTCTTGCTTGTGGATAAGCATGGGTAAGCATTGGATCTGTTTAAGAGGGAGTATGGCTCCAATTCTCAAGAGTACAAATGTAGCTAAAAGCCTTGAGAGAGCCTTTTAAAATCCATTTCAAATGTATTTGTACCATCTGCGTGAAATAGCAGAAGACAGTGATGCAGTTAAAAGCAAGCATTTTCAGAGTCTGTGTCATCCTTTGTGTCAGATGAGATTTCACAAGAACTGGCACTGTGGCCCACAGATTTCCTTTCTTTGTGTATGGTAAACAGTGAGAGAAATGGGCCAGGATTGCTATCACTCTTTTTCATGTAGATTTTGAATATGGATGTATTGCACCCTTCTGAATTCCAAACAAAGGAAGATTTATTATATTTCATAGCAGGGGGATTTTAGAATGGTGTAACTCTTTCAGAAAGATTTTTGTGTTTCATTCTGAAAAACACACCTACAGTCTTGGTGTGGTTGCTGAAGGGAGCAGGTCTATAAGACCAGTTTTTCCTGTCCTAAATAGGGAGGATTATCCCAGTGAACAGCAGAGAGATATATCTCATGTCCTCATTTAGGATCATTAGGTTTTTCTTATACCCAGGCTTTAGCTTGTAAAATGCTTAGAAGTCTTGAGAAAACTCTATCAGGATATTCAACCTAAGAAGATACTAAAATCAGTACAGTTCAGTCGCTTAGTTGTGTTCGACTCTTTGCGACCCCATGAATCGCAGCACGCCAGGCCTCCCTGTCCATCACCAACTCCCGGGGTTCACTCAGACTCACGTCCATCAAGTCAGTGATGCCATCCAGTCATCTCATCCTCTGTCATCCCCTTCTCCTCCTGCC
>SJYV01034337.1:305054-318047 GCA_006410875.1 Neotragus pygmaeus | reverse complement strand
CCCCCCAAAATGAAGTCTGACACTGTTTCCACTGTTTCCCCATCTATTTCCCATGAAGTGATGGGACCGGATGCCATGATCTTCGTTTTCTGAATGTTGAGGTTTAAGCCAACTTTTGCGCTCTCCTCTTTCACTTTCATCAAGAGGTTTTTTAGTTCCTCTTCACTTTCTGCCAAAAGAGTGGTGTCATCTGCACATCTGAGGTTATTGATATTTCTCCCGGTAATCTTTATTCCAGTTTGTGCTTCTACAATCAACAGTTTACAAATCCAGTGTTCCAGAATGTTATAGTTAGTCACAAGAAAAACTGTGGATCATTTCCTTTTTCTATAGAGTCAATGAGGATAATTGTTAAGAGTGATAGAGCAAGTTAATAGCAATAAAGATAATTCCACCTTTAGAATCATTAACAATTTTCAGTGTTCATAACAACTTCACAAATGCTATAAAGCTACAACAGTTTAAAACTGTAGGCTTCTCTGTGAAAAATCTAAGGAACAAAAATAGTTGATAGTTATTGATAATGTTTCTTGGGTTGCTCTCTAATCTTTTCTATTGTCTATATAGCATGTAGTAATACTAGTAACAGTAGTAACAGCAGCAGCAGCAGTAGCAGCAGAAGCAGACAATAGTAACCATAATAATAGCAGAAGTATTAGCAGTAGACACAGCAGCTATAGTAATAGTAGCCACAGCACCAATAGTAAGGGAAATAGTAGCTTTAATAGCAGTAGCAAAAGGAGGACTTAGAGGCAAAGGAGGGAAAGGAATATATTCATAACTTAGGACCTATGTTAATGTATTAAGTACTTACAAGGCATTAGCCCTTTTAACACCCTGTTTTATATTTTCTTTTTAGTATTAGGAGGAAGTTTTAAGGTATTGATAAATATGAATTTGAGAACTCATCCCCCAAATATAGTGTATATCTTTCCTACCATAATTCTGAACCAACTGATTTGCAAGATGATGACTATATATACATATTTTACTGATAGAGGTGACATAGGAGAATTTTACTTACATTGGTGAGCAAGTGAGTTTGATCCCCTGAATTAGACAGATGACCTCCCCTGGAGGAGCAGATTTGAGTGTATGTTTCTTAAGATATCTTCCTCCCAGAGGAAGAAACCACGGGAGAGCTGTGCTGTGCAGGCAGCTTCTCCTTCCACTTACCAGTCAGGTTGGTTGTTCCAATCTCTTAGGGCAGAGAGAATGTTAGACTGGAGATAGGGTAAGAGTCAAATGCTAATAATCACTTGAAAGGGGAAGAACTGACCTCTTATCCCCCAAAGTTTTCAGATTTGTTAGTGCTGTTGTTGCTTACATAATGTGCCAGTAGTTGCTGTTGTTTAGTTGTTCGACTCTGTGCAACCCCATAGACTGTAGCCCACCAGGCTCCTCTGTCCATAGGATTTCCCAGGCAGGAATAGTGAAGTTGATTGCCATTTCTTTCTCCAGGGTAGTCATCCCGACCCAAAAATTGAACCTTCATTTCCTGCATTGCAGATAGATTCTTTCCCCCTGAGCTACCAGGGAAGCCCCAAGGTGCCAGTCTTGACCATTAATTCAATATTCAAGGTGTGCTGAAAGCGCTCTCAAACTATGAGGCTAACAAACCATCAAGGAGCCTTGCTCCCCTTCCAATAAGTTTATTCTCTCTATGTACATCTCTGAGGTCTAGGTTATGCCTTTGAGACCACTGGTTGACAGTACAGATTTTGCCCTCGGTGGGCTTTAACTCAATACACTTGGGTCCTTTCTCAGAAGATTAAACATGATATCACATGATGCACTAAAAGAGAAAAAGCTTACTTCATTATATTGTATTATTATAATATTATAGTCTTCCAGAGTGGTAAAATTTTTATTAGATTTTCCATTAGCCTTCGAGTCCTCATCTATTTCCATCCATCATAGCAGATATTTCTGGAACAACTCTCCCTATGAATACAGGGGAAGTATTGACCTAGTAATGAAAGGAGAAGATATCTTTTGAGGATAAACCAGGACCAGATCTGAAGTGGTTAAGGGTGTGCTGAGAAAGAGATAAATGGGCAAGAGCTGTCTGAAACCGGCTGTTGGCAATGACAGATGTTTTCTAACAGAAGAGTGAATAGTAGCACTGCCCAGACCGAGTGTGACATCATTTCCACACTTTAATGAACTGTCCTTAAAGGACAAGATCAGTTCTGTCAAAATTTAAAGTGTTAAAGGATTTGACTACTCTCACATGTTAATCTGTCCTTTTATTTTGGAAAGTGGCAATTTGGTCCTTTTTCCAGGCCACACTTTGTGTACCTTGTTTACTTCAAGATATGGCAAGTAACATGTCATGCAAATCAGATATAATTTAATCGCTACTTGATTTCCTTAATTAAAATAAAGAGAGGATGAATTATCTTACATTGCCTAAAATATCTTTCATAAATAGAGCATTTATAAAAGTGCTGAGTATGTTATGAGTCATGAAGTTTATTCAAAACTGAAATCAAGAAGGCGCTCATTCATTGACTCATCTAAGCCAGTATCTTCAATGTCTATAATAAGAAACTGTTCTTGTGGGACTACCTTGTAATGGATTTGATATTCCGCAGAAAGAGACATAAAAATTATTTTCTGAGTGTGAAGGATAAGTCTTCCATATACACCTATTTCAACCTTTCTTTCTTATCCTAATGAAATCATTTAGTGGTTCCATTAGTGGGTCATTCATATTCAGTATTTAAGAAAGATACCCCCAATGTTAATTTTAAAATCCTTTTCTTTCCTTCTTTTGGGGTAGAATATGAAGCATCAAGATTTGACCTTTCTCTTAATACTGAAAGTAGGTAAGGAAGGAGGAAAGATTAACTTGTTAAAAGAGCACTCAGCAGTTTTTAACAATGTGCCTGAGACAATGCTATTAATAGAACATAACCCAGGATTCCAAGATAGTAGAATTTGGTCATAATATGTGATCTAAATTGTATTTCAGGCAAACAACTTAAGCAAAATTAGGAAAGATTATGTGTGGGCAAAGAGAAAAGTAAGAATGAGGGAGTCTAATATTTGAGGATAAATACATGGATGTTGGAGTATTCCTGCAGTTTCTGATATGAGTCACTTGCATCATAATATATCATTAAGTGAGCTTTCCAGGTGGCACTGGTGTAAAGAATCCACCTGCCAATGCAGGAGATGTAAAAGACAAGGGTTCGATCCCTGGGTTGCGAAGATTCCCTGGAGGACATTGCAATCCACTCCAATATTCTTGCCTGGGGAATCCCATGGACAGAGGAGCCTGGTGGGCTACAGTCCATAGAGTCTCAAAGCGCTGGACATGACTGAAGCAACTTAACACACACATCATTAAATGAGTAAAAAAAAAAAAAAACAACTAGAGAAAGGTCTTGGGTGATGGAGTCAAGATATTGAGTTTAATTCTGGACACAATTTGAAGTGCTTCTTTGATATTATTATGAAAATTACCAACGAGCAGTTGAAAATGTGGATCCTTTGCTCAGAAAAGAGGTTGTTGTTGTTGTTTGGTCACTAAATCATGTCCAACTCTTTGTGACCCCATGGACTGTATCCTGCCAGACTCCTCTGTTCATGACATTTCCCAGGCATGAATACTGGAGTGGGTTGCCATTTCCTTCTCTAGGGGATCTTCTTGACCCAGGGATTGAATACTTGTCTCTTGCATTGGCAGATGATTGTTTACTGCTGAGGCACCAGGGAAGCCCCAGTAAAGAGGACCTGACTACAGAGATAGATTTAGGATTCATACCTTTGTTAATATTTGAAGAATAACTAGTAAGGTCACTATACCCATAACTGGTATAATACCCATAAAGAAAATAAGACAAGAAGCTGTATGTTTATACATGAAAACTGGTAAAATAATAAGAAAGATTTTAGAAGCAGTGTTCTTCAAAGAATTCTGAAGATCTGAGTAACTTTAGGGACAACTTTCAGTAAGCAGGCTATATATAATATCAGACATATTCTTGCTAAGTTTACAGTAAAACAAAGTTTTATATTAAGTGCATGTATACTAAGTCATTTCAGTCATGTCCAACTCTTTGCGGCCCCATGGACTATAGCCCATCAGGTTCCTCTGTCCATGGGATTCTTCAGGCAAAAATACTGGAGTGGGTAGCCATTACCTTCTCCAGGGGATCTTTCCAACCCAGGGATTGAACCCACATCTCGTACGTCTTCTGCATTGACAAGTGAGTTATTTACCACTAACGCCACCTGGAAAGCCCTTTATATTAAATACTTTGAGACAAAAGGAAATAAGAAACAGCTATATGGATATGGATATATTTTGTTGAATGCTGGTGGTGACCTGAGCTATAAATAATATCTCAGAAGTGAAAGTTTGCAATGCACTTTGCTCATTAGGGTGCAGACGTCCATTCTTCTGTTTTATTTAAGTTACACTTAGGAGGCATTGATGAACTATTCCTAGCCAACAGGATGACTCAAACAGCTGACTATGAGTCAACATGCCGTATACATTTAGAGTTTTGTCCGTAAAATTTTTTATTCACAGGATCATGAGTCCCTCTGTATCTGTTCAGTTTTACATCCACTTTCAACCATAAGTCCACTTCTAAGTTCCCAATTTGGCAACTCAATCACTCTTGGACATACTTGGATACAGTGAATCTATAGCAAAGTAAACATTTGCTTTTTATCAGAGGAGGTAGGAGCCTAGTTACAAAGTGGTAGTAGATGTGCCTCAGAAAAAAATATTTTGAAAGGTAAATTTATGATAGTATTAAAAAATCAATTTTCTTCCTAGATGCATGGAGAAACTTTTATTTTGTCAAGGACACAGGTAAAATCATTTAGTAGAATTCAAAAATATGGAGCAGTAAGTTATATGTTGAGGCTGGAGGGGTGTGTGTGTGTGTGTGTGTGTGTGTGTGTGTGTGAATACACCTAATTTGACCCTTTTAATATAGTCAAGATTGCTAACATTCTCATTAGGAGGGAAAAGGGGGAAATTTTCATATTACAGATTAGAAAACTGAGAGTTGAAGCCTTTGAGTAACTTCCACTTACAGAGCAAACTTCCTATCTAGTTGACTTTGTATTGCATTTGGCACAGTGCCTGGCCATCAACAAGCCCATCAAGAAGTTTGCTGTGACTAAACAAATGACTATGTGAATATACACTAACTTGCCTGATTATAAAAGGAAAACAAAACTCAATATTTATCTATTAATGGCATCACTTTGTTTTAGTACACAGTAAAGAAAATAAGAGCATGCTGATTTTCCCTGAAGAGCATAAATCCTAACCCTTGCATTTTTGTGAATGATAGCATATTACATGGATCATCACAACTTGAACCATAAAGATCAATGAGAACACTGCACTCTATTTTTCACCATCTCTTGTACATAGTGCCAATGCAAGTCAGTTTATTAAATTACTAATTTCCCCTCCATATACATTCAGAGTAGGTATCTAGACCCTTTGGTTTTATAGTGCTGGCATAAGTTTGATTGAATAACTTGAAAGACTGAATATATTATAATGGCACTTTATGAAAATAGCTACTTAATCAAATATTGTAGTCTTACATAATACCAATTCACATTCCATGACATGAACTCTAAGTTTTACATTGTTATAAAAATGGTTTTGAGTATTGTATTATTCTCTTGACATCTATTGCTTGGACAGATTTTAATGGTGTATTAAATCAATTATGTAGATTTGAAAGTGACCTCAGAGAAATAAGAGAAGCTCAGAAAATGTCTTCTAACTAGATCTTTCTCAGTTTTCAATGCTTCTGAAAATGGCCCTTTGGGCACCAATGTTTCTACAGTTTAATACAACCATGCATTTTTATTCTGACAATAAAAAATGCAAAAAGCATCTTTTAATGCCATTTAAGAAATCTAATCATTTATAATAATTATCATTTAATATAATCTTATAAGGAAATAGGAGAAAATATTTTAAATAGGAAATTCTATCTCAGGAGCTAGGCATACTATGTATAAAATCAATTCTGCAAATTTAAATTAAGAATCCTTACCTAAAATAGGCTTTGAGAATATTTTATTAATTTTAAGAGGTACAAACTACTATAAGGTCAACACTTTTAACTGGTCAAGAAAATAAAAGGCCAACTATTTTGCTAATGAAATCCCCAAATATAACACAATTTTGTTGAAGAAAATAGTTGGATACCTGAATTAATGCCCTCATGCATTTTCACAAATATTTCAGTTTTTCACCAGCACAGTGGATTTTACTCTGCTCTCTTAGCAAAATAAGTGTTCTCAAAAACATATTGTTCATTGGTCAATAACAACATAAATTGTTCAGTTTCTGACTTTATTCTGAGAACACAATGTACTTTTATCCTTTCCCCATCAACAACAGACTTGGTATTTTGACAATGGAAAAGAAATAAATGGCACTATATTGTGTCCAAAATCACTTCAGAAATTTTGTTCTTTTGGCATAACATGTATTTTTTCCCTAGAATATAAAAAGCTCTCCATGATGTAAGTGCATAGTTGGAACTAATTTAGAGTTGCTGAGGCAATGCATAAGAAATAATCAACTGTGGAATCCCAGTTTATACAACACTCAGCTAAAAGGAATTCTCTGTAGTAGCATGTAGACACAGCAAGAAAGGTTCAGTGGTAAATTTTCTAGCACTAACCAACAATTATAGCTCAATTCATTTGTGTAACTCCTGGGTTGTCTCACTTATTTCAAAACTTATATTTTCTGCTTTTCATATTCTCAAAGGTATATGGAAATATGATAGATATACCTGACAAAACAACTTGGTCAAACTTCCAGCATCCTCCATTTGACTCAAATATTCACATGGAAAAATAGTTTTATATTAGAACAAATTTTAGATAAAAGACTTCAAATATTATATAATTTGTTAAGATAAGAGAGGAATCCTACAAAGAAACTTTGTTACTTCCTGCCTTCTCAGGCTCATTTCCACTAATTGATACCCATGCCCCAGGCTATTCAGAGGATGTTCCATCATCTAATATGCCTTCTCTCTCTTAAATCCAAGCCTTCTTTCCTGCAAGAACTCAGCATTAAATATCATTCCTCTGAAACTTTTGGCGAATTTGTAGTTCTGTAAGACTCACCACTAACCTCATCTCTTCTCAAACACCTTTCCTGACCTGCTCAGAAAGAGTCAGAGCTATATTCTGGGTTACTATAGCTTCCTGGGGGCTTCCTGAGTGGCTCAGGGTAAAGAAAACACTTGTCAGTGCAAGAGACATGAATTTGATCTCTGGGTCAGGAAAATACCCTGGAGAGGGAAATGGCAACCCACCCCAGTATTCTTGCCTAGGAAATACCAAGGACAGAGGAAGGCTAGAGTACATGGGGTCACAAAAGGGTCGGTCATGACTGAGCCACTCAACAGTAATGTCTTCTTGTACATACCTCCTTTTAAAGGTTTTCTTATGCTCTGTTGTTTACTTACCTGCTATTATTACTTGACTTGTGTTCCTTGAGGGCCAAGGTAGTATGTCTTTTTTTGAAGGAATTAAACTCTTCCATCTCTCCACAGCCCTTAGTAAGATGTTCCATGCTCAGTAAATCCTTAGCATATGCTATCTGATTTATTGATGCCTGATTTATTGAAATCTCCCCATTATAAAATCTTGTACCCATGAAATACTAAGATATTTATAATTTATGTTACATCTGTTTTTAAAACGTATGAGGCAGCTTTAAAGTATACCTATGGAAATATATATCACCAACACAAGACAAGGTAACCAAATTGAATTGTATGAATCTCATTAAGTTGTCATTTACTTTATCATCTTTGGGTATGTGAAATTATAAATTGGACATTAAACTTTAATGTAAATTTTTTTTAAGTTATACTTTATCTTCTATTAGACAGAAAGTGAGAGCGAGTGTGTTAGCAATGCTTTGGAAATTCACATCACAATGTCACTTATCAGACGGAAGGGGGACAATTGAATAACATTACAACATCATTCTAGGAAATAATTCTTGTCAAAAGTGTTTCCAGTGGTGATTCTTGATTTAGTTATTTTGCCAGATGGCTATGTCAAGTTATGTATAAATGAATATTGGTTTCCCTATAGAGGGAGGAAATTAGCAAGTAAATCAAGTATGAAGAATTCTTATGAGAGGAGTCTTTAAAGCTGCAAAATCTTTTAAAAGGAACTCATTTCCGTATAGTCTTACGTAAAAGAATACGGCATGAACACTTATTATGAAGAACACAACTTATATTATCCTTGATTACAAGGAATTCTGTGATAATTTTAGAGAGGAAAAGTTGAAGTTAAGATATTTTGTAACATGTGAAAATTATTAACAGTGAGAGAATGACGGAAGATATGAGAAGAGAGTAAAATATGGGCTTTTTTGGTTTTGTTTTTTATCTTAGCTTAGAACAATATTTTCACTTACCCATACCAATAGAAAGCTTTTCAACCTTTTCAGATAGTGGATCATGCATAATTATATTTTTAAATACATATAAAGTTTTGACACTATCCAATTAGTAATATGTAACATGTTACTAGGGTTATTTAAGATTATTATCTGGATAACATTTCCTGTGTTAATTACACAAAAGTTTGATTATACCTACCAAGCTAATGTTTTCCTTCTTGTGGCCTTTATCAATTTATAACTTTACCACCCACTCACTTGTAGTACTTACATCATATTATCCTTTATTTCTCTCACTCACCCATCTGTCTATACAACAACAACAACAAAGGAAGGCTTATAACAGAATACTCCTCACCCCTCCAACTGGCTCCAAGGCTATAATCATATTCGTTACCTCTTTTGCCAACAATTCTAGTTTCCTGTCAGCTTCATGTTTCACTTCTGGGCTAGGTTGCTTACCTAAAGGGAAAGTTATTTAGGAGTCTGAGCACCTGGTTACTATGGGTTACTATGGCCTTGTCAAATGGTAATTGCTAATACCCTCCATTCATGATTATTACCAGGTATAGAAGTGCCAAGAACTGCCCTATTGACTTCCCTGAATTCCAGATATGCTCCTCCACACCAATATGACATAGAAGCCACTCTACTGAAAAGTAGGATCAGTTCCACTGCCATGATAATAATTCTCCTTTAAACTCAAGACAGGGAGGCAAAACAAACCATGAATGACTAGGTCGCAGCCGTGGCAGTAGGGTAGGTGGAACCCTTACTGTGTTACTTGGTAGAAGTTTCTCCTGCTGGGAGCCAGAATCTTTAATCTGGTAGATCACGAAGCTGAGGAAACTAGAGACATAAATCCCCCAAGGGAGCTACAAGTGAGGTTGAGAGGGCTGACAGATGCGATGAATGCCCTACCCACAACCCTCACCCTCAACACCCCAGCACTTAGCCTGACTTCCAGCCACCAAAAACTTCCTTTCTTTGCCTGAATGCCAAGGAATTAATTAAAGCTTCCAGGAGGAGTCCTCAACAATTAACCAATTAGCATTATATATGAATATCCCAGATACCTTGCCTCTTGCTGGTATAACTCTGAGTTATAGGTTTCTGTGAGTTCAGTTATTCCACTAGATGCAAGCCTGTGATTCATAGTGATAATTGTGAAATAGAGCAGTGTTTTTTACTCCCTTCTCCATCTCATCTCCTTGCACCCTTACTATGTGCCCCTTGCCTCTCCAATAAATTACTTACCTCAGTGTGAGTATCTGGAGAAATCCATATTAATTCAAAAAGGCCACTTGTAATTCTGCTACTAAGTCATTTCAGTCATGTCCGACTCTGTGCGACCCCATAGACAGCAGCCCACCATCCCCCATCCCTGGGATTCTCCAGGCAAGAACACTGGAGTGGGTTGCCATTTCCTTCTCCAGTGCATGAAAGTGAAGAGTGAAAGTGAAGTCATTCAATCGTGTCTGACTCTTGGCGACCCCATGGACTGCAGCCTACCAGGCTCCTCCATCCATGGGATTTTCCAGGCAAAAGTACTGGAGTGGGGTGCCATTGCCTTCTCCAACTAGTCCTTGTTTATTGATTATAGCTATTAAGATAATGGAAGCATGTATTGTTACTAGTTCAAAATATGAACCACATTGTGAAAGACAATGTCCTAAACTTACAGTAACATTCTTCCTGGTACTAATATTTGGAGATTTGAGAAGCATTCAACTTGCTGTTGGATGATGTGGTATATTCCAAGAACCAAAGGATTCTACGGTCATGTGTTCACTGTTACACAGTCTCATTATTAAGCGAGCTCCTTGGTTGAGGAGATATTACATGGGATCCCATAATGATTAATCAAACACTCTGTGAACACTTGACATAGCAATTCTGAGGGACTATGAACAGGGACAACAAACTTCTGCATAGAATATTACAAGTCTCAGTAAAGGTGAATTGCTGCCTCCTTCCTTGGTTAGGTAGAGAGCTGAATGCAATCAACTTGCCATGCAGGGACTGGCTTGACTTGGCTTGAGGAGTGGTACCTTACCAAGACTCAGTGTCAGTTTCTATAGCGACTGACAGGTCACATGTTTCAAAACAGCATTAGGTAAATCAGCCTTGGTTCGAAGTAGCCCAGGCAGTTGGCCCATGCAGTCTTAAATCCCTTCTCCCATGGCTATTCTGACCACGAGCCCTTTGTGTAAGGACTAGAGTGGCCAAGTAGAGAGCTAAGNCAGCATTAGGTAAATCAGCCTTGGTTCGAAGTAGCCCAGGCAGTTGGCCCATGCAGTCTTAAATCCCTTCTCCCATGGCTATTCTGACCACGAGCCCTTTCTGTAAGCACTAGAGTGGCCAAGTAGAGAGCTAAGTAATAGCATCCGGTGGATGTCATCTTTTCTAACTATTGAGAGCTACTCCTAAAGACTCTGTGCTCATAAGAATCCTCCAGGCAGAGCTGTAGGTTTTTGTAGCTGAAAGTCCGTGTATCTAAATATGTTGAGTGACAAGCAGTGTAGAGAGAGTGACTACTGTGGCTGTGATGGTGATGGGCACCATATGATACATTTTCTATTTGATCTTCCTTGCAACCTCTCAGAATTCACTCTTATTTTCTTTTTTAAAGCAATTGGCTTAAAAAATCTAAACAACTTCCTTGTAAAACTTCAGCATTTTAATTCTAATTGCCATACTCCTTTCACAAAAACCCAGCAACCTCTAGAGTTATCCAACAGCTGATTTCTTCAATGAATTCCTCTATGGTTTCAGAAGAGTGAATAGAATATTGATCATAGCTGGGCCTCAATTTTTCCTAGAATAGGTAATTTAGATAGTAAGAAGACATTAAGAAATGTTATAGGAAATGTCAGAGCTTCCAATAAAATCTCTAGAAAGCTGAACAGAAGCCATAATGCTTCTGTTCAAGCTGAATGAAATTACTTTCTGGTGAGAAATCAGGAGAGAAAAAGAAACTTAAAAGATATTCTTTCAGAGAAAGAACCAGTATCAACAAGTCAGAAAGACACAGGTCTTCCCCAGATACATACCGTGAAATGGTAATTCAGTGTCAGCCTGCTATGTGGAATGTGTAGTGAGCACAATTGTTTTGGTAGACATTCCCATTCTTTCTTTCATGTTTAAAACTAAGACATGAGTATGGAGGAAAAATATAAAACTATGCAAAACCAGAGAGAACATGGAAGGCTGAAAGCTATCTCAAAAACAAATATACAGAGCCTCATACTGTGGGAGAAAAAAAAAATCTGTCCCTGATACCTGGTTGTTTGTGCTGATTTAGAGTTGAGTTAAAAGCAGGGTACAAATCTCAGAAGGAGGGAATTCTCAGCTTGGTATTTCATTACCAGAAATGTACTCTCTGCTTGAAGAGCTGTGTACCTCACAAAGGCCAGGCTTTGTATAGTGGCAATTCAAGGAAATGGTAAAAAAAACCTCTCCAATTTTGGGTTTTTGAATAAAGTAAAAATCAAGATATCTTAAAATTGACATTTTAAATTTCTGATACTCTCAATAACCTCCCCTCACACTCTCTCCTTTTACCATTGATAATTTCCTAACAAAATTTCCAGGACATCCTGTCTCTGTCTTTTCGACTCCTTTGTACCTATTCTTTTTTCCTCTACTTTCTTGGTGGTGATGCTTTTCTCCTGTGAATAATTCTTCTTATTTCAAAAAAATAACTTTTGTTTTTGTTACACATTCATATTTTTCCTCATGTCCTTATAACACATTAATATCTGTCCTTGTACCCAAAAAACAGAAGACTGTATACATTAGATTTAAACCCACATCCTGTTTCTGCTAGGTTCCTAATGAACACATAACTGAAATTTTAAAGTTTGCCTTATTCCTGAAACCATATTCTGAAGAGTATTGCCTATATTGAGGTTAGTAAATTTGGTCAGAGGAGTTCCACTGCTCAATAGTATGTACCCAGTAGTGATTTCCTGGTCCCTCTCACTCCAAAAACCTTGAAACCTGCTTATGCCACTCAGTTTCTAAATCCTGAAATGTCATTATCTAAGTGAAGTGTGCTGTACATGCAAAAGACGTGGTGGTTTTCCTCTGTATCAACCAGTCATCATGCTGGAGGGATTCAGTTCAGTTCAGTTCAGTCTCTCAGTCGTGTCCGACTCTTTGCAACACCATGAATCGCAGCATGCCAGGCCTCCCTATTCATCACCATCTCTGGGAGTTCACTCAGACTCACATCCATCGAGTCAGTGATGCCATCCAGCCATCTCATCCTAGGTTGTCCCCTTCTCCTCGGCCCCCAATCCCTCCCAGCATCAGAGTTTTTTCCAATGAGTCAACTCTTCTTATGAGGTGGCCAAAGCACTGGAGTTTCAGCTTTAGTATCCTTCCCTCCAAAGAAATCCCAGTGTTGATCTCCTTCAGAATGGACTGGTTGGATCTCCTTGTAGTCCAAGGGACTCTCAAGAGTCTTCTCCAACACCACAGTTCAAAAGCATCAATTCTTCAGCGCTCAGCCTTCTTCACAGTCCAACTCTCACATCCATACATGACCACAGGAAAAA
>SJYV01034337.1:285203-303344 GCA_006410875.1 Neotragus pygmaeus | reverse complement strand
GACTTGTGAGGTTGGGGAGTGTTGGTGGGGTGGGGGTGGGGGCTGCAGTTAGCAGGATCACAGAAACCAAACCTAACATGCTGACTGAATTCAAGAGATCTAAAGGCCAGGATGAATTTCATAAATATTAGTAGTACTTTTACTGACAGTTCATGGGGCCACAAAGAGTCAGACAGGAATTAGGAACTGAACAATGGAACAACTTACTGGCAGTCATCTCATTCTCATTTTTTCTCTTTTCTGAACAGAAGCAGCCAAAGATTCTTATCTTATCTGATATGATTCAGTTAGCCTCTTCTTGTCCTCTTCCTGGTTTAGCAAGAGTCAGGCTGGTGGGTTCAAATACAAGCTCAAACCAATTTCCCTCTTTGTGAAATAGCTGTAGAACTAGTATCTACAGCAGCGTTATTGGAGGGAATTAGTGCAATAGTCCGTGTAATGTTTAGCATAGAAACTGCCACAGAGTTAATAGTATCAACTATTAACGTTAATCTTATTATTTTTTCCTTCTTCCAAAACTCTTGCCTTCTTACCCTATTCTCCCTCTTCCCTAGCTGCTAGATCACCTTCACAATATATAAGCTAATTTTTAGTTGAACATTATCAATAGCTTTGGTCCATGTTCATCTAGATTGACATCTTTTTAATTGGTTATATGAAAGTAATCTGCTATCTTAGCTGAAAATCTTCTGAGAAATAGCAGAATGTTTCTTTGGACACTAAGAAACACAGACCACACAGAAAAAAATGTTCTGTGTATGATAGTGCCTGCAAAACACCATTATACACAATTTACACATCATACACATCAAAACACATCACACACAAGGGGTGGGGCAGTCCTATTGGGAGGTACTTCATAAATCAGTGTCCTTGGACAGATAAAAAAACGTATTCTATTTTGAAATGAATTCTTTTCTCATTTAGATTTGTAATTGCACAGAGAAGGGGTAGATAGCTTGACCACAGCACTTATTCTGTATTTCAAACGAGATAAATAAGGTCAAAAACAGTCTCATTTAATATCCCCAATGTCAGCATTATCACCCTCATGTTACAGATGACGACTATGAAATTTAGAAACAATAGATCACTTCACCTAGCACCAAGTGACTCAAAATTCATGATCTTTTTACAGGTCCAAAGAATGGATCTAAACAGATATTATTGACAACACAAAATAGACCAATGGCTCAGGATACATGATACAATGAAAGAAAAATCGCAGAAAACACCATTCAAATAAAAATAAAGCAATTGAAAACAGCAAAATGGGTTCTGCAGAATTCCCTGAGCTTCAAATAAATAAATAAATAAAAAGCATTTATAANTATTGACAACACAAAATAGACCAATGGCTCAGGATACATGATACAATGAAAGAAAAATCGCAGAAAACACCATTCAAATAAAAATAAAGCAATTGAAAACAGCAAAATGGGTTCTGCAGAATTCCCTGAGCTTCAAATAAATAAATAAATAAAAAGCATTTATAATCTTCAAAATGTTGCATGCTACAATTGTACAATACATTCCTCAGAGTAGAAATTACAGAATTATTTTAATGCTGTCACTATATACTGACATGTGTTTGTGAAAATATATTGTCTGCATAACCAAGATCTAGAGCTGTTTGCATTTATTACAACCAGGCTTTTTTTTTCTTTCCTTTAAATTCTTATTTTGCTTTTTANTTTAATGCTGTCACTATACACTGACATGTGTTTGTGAAAATATATTGTCTGCATAACCAAGATCCAGAGCTGTTTTCATTTATTACAACCAGGCTTTTTTTCCTTTCCTTTAAATTCTTATTTTGCTTTTTACTTCCATTTTCAAAATAGTCTTGTTGTTAATTTTTCCAACTTTTATTTCCTTTCTTATCCCTTCTCCCACACTTATAACAGAATGATCTCCACAAAACTTGTAAAATCAATACATCAAAATAAGTACAGCAGTCAGCCATTTGTTGATGTTTAGTTTCTAAGTCCTGTCTGACTCTTTGAGAACCCATGGACTGCAGCACACCAGGTCTCCCTGTCCTTCACCATCTCGTAGAGCTTGCTCAAACTCATGTCTTTTGAGTTGGTGATGCCATCCAACCATCTTATCCTCCACCACCTCCTTCTCCTTTTGCCTTCCATCTTTCCCAGCATCAAAGTCTTTTCCAATGAGTTGGCTTTGCACATCAGATGACCAAAATATTGGAACTTCAGCTTCAGCAACAGTCCTTCCACACTTGACTGCATTTGCCTATGGAAGAAAGCAGATAAGAGCTTTCCAAATGTAACAAGAATTTTCTTCTTCAGATGCAGGAGTAAAATTTCCTAATCCTATGAAAGGATGTGGTTAACATCACTCTCTTGTACCCTTTTCATTTACTCTTGAGGCCCAGCATTATTCTGTTCTTCCCTCTTATTTCTTATAGTCAGTCTTGTTTATTCATCTTAACCCATTCCCCTATCAGATGATTCTGACATGCATTTAAAGTGCCTCGCTTTTTTATGAAGATGTTTGTTTGTTTAAAGCATAGGTGTTTTGCAGACACCATCATACAGAACATTATTTTCCTGTGTTGTCTGATGATTTTTAGCTTAACTGCATTAATCTTTTTGCTTCCACCTGAACAGTTTGTGCCCTCATTCATGATGCAAATGTTTACTGACTGCCTCCAAATACCAGGCACAACAGGGTCTGCTTGAACTATGGGTTCCCTGGAAAAGTTGGGCACAAAACTGGAAATGTGGTTTATATATATATATATATAATTATATATATAATTAATTGATTCATAAATGTTAATGATTAAGATATGAAGCCCAAGCAAACAATAGCCTGTCTTTATAGTCACAGAGAATGGTTTGATTAAAATCATTAGGTTTGTCTGCATCCAGGATATGAAGGAGAGCTGGTGTATCATTTTTTAAAAAGCTATAGTATAAGACAGTAGCATGAATTTCTCTATAATTTCATCACAATTACCAGTCACAGATAAGCTCTAAAAATCAAATTAATGCTTATAAACTGTAGTTCATGAATGTATAAGTCAATAAGCATGCATTTATTTATTAGTTCAATGAACATTTGTAGCNGACAGTAGCATGAATTTCTCTATAATTTCATCACAATTACCAGTCACAGATAAGCTCTAAAAATCAAATTAATGCTTATAAACTGTAGTTCATGAATGTATAAGTCAATAAGCATGCATTTATTTATTAGTTCAATGAACATTTGTAGCCCTAGTTACAAGTTCCAAGCATGGTCCGTGGAACATATTAAGGATGCAAGGAGAGAAAAATATATTCCTTGTTCTCAAGTATCTCACATTCTGTGATAAAGCTGGATACTCAGACAGACAAATTTAATCAACTGTCATAATTATCAGCATAGAGATATGCAACAGAACAGGGGGAAGTCAAACAAAATACAAAATTTTCTCCCTTACTGTGAAGTGGAAATCAGAGACACTCAACAGAGTAGTCAGTGCTAAATTGGCACTCAAAGTGATGATGAGAAGTTCAGATGGGAAGCAATGCTTTCTGAGGGGGGCGGAACACGGAGAGACTCTTGGAGGTGAAGAGTTACAGGTGAAGGCAGTTACAGGTGAAGGCAGCAACCATTGTTTCCCACGGCTGGAGTGTCAGGTAAATGGAGAAAGTAGTGAGAAGAGAAGTAAAGTCAGCAGCAGGACCCAGGAGTGGGCATCCTCGTGAGCCATGTGTATGTTCAGTCACTCAGTTGTGTCTTACTCTTTGTGATCTTATGGACTGTAACCCACCAGGCTCCTCTATCCATGGGATTTTCTACGCAAGAATATTAGAGTAGGTTACCTTTCCTACTAAGGGAATCTTCGCAGCTCATGAAGATTCCTGTGTCTCCTGCATATTCTGCATTGGCAGGTGGATTCTATACCACTGTGCCACCTGAGAAGCCCTTGTGAGCCCCAGTGGAGCCTGAATATATCTTACAAACAGTGGCAAGACATTGAAGAATTCCATGTGGAGACATGGAATCACCTGCCTTGAAAAAATGGAGGCAGAATTTAGAGGCATCAACTTTGGAGGCTGGGGAAACCTGTCAAAAGTTGAATAGAACTGGACTTCCCTGGTGGTCTAGTGGTTAAGAATTTGCCCGCCAATGCAGGGGATATAGATTTGCTCCCTGGTCTGGAAAGATTTTGCATGCCTCAGGCAACTAAGCCTGTGCACCACAATTACTGAAGCCATGTACCTATAGCTTGCACTCTGCAACAAGAGAAGCCACCACAATGAGAGGCCCATGCAATGCAACAAAGAATAGCCCCCTCTGACCACAATTAGAGAAAGCCCTCATGCAGCAACAAACACTCAGCACAGCCTATATATATATATATATATATATATTTAAAGAGTTGAATCGTTCTGACAAATGTGTCCTTTCCTCTGTCCTGGGACAAATCACAGTGCCTTTGTCATCTGTGAGTTTCTATTCCCTCCTGTCTACCCCTCCCCTCCAAAGTAAAAGGAGTACAATTTATGCTTAGGTAGATAAAAGAGCCATAGCTTGAAATCTTAAAAACATATAATTGTCTCCAACTGGTGATTACTGTGGATTTTAAGAAAAAAAATTTGGAGCTTTTTGCTTTTCTCCTAGACTTACAAAAACACACTCCTTGATTTGACATTCTCTTTGAGATGTTATCTNAAAAGAGCCATAGCTTGAAATCTTAAAAACATATAATTGTCTCCAACTGGTGATTACTGTGGATTTTAAGAAAAAAAATTTGGAGCTTTTTGCTTTTCTCCTAGACTTACAAAAACACACTCCTTGATTTGACATTCTCTTTGAGATGTTATCTCTGTTTCTTTAGTTGAATATTGTTTGTGAGTGTGTTTGTAAATTTGAATATAATTTGAGGGGAAAGAATCAACCATGTGGAAATAAAGGTTTTTTTTTTCTTTTTTTTCTTTTGTGTTATCCTTATGGGTGATGTTCTTTCTGTTAATACTAAGAGATGTGTCACCAGCAGATGGGCTGTATTTGACTCAGTCCATGGGGCTTTCCAGGTGACTCAGTGGTAAAAAATCTGCCTGCCAATGCAGGACACTCAGGAGACACACCTTAGATCTCTGGACACACAAGGAAGATCCCCTGGAGAAGGAAATGGGGATTTCAGTAGTCTTACCTGGTGAATCCCATGGAAAAAGAAGTCTGGTTGGCTATAGTCCATGAGACTCTTGAGAGTCCCTTGGACTGCAAGGAGATCCAACCAGTCCATCCTAAAGGAAATCAGTACTGANTGATGCTAGGAGGGATTGGGGGCAGGAGGAGAAGGGGACGGCAGAGGACGAGATGGCTGGATGGCATCACTGACTCGATGGACATGAGCTGAGTGAATTCCGGGAGTTGGTGATGGACAGGGAGGCCTGGCGTGCTGCAGTTCATGGGGTCGCAAAGAGTCAGACAGGACTGAACAACTGAATTGAACTGAAATGAACTGAACTGAGAGAGATAAATAGGTTATGAGTGGAGAATAATCCTGGCACATAATTATAATGAAGAAAAAATAATACAGAAAAATACGATTTTAGAACTCATATTAGTATCAGTTAGTGAACATGAAGCAAAACAAATCTATAAAACATTAAGGGTGAGTTTACATTCATATTTTACACATCTTATTGAAAACAAAACAAAACATGGACTTTCAAAGCTATTTCTGGGTTTATTATTTCTCTGAATTTGTAAATTTATGTACAGGTAGTGGACATTGTGTTGAGTGTTTCTCAAAGTGGAATCTAAAGACCATCTGAAAAACAATAAAGAGAGAAGCTTAGTAAAAAATGCATATTCCTGGACTTAAGCGTGTTTCATTCATACATACAGGATGAGAATTCTCAGAATGAGAATCTTTGCATTTTAATAAACTTCCCTGGTTGTATTTATTTACGCTAAATTTCAAGAATCACAGCTGTAGACATGAGGGGTAAGGGAGAGACCTTTTGCTATTCCCATGTTCCTGCCAAGATCAATAAAGAAGTAATTTCTATTTTCTTTGTTACTTGAAGAAAGTTGAAATAAGCACTCTACAACACTCCATGACCTTTAGTTTGAGGAAGAAAAGAAAAAGTATGCTTTTTCTGGTGAAATTAGGAAAAGTCCATGGAGTACATTGACAAAGGGCAGAATTGCTACATAAAATGAGGTAAGTGCAAAAATGGCTCTCTTACTTTCCTTTCTCTTTATCACTATCTCAAGGGCAATGATTTTTCTCTTCTTCTTCCAAAATTTTCCAATAAAAGCACTGATACAGGAACTGTCCCTCAATGAGGAGGTCTGCAATCTCCAGTGAAAGGGAATTTAAATTCATTTTAGAGAATGAGGTGGGAGGCAATGCCACATCAAATCCAGCTTTATCAGGAAGTCTTTGATTCTAGGTAGAAAGCAGCTACTTCTATTTTATTTGCCCCCTTAACAACTTCGTTAGAGCTCAGGATGTAACAGTGATGGATTGGTACCCTAAAACCTCCTACACAGATTAAATGTCCAATAAAAATCTCTACAACTTCTTCAGAAAGAAGAGATATTTATCTTCAAAAAGGGAAAGCTATTTGTTTTATTGTTTATCACATTAATATAGGTATAAAACCCCTGATATTTACCCTTAACATAACAGACTATCAAGTACTGCTTACACACATATACTGTCTTATGCCTGCTCTTTAACAGTATGGGAGGGACTTACCTAATGGTCCCGTGGTTGAGACTTTTCCATAACTGAAAACCATGAGTTTCTAGATTGAAGGATCCTGGAGAAGGCAATGGCAACCCACTCCAGTACTCTTGCCTGGAAAATCCCAGGGATGGGGGAACCTGGTGTGCTGCCATCTATGGGGTCGCACAGAGTCGGACACGACTGAAGCGATGCAGCAGCAGCAGCAGCAGAGAGCAGCCAGATTAAAAACAGCTTGGCTCAATGCTCACAATTTTAAAACTTTAAAATATTCAGGTAATGATGGGATTCTGTAAGCTTCAGGAGTGTGCCACAGCATTTGAGGAAAAAAAACAGGATTTTTGTTTTGCAAAAAACATCCTTTTGCAAAGGATGAAGAAGCAGAATGTTTTCCAACATCTTAGTAACTCTGGGAAGTAGAAGGCAGAGGAGTATGTTTCAAAACCTTGAAAGAAGATGATTTGCACCTGAAATTCCATGCATAACCAAACTATCAATCAAGTATGAGGGTAGAATTGAACCAGGTAGAGTCTCAAGATATTTATTATCCATTATCCCTTTCTCAGCTCCTGGAGAATGTTGTTGACCAAACCAGTAGGATAAATTCGTAGAAAGTAAGACTCTGTCATAGAAAACAGGAGCACCAATGCAGGTATAGAGAGGTTAATGATGAAGGGAAATCATGGAATCATAGCAGTGAGCATATGTGCAGTGCAATTACCCTAGGTAAAATATTTCCAAGATGGACATGGTCAAGAAAAGGAAAATTGAACTAGTAAGCCACCTTACATGATTGACTGTGTGGAAAACAATGCTAGAAAGTCTTGCTGAGTGTAGGAAGAATTAGCAGCAGGGGCCAGGAAACCAATTAAGAAAAACAAAGCAAATATCAAATCCTGAAAAAAAAGTAAGATATGACACATAATCACAATACATTTGTAATCCTCATCTGTGAATAACATTTTATGAGTGCAAATTGTAACACTGAATATCAATATATGAGATTTTTGGAGATGGGAGAGGAGAACTGGAGAAACAAGTGGGTTAAATCATCATCTACGATAATGAGAAAATAAAAATATTTAAAATTGATAAATCAAAGATACATATTAAATATCTGAAAAATACAGTGATGCATAGGTGCCAGGTATAGAGTTAAACAAGTTCATGGTGGTTACTCCTAGGATGGATGAAGTAAGGAAAGTCCTTACAGGTAACTATGTTATAGGTGTTTTGGTATCATTTAATTATTGAACTATGCTCATGTATTCTTTTTGAAAAATGTTAGTTTTCATAAAATGAATTTTAAAAGCTTGACTAATGTGCAGTTATATTAGCAAATATAAAATGCTTTAAATTAATAATCTCAAGTAATGAAAGAAAGTGAAATGTTAATCCATCAGATTAACATACTGTAAAAGGAGATGTGGATGAAAGTATTAAGATTTGATGAGGATTTAGGGCATGTTGGTAGGATATAAGATATTCAGGAAAACAATTTTTAAAAGTTCATTATATGTGCTTTTCTAAATTAGAGAAATTTTTATTTTTTCTCTTGACTTGGAAGAAAAAGGGTACCTCTGCAGAAGTCAAAGATTGTCACTGCTTCATTGTTTATGACAGTAAGTATAGCCTAATCCTTCACCATAGAAGATGAATTAAATTAACTCTTTGCTAAAACATTAGCTTTTCATTGAGGCTTTCCCATACCAGACCAATGAAAAGGAAAAGTTGCATACCTGTTAACTTTAATTTTTAAAGTTTTCTGTATAGCACTTACCTGTACCTGGCATTCTGAATGGTTTACTTACTCTTTTACTTATGGTAACTTCTTTCCAAGGGTTTTTAAGCTCCCTGAGGACAGGCACTTTTTATCATTCATGATTGTATCAACAACTGTCATTCACTCACTAAGTCATGTTCAACTCTTTGCGACCACGTGAATTTCAGCACGCCAGGCTTCCCTATCCTTTGCTATCACACAAAGTTTGCTCAAACTCATGTCCATTAAGTCAGTGATGTCATTAAACCATCTGATCATCTGTCACCCCCTTCTCCCCATGCCCTCAATCTTTCCCAGCATCAGGGTCTTTTCCAATGAGTCGACTCTTACCATCAGAGGGCCAAACTATTGGAGCATCAGATTTAGCATCAATCCTCCCAAAGAATATTCAGGGTTATTTTCCTTTAGGATTGACTAGTTTGATCTTGCAGTCCAAGTGACTTTCAAGAGACTTCTCCAGCACCACAATTAGATAGCATCGATTCTTCTGTGCTCAGCCTTCCTTATGGTCCAAATCTCAAATCCATAATGACTACTAGAAAAAACATAGCTTTGACTACATGGACCTTTGTCAGCAAAATAATGTCTCTGCTTTTGAATACATTCTCTAGGTTTTCATAACTTTTCTTCCAAGGAGCCAGTGTCTCTTTTAATTTCACAGCTACCATCACCATCTGCAGTGATTTTGGAGCTCAAGAAAAGAAAATCTGTCACTGTTTCCACTTTTTCCCCATGTATTTGTCATGAATGATGGGAAAAGATGCCATGATCTTAGTTATTTTAATGTTTAGTTTTAAGTCAACATTTTCACTTGGCTCTTTCACCTTCATCAAGAGGATCTTTAGTTTCTCTACACTTTCTGTAATTCAGTTCAGTTCAGTTGCTCACTTGTGTCTGACTCTTTGTGGCCCCATGGACTGCAGCATGCCTGGACTTCTTGTCCATCACCAACTCCAGGAACTTGCTCAAACTGGCATCCATCTAGTCGGTGATACCATCCAACCATCTCATCCTGTCATCCCCTTGTCCTCCTTTCCTCAATCATTTCCAGCATAGGGTCTTTTCCAATAAGTCACTTCTTCACATCAGGTGGCCAAAGTATTGGAGCTTCAGCTTCCAATGAATATTCAGGACTGATCTCCTTTAGAATTGACTGGTTTGATCTCCTTGCTATCCATGCAACTCTCAAGAGTCTTCTCCAGCACCACAGTTCAAAAGCATCACTTTTTCAGCACTCAGCTTTCCTTATGGTCCAATTCTCACATCCATACATGACTACTGGAAAAAATGTAGCTTTGACCAGATGGACCTTTGTTGGCAAATTAATATCTCTGCTTTTCAATATTCTGTCTAGGTTGGTCATGGCTTTTCTTCCAAAGAGCAAGTGCCCTTTAATTTCATGGCTGCAGTCACCATCTGAAGTGATTTTGAAACCCCCCAAATTAAAAGTTTCTCATTGTTTTCATTATTTCCCCATCTATTTTCCATGAAGTAATGGGGCCAGTTGCCATGATCTTAGTTTTCTGAATGTTGAGTTTTCAGCCAACATTTTCACTCACCTCTTTCACTTTTGTCAAGAAACTATTTAGTTCTTCTTCACTTTCTGCCATAAGGGTGGTGTCATCTGTGTAGCTGAGGTTATTGATATTTCTTCCAACAAGCTTGATTCCAGCTTGTGCTTCAACCAGGTGGGCATTTTGCATGATGTACCCTGGATGTAACTTAAATAGCAGGTTGACAATATATAGCCTTGATACTCCTTTCCCAATTTGGAACCAGTCTGTTGTTCCATGTCCAGTTTGAACTATTGCTTCTTGACTTGGATACAAATTTCTCAGGAGTCAGGTCGGATGGTCTGGTATTCCCATCTGTTTAAAAGTTTTTGACAATTTGTAGTGAACCACACGGTCAAAAGCTTTGGCACAGTCAACAAAGCNATGTCCAGTTTGAACTATTGCTTCTTGACTTGGATACAAATTTCTCAGGAGTCAGGTCGGATGGTCTGGTATTCCCATCTGTTTAAAAGTTTTTGACAATTTGTAGTGAACCACACAGTCAAAAGCTTTGGCACAGTCAATAAAGCAAAAGTAGATGTTTTCCTGGAACTCTTTTGCTGCTTTGATGATCCAACAGATGTTGGCAATTTTATCTCTGTTTCCTCTGCCTTTTCTAAATCCAGCTTGAACATCTGGAGGTTCATCATTCACATACTGTTGAATCCTAGCTTGGAGAATTTTGAGCATTACTTTGTTAGCATGTGAGATGAGCGCAATTGTGTGGTAGTTTGAGCATTCTTTGACATTACCTTTCTCTGGGATTGGAATGAAAACTGACCTTTTCCAGTCTTGTGGCCACTGCTGAGTTTTCCAAATGTACTGGCATATTGAGTGCATCACTTTCACAATATCATCTTTTAGGATTTGAAATCACTCAACTGGAATTCCATCACCTCCACTAGCTTTGTTCATAGTGATGCTTCCTAAGGCCCACTTGACTACTCATTCCTGGACGTCTGGCTCTAGATGAGTGATCACACCATCATGATTATCTGGCTCTTGAAGATCTTTATAGTATAGTTCTTCTGTGTATTCTTGACACCTCTTAATCTCTTCTGCTTCTGTTAGGTCTATTCCATTTCTGTTCTTTATTGTGTCCATTTTTGCATGAAATGTTCCCTTGGTATCTCTAATTTTCCTGAAGGGATCGCTAGTCTTTCCCATTCTGTTGTTTTCCTCTATTTCTTTGCATTGATTACTGAAGTTTTTCTTATCTCTCCTTGCTCTTCTTTGGAACTCTGCATTCAAATGGATATATCTTTCCTTTTCTCTTTTGCTTTTAACATCTCTTCTTTTATCAGCTATTTGTAAGGTCTCCTCAGGCAACCGTTTTGCCTTTTTGGATTTTTTTTTGGGGGGGGTGGTTTTGATCAGTGCCTCCTGCATAATATCATGAACCTCTCTCTTTAGTTCTTCAAACACTCTGTCTTTCAGTTCTAAACTCTTGAATCTATTTCCACTTCCACTCTATAATTGTAAGGGATTTGATGTAGGTCATACCTGAATGGTCTAGTGGCTTTCCTGACTTTCTCCAGTTTAAGTCTGAATTTGTCAATAAGAGTTCATGATCTGAGCCATAGTCAGCTCTCAGTCTTGTTTTTGCTGACTGTATAGAGCTTCTCCATCTTTGGCTGCAAAGAATGTAATCAACCTGATTTTGGCATTCATTAGAATGGTATAATCTGTATATCTGAGCTTATTGATATTTGTTGATATTTCCCCTTATAATCTTGATTATAGGTTGTGCTTCATCCAGCCTGAATTCTGCATGACCTACTCTGCATGGAAGTTAAATAAGCAGATTCACAATAAACAGCCTTGACACACTCCTTTCCCAATTTTGAACCAATCCATTGTTCCATATCTAGTTCTAACTGTTGCTTCTTGACTTGCATGCAGGTTTCTCACAAGACAAGTAAGGTGGTCTGTATTCCCATCTCTCCAAGAATTTTCTACAGTTTATTCTGATCCACACATTCAAAGCCTTTAGCATAGTCAACAAAGCAGAAGATTTCTTTTNATCTGTCTCTTATACACATCTCAAGACAAGTAACGTGGTCTGTATTCCCATCTCTCCAAGAATTTTCTACAGTTTATTCTGATCCACACATTCAAAGCCTTTAGCATAGTCAACAAAGCAGAAGATTTCTTTTTTAATTTGTTTGCTTTTTCAATGATCCAACAGATGTTGGCAATTTGGTCTCAGGTTCCTCTGCCTTTTCTAAATCCAGCTTGAACATCTGCAAGATCTTATTTCATATACTGTTGAAATCTAACTTGAAGGATTTTTGAGCATTACCTTGCTAGCATGTGAAAGGAGCACATTTATACGCTACTCTGAACCTTCTTCGGCCATGCCTTTCCTTGGGATTGACATCTGATCTCTTCTTGTTCTGTGGGCACTGCTGAGTTTTCCAAATTTGCTGGCATATTGACTGCAGCACTTTTACAGCATCATCTTTTAGGATTTGAAATAGCTCAGCTGGAATTCCATCACCTCCACTAGCTATTTTCATAGTAATGCTTCCTAAGCCCACTTGACTTCACACTCTGAGATGTATGGCTCTAGGTGAGTGACCATCATCATTGTTATCTGGATCATTAAGACCTTTTTTGTATAGTTCTGTGTATTCTTGCCATCTTTTCTGCTTCTGTTAGTTCCTTGCCTTTCTGACCTTTATTGTGCTCATGTTTGCATTAAATGTTCCTTTGCTATCTCCAATTTTCTTGAAAACCTCTCTAGTCTTTCCCATTCTATTGTTTTCCTCTATTTCTTTGCATTGTTCCTTTAAGAATACTTTCTTTTTTCTCCTTGCCGTTCTCTGGAACTCTGCATTCAGTTAGTTATATCTTTCCTTTTTTCTTTTGCCTTTTGCTTCTCTCCTTTACTCAGATACTTATAAGACCTCCTCAGACAACCAATTTGCCTTGTTGCATTTCTTTTTCTTGGGAATGGCTTTGGTCAGAACCTCTTGTACAATGTTACAAACCTCCCTCCATAGTTCTTCAGGCACTCTGTCTACCAGATCTAATCCCCTGAATCTATTTGTAACCTCCATTGTATAATCATAGAAGATTTGGTTTAGGTCATAGCTAAATTGCCTTGTGGTTTTCCATACTTTCTTAGATTTTAGTCTGAATTTTGCAATAAGGAACTCTTGATCTGATCCACAGTCAGCTCCTGGCCTTGTTTTTGCTGACTGTATAGAGCTTGTCCATCTTCAGCTGCAAAAAATATAATCAATCTGATTTTGATGTTGACCATCTGGGAATGTCCATGTATAGAGTTGTCTCTTCCATTGTTGAGAGAAGAATGTTTGCTATGACCATTGTGCTCTCTTGGCAAAACTCTGTTAGCTTTTGCCCTATTTCATTCTGTACTCCAAGACCAAACTTGCCTGTTACTCTTGACTTTATATTTTTGCATTCCAATCCTCTATAATTAAAAGGACATCTTTTGGGGATGTTAGTTCTAGAAGGCCATGTAGATCTTCTCAGAATCATTTGACTTCAACTCCTTTGGCATTAGTGGCTGGGGCATAGACTTGGATTAATGTCATTTTGAATAGTTTGCCTTGGAAGCAAACCAAGATCATTCTGTTGTTTTGAGACTGCCCAAATTCAAATTCAAATACTAAATTTTAGACTCTTGTTGATGATGAGGGCTGTTCTATTCCTTTTAAGGGATTCTTGCCCACAGTAGCAGCTATAATGTTCATCTGACTTAAATTCACCCATTCCCATCCATTTTAGTTCACTGATTCCAAAAGTACTGATGTTCACTCTTGCCATCTCCAGCTTGACCACATCCAATTTACCTTGATTCATCGACCTAACATTCCATGTTCCTGTGCAATATTGTTCTTTACAGCATCGGACTTTATTTTCACCACCAGATATATCCACAGCTGAAGGTTGTTTCTCCTTTGGCCCAGCATCTTCATTCTTTCTTGACCTATTTCTCTTTGCTTCCCATACTGGACACCTACTGACCTGGTGGGCTCATCTTCTGGAGTCATATCTTTTTGCTTTTTGGTATTATAAAGGATATTGAAGTGGTTTACCATTACTATTATATCAGTATAGGATATGCTTCAAAATATTTTCATTAAAATATAACGGATGTGTATAGATGCTATTTTTTGATATGGAATTAAACTTTTTGATCTAGAGATACTATATATTGATCTAGAGATATTAAATATTATTAAGAACATCAATCTATATTGTATTTTTGGCTAAAAAACTAACATAGGCAATCTATAAATGCCATTATCCCCATACATACTATTTCTTCCATCCCTTTAAACAAGATATTAAAAAGGTGAGAGAGTCAATTCCTAGGTAGGTTGATAAGAAGTTCCTTGAGGCGAAAGGGATCTGGGTTTCTCAAGGAGGAGATAGGTATCTGGAATTCTAAAGGAAGAGGAATGAACTAAAGTTTTTTTTTTTTTTTCTCTCTATATTCCTTAGTCTTACATAAAATGTGTTTTTTTTTTCCTTTAAACCCAGAACTGATGATTACACAACAAACAACTCAGTTGAAACTCCCTACTAGGGATTATATTACAACACTGTATCCTGCTTGAGGACAGTTTCTCCCTCCTGAATACCTTCTGACTAATCCTGATATCTTAAAATGTAAATGATGGGAGTGGCTCTGGTAGTATCTTTCTATTGTTAAATTGCAATCCTGTTATCCTAAAGTGTAAATTATGAGAGTGGATCTGGTAAAATTTTCACAAACTTGAGACATTCTTTTGATTTATTGTAATAACTAATCCTTGGAAGAAAAGTTATGACCAACCTAGATAGCATATTCAAAAGCAGAGACATTACTTTGCNAATTTATAAAACAAATATTAATAGTGAACATCTCTAGCAGTAAATTAAAATTTTTTTTTTGCCTTTCTGGTTTTTCAAAGATTTGTTAGCAGGCAATTACCTGAGATTCAGAAACAAAATGATTTTAGTGATATTTGACACAGAAAATTAATGAAATTCCATGTTTTCAATTATTAATGACTTTAAAAATACCTAACCACATAAATTGCTCCAAAGTTTAATTTACCTTTTTCCTTCTTCCCTTGTTCTTCTTCAGAAGAATACATAATGAGACAAACTGAAGCACCATTATCAACCTTAAAGTTATAAAAACAAAAACACAAACCAGACCAACTCAACATAAGTATAAGCTGAGAGTAAATTGTCTTAGTTTTTAATATAGTATGGACACAGTTTAGTACTTTGCACAAGACTGAATTCAGTAAATGCTAATCTCCTCCCTCTTCTCCTTTGAGATCCTTCTCTGTAGAAAAGAGAGTAATTAACCCAATGTCTCTGGAGATGCTGAGAACAAGGAGTCATAGGAATGAGTTTGTTTGCTTTGGTTTTTCACTGGACATGTAAAATAAATACCTAAAATAACTATCTAGTAAATTCAATTCCTAAAACCCTGCTACATCAGAAAAAATACATATGAACAAATGCCTATTAAACAATGAATGAAAAAGAAACTAAAAACAAAGTCTTATGCAGGAAAAGAAAAACAGTAAAAATTGTATAATGTATCCAGGAGGAGACACCAGTGTGGCTTTTAAGTAAGTCTCATATCTGGGGCTTCTTATGTGGTGCAGTGGTAAAGAATCCACCTGCAAATGCAGGAGACACAGGAGATGCATATTTGATCCTAGGGTTGGGAAGATTCCCCAGAGGAGGAAATGGCAACCCACTCCAATATTCTTGCCTGGGAAATCTCATTGACAGAGGAGTCTGGTGGGCTACCATCCATGCCGTGCAAAGAGCTGAACACAACTTAGTGACTAAAACAGAACTTCTATATCTAATGGATTTTTCTGGTACAAAATATCTTCCTTCCACTATTATAGGGATGTTCCCCAACAGGAGTGGTTCAAAAAGCCCTAATTCCTGGAGGTGGAGGTTATTACACTGTTCTTAGTTTTGGTAACAGTGGATGGGGTGAAATTCTTGAAAATGTTGCCACATGAAAACCAACTTCTTATAGACTGCTTAGTCAAGGGTGCACTGTTGTATGGCAGAAACCAACACAACGCTGTAAAAAAATTTTTTTAATATATTTAAATTAAAAATAGAAAAAAAAATAAAAAAGAAAAGAGTGCATTCCTAAGAACCAGCTCACTGAATACTGAAAGGATTTTCAAAATACCCTAGATATTCTAACTTACTGAATTGAATCATTTGATTTTTTTGAACACTTGCTCAAAGGAAGTAAAAATACTTTTATGAAAACTTTAGGTAAACTTCAAGTTTTCCTCCATCCAAAAGAAATCCTATCTCTGCCGTTGATAAGGGGGAGAGTACACTTCTGTGGGCTACCAGGAGAAGTGATGATCTGTGTATTATTTTTGTCTTTTTTTACTGACAGCCAAAATCTTCATGAGTTAGATCACGTGTTTTGAGTGGAGATGACAAGGTAGAATATGCCATTAAGCTCTGAGGATTGGAAATACAGAAACATGAAGCTTGCTCTCTATTGTGCAAAACATTTGTACATCATCCGTATACACACTTGAAGCAGAGCACATTTAGAAAGAATCAATTTCTTTCAGACAGGAAAACCTTATTAACTTTGCCTGAAGATTAATATATCTATTAGAGTCAGACACGACTGAGTGACTAACTTTCACTTTCACTTCACTTTCATTATTGGGGAAATGTTATAATCTAAACGAATATAGTAGCTAGAATTTATGCAATAATCCTTCCATGAAGTAACCAACAAAAGGCAACGAATGTTAACAAATTTCACAAATGTCTTGGCTTTTTCACTGTCTATCAAACAGTAATTTGAAAGGTAGCATTATGGCCCAAACAGCACACCATCAGAAGTTAAAGATCACTTAGATTTGACCAAGGGCATTCTTTCGAGAGGCAATTATGCTTCTGATTCTGAAGGAGGAGAAGCAGTTCTATGTCAGGTCCCATTTGAAGTGCATTGCAACAGACGTAATTGACAGTTTTAGGTGTCTTTTGTGCCACATCAAATTCTTTCCTTACATAATGTTTTCTTGTCACGGTCTTTGGAGAGCAGGACCTGGGGACTGGAGTTGATGAAAAGAAGGATGCAGGGGATTCAAGTCTTAAGTGAAAAAAGGGTACTTTATTTGCAGAAATTCATGCTTATATATCTTCAATAAAATGATTCAGTTTAGTTCAGTTCAGTCGCTCAGTCGTGTCCAACTCTTTGCAACTCCATGAATTGCAGCACGCCAGGCCTCCCTGTCCCTTAAAAAGAATAAAATTCCACCAGTTGCAACAAAATGGATAGTCCTAAAATGTCACTGAGGGAGTCACTGAAGGAAGTCCCTGAAAAGAATCCAAGCTGATGCTCTTTCCCGTGATCTCAGTCTTGAGAATTGCGCGCAACTCTGCTCCTTCCTCTTCTCGAGGAACTGATAAGGAAAAGAAATGTAAAAAAGCAAAATCGCTGTCTGGAGAGGGCTTACAAATAGCTGTGAAAAGAAGAGATGTGAAAAGCAAAGGAGAAAAGGGAAGATATAAGCATCTGCATGCAGAATTCCAAAGAATAGCACGAAGAGAAAAGAAAGCCTTCTTCAGGGATCAATGAAAAGAAATAGAGGAGAAGAACAGAATGGGAAAGACTAGAGATCTCTTCAAGAAAATTAGAGATACCAAGGGAACATGTCATGCAAAGATGGGCTAAATAAAGGACAGAAATGCTCTGGACCTAACAGAAGCAGAAGATATTAAGAAGAGGTGGCAAGAATACATGGAAGAACTGTACAAAAAAGATCTTCACGACCCAGATAATCATGATGATGTGATCACTAACCTAGAGCCAGGCATCTTGGAATGAAGTCAAGTGGGCCTTAGAAAGCATCATTATGAACAAAGCTAGTGGAGGTGATGAAATTCCAGTGGAGCTGTTTCAAATCCTGAAAGATGTTGCTGTGAAAGCGCTGCACTCAATATGCCAGCAAATTTGAAAATTCAGCAGTGGCCACAGGACTGGAAAAGGTCAGTTTTCATTCCAATTCCAAAAAAGGCAATGCCAAAGAATGCTCAAACTACTGCACAATTGCACT
>SJYV01034337.1:269239-282086 GCA_006410875.1 Neotragus pygmaeus | reverse complement strand
TGGTGGGCTACAGTTCACGGGGTCGCAAAGAGTTGGACATGACTGAGCGACTTCACTTTCACTTTTCATGCCTAGTATTAGTAAGCCACTGGACATGGGCTGCTGCAGGGAACGGCATGGTCTTCAGCAACCAAGGCAATCCCAAAAGGGATGGTGGCTGGAGGTTGCTTCTGACTGCATTCCTACAGCAGGGACAATTCTTTTATTTGGGTAAAAGAACAGTGCTCTGAACAGTGCTCCTTCTTATCCACAGTTCTCTCCCCCTCTCTCTCACATCACCTTTGTTCATACACCTGATGGGAGAATTTCCTCCAGATTCCATTGGATTTTTCTTCCTGGGGAAAACATACAAGAAGGCGGTTACTGAGATGAACTACAACCTGCTCCCCAGTGCCTACAGCTGGTCTCAAGGTTGAAAATGATCAGTTCCTTCTGCCACCTTCTACTGAAGACAACTCTCAGCCTGTCAGACCTTCTGCTCATCTTGGTAGTTTATCTGGTAGCTTGACTTAAGTCTTTATTTTAAAGGAATCAAACCCCTGGTATCTATGCCCTTCTCAGGCCAAGTTTGCTGCACCTATTTGCCATCCAAATTGGGCACCAAGATATGAAAGGATGCACAAATGAGTGAGCTGGACACCAGACATAGCCCTCTGGTTCAGCAGTGCTGGATAACGTGGGGAAATATGAACTCAATGGGACAGCGATCTAAATAATCATGACTAACAGGAAGATCCTACAGCTCCCCCACCCAACAAGAAGCTTTAGTGTATCTTTCACCTCACCTAAGTAGATACAATTTAATTAGCAATGGTTCAATAATCCCATAAAGAGTCAAAACTGCTTTGTAAGCAAAAAACACTATGTGGCACCTTAACTCAATTCTTAGGTGTGGAAACGTATAAAATATTAACATTACCAAAATTCATTTCGTGCATGTGGACAGTGATGCATACTCTCACAGACTTGGAAAATACAGATTTTCATGTGAGTCTAGTTCAGTTTCAGTTCAGTCACACAGTTATGTCCGACTCTTAGTGACCCCATGGACTGAAGCACGCCAGGCTTCCCCCTGTCCATCACTATCTCTCAGAGCTTGCTCAAACTCATGTCCATCAAGTCAGTGATGCCATCCAACCATCCCATCCTCTACCGTCCCCTTCTCCTCCTGCCTTCAATGCTTGCCAGCATCAGGGTCTTTTCAAATGAGTCAGTTCTTCGTATCAGGTGGCCAAAGTATTAGAGATTCAGCTTAAGCATCTGGACTGATTTCAGGACTGATTTCCTTTAGTACTAACTGGTTTGATCACCTGGCAGTCCAAGGCACTCTCAAGAGTCTTCTCCAACACCACAGTTCAAAAGCATCAATTCCTTGGTGCTCAGCTTTTTTTATGGTTCTACTCACACATCCATACATGACTACTGGAAAAACCATAGCTTTAACTAGATGGACCTTTGTATGCAAAGTAATGTCTCTGCTTTTTAATATACTGTCTAGGTTGGTTATAACTTTTCTTCCAAGGACCAAGCGTCTTTTAATTTCATGGCTGCAGTCACCATCTGCAGTGATTTTTGAGTCCAAGAAAATAAAGTCTCTCACTGTTTCCATTGTTTCCCCATCTATTTTTCATGAAGTGATGGGACTAGATGCCATGATCTTCATTTTTTGAATATTGAGTTTTAAGCCAACTTTTTCACTCCCTTTTTCACTTTCATCAAGAAAATTTTTAGTTTTTCTTTACTTTCTGCCATAGGGTGGTTTATAAAACATTGATTTTTCAAAAAGTATAGAAGGAGCAGTTTATTAATCTGAACTTGATCCTAAGAAACATGGTACAAGTAAAATGTATATTTTTTCTAGGCTACATTTGTGAAATTATTTTGATGAGCTGTTTATAAAGGANTCCATGAAGTGATGGGACTAGATGCCATGATCTTCATTTTTTGAATATTGAGTTTTAAGCCAACTTTTTCACTTTCATCAAGAAAATTTTTAGTTTTTCTTTACTTTCTGCCATAGGATGGTTTATAAAATATTGATTTTTCAAAAAGTATAGAAGGAGCAGTTTATTAATCTGAACTTGATCCTAAGAAACATGGTAAAAGTAAAATGTATATTTTTTCTAGGCTACAGTTGTGAAATTATTTTGATAAGCTGTTTATAAAGGAATGTTACAATTGCAATAAAATTCTTACATAATTGATGAAAATTTATGGCATAACAATCAATATAATCATTTTAATAGAACCCATATAGAGTAGTGGTTTAGTTTAGTATCAATTTTCCTAGTCTTCAGGTGGAAAAATAGCAAAAAATGGAATTTATAATTCTAAAGAGTAATATAAAAAGTTTATATATGTATATGAATGAAAGTATATTTATTCATACACTCTGATGATTTCAGTAAGTCATTCATGGCAAAGATATTGAGATCTAATGGGGGGGAAAGTCTAGAATATTTTAGTTGGCAAACTTTATTTGAAAATCTTCTCTACTCCTTCATAGTTACTTGGAAAATTCACTTGCGCTCACTGGGCTTCAGTTTTCTAGCCAGTACAACATGGTTGAGGTGATCAGATGGGACAGTCATATGAAAGACCCTTGACATTGCTCATCACAGAGAGGGGATCAGAAAGGGTTGCTTCTACCGTCATCCATAAAAATACAGCAGAATATGGCTTATTTCTGACCAAGTCATAGTTGCTTTCTCTCAACCTCAATAATCCTATCAAATAAAAACATGTTCAACATTAAGAGGTTAGAGAGTAAAGCCTTGAAATGCTGAAAAGATCAGATCTGAAAAAGCAGTGGAGTTGCAAGAGGTCAAGGTTCAGATTTTCACTTAAAATAGTCTATAGTAGCAAAGTATGTGGCATACATATTATCTATTGCTTAAGCTGCATGTGTTTTGTGGCTGTTCTGTTTTATATTGTATTGCTTTTGTTTTTTCTTCAGAGAGTTTAGGAATACTGAAGCATGTTTTAGGCACTCATGACCAGTTTGGCTGAAAATCAGCCTGTAATTTTAATTAAAGTCTGCAAAGCATGAAGCTACATCTAATTTAGCAAGATCATGATTTCTCCTCCCTCCATTCCTTCCCTCACCCCTTTCTCCTGCCTCATTCCCCAGGAATTATGATGGCTGTGCCAGAGTGGAAAAATTATGTCTTGTCTTTTTAATTTTTTAGTAACCATGTCACTCACCAGGCACTGCTCTTCTTCACTAAGGCTTCTTTTCAGGAAGCTGGACCATTCTCTATTTAAGATTCTGCCAGGCCTCTCAATGATACTGTTCTAGATTTTGTGGTGGATAGAGAGGAAACTGACATCTTTATCCTTATCCCAGCTAGATCAACACTGGAAGAAGATATAGTCACTAAGGGATGTTGCTCTTAATGTTTTCTCTTTAGTTGGCCAGAATGATATAGCAGAATAAACCCTAGTCTCAGAATCTGAAGGCACTATTCTAAATCTGCCATTGAGATAGGATGACTTGATAAAAATGTCACTTGACTTCTCCGAGTGTAGTTTCTTCAGAAATAAAACGTCGGGATAATTTAGGATGTTCCCCGAGGGATCTTTTCAGCTCTAAACTTGTATCTCTCTACTTCAGATTGTTCCAAACTGCTTCTACAACTCTCAGTGTGTAATTTATTTGTTGATTAAACACAGTTATGTCAAGTGAATAATCTCTCCCTGTTCATCCTCTAAAGAAGCCCTAATTGGAAGTCTCAATTCAGGCATAATTTTGAACAACATTAACCTTAAAATCTATTGTAAGCCTAGGATTCTAAGAGTTTAGTATTACAAAATATATAAATTCTGCCCTGAGAAGTTGATGCAGAGAAGCACGCTTGTCAAATTTCTTACAGGCTTACTTCTTACTTCATTGTCATTTAGTAGTGAAAGTGAAAGTTTCTCAGTAGTGTTCGACTTTCTGCAACCCAAGGAATTCTCCAGGCCAGAATACTGGAGTGGTTAGCCTTTCCCTTCTCCAGGGGATCTTCCTAACCCAAGAGTCAAATCAGGGTCTCCTGCACTGCAGACAGATTCTTTACCAACTGAGCTATCAGGGAAGCCCTGTCATTTAGCAGGTGAATGTTCAGTTCAACCCTTGCATGTTCCCATTTTGTGTCAACATGTAGAGTGAACTGCAGTTCTACAGAGCATTTCATTTACCATTTCAGTCTTACTCATCTCTCTTTACTTTGGGTATCTCGAGAAAGAGCTAGTCTTCAGAAATTCCACAAACTGTGATTGTGAGTACAAGTATATCCTGAACAGGTTAAACTTTTTAATCTCTTTCCCTATGGGAAGATTTTGGGGAAAGTGATGGATGTTTGTTGAAGGGAAAATACTACTATTACTTTTTTAAAGTTTTTATGAGAAGGCAATGGCTCCTCACTCCAGTACTCTTGCCTGGAAAATCCCATGGACGGAGGAGCCGTCCCATGGACGGTGGGCTGCAGTCTATGGGGTCGTTAAGAGTCGGACACAGCTGAGTGACTTCACTTTCACTTTTCACTTTCATGCATTGGAGAAGGAAATGGCAACCCACTCCAGTACTCTTGTTTGGGGAATCGCAGGGACGGGGGAGCCTGGTGGGCTGCCATCTATGGGATCGCACAGAGTCGGACACTACTGAAGCGACTTAGCAGTAGCAGCAGCAGCAGCATAGCCAATTTTTGCCTGGAAAATTCCATGGACAGATGAGCCTGGCAGGCTACTATCCATGGATTCTAAAAGACTCAGACATGACTGAGTGACAAGCACTTTTTTTTTTCCCCCATGGCTGATTAACAAACAATGTGACAGTTTCAGGTATATGGTGAAGAGATTCAGCCATATATACACATGTATTAATTCTTCTCCAAACTCCTCTTCCATCCAGGCTGCCACATAACATTGAGCAGAATTCCATTTGCTATACAATAGATCCTTGTTGGTGATCCATTTTAAATATAGCAGTGTGTACATGTTGCTACTTTTAATAAAATAGAGCTCTTATAACAGTGTCCCTTTCAAGACTTACTTGGCTACAATCTTCTCAAGATGATGTGTGTCAAGGTAGTGACATTTAAATACAGAACAAGATTTTTTTGGACTTTCTTGGTGGTATAGTAGATGAGTTCACCTGTAAATATAGAAGACATGGGATTCAATCCCTGGTCCGGGAAGATTTCACATGTGCAGCCAACTGGGCCCGAATACCACAATCATTGAGCCTGTACTCTAGATTCCTCAAGCCATAGCTACTTGAAGCCCATTCGCCTAGAGCCTGTGCTCCATAACAAGGGAAGGCCACACACTGCAACTAGAGGGTAGTCCTCACTCTCCACAACTAGAGAAAGCCTGAGAGCACAGCAATGAAGACCGAGTGCAACCAGAAACAAAATAAATTAATAAATTTTTAAAAAAGATTTCTTTTTTAGGTATACGAATTTTATAAAATTTTTTAAAGAATTTTATATATTTCTTTTTTAAGTAGGAAAGGATAGAATATTATTACTCATATATTTACTGGATGCCTGAGTACTTTTCAGAGGAATTAGTAATTCTTAAATAATTGTACTACTTAACTGAATAATAATAAACTAGGTATAACTGGCCACAGGGTTCAAGTATATATGTGAAGTGAGGATGCCAGTGCTCCTTCCTCCTCCAGGCCCTCTTTCTGTCTTCCATAAAAGATACAAGAAAAACATCTTGTTTCCGAGATTTCTTAATATTTGGTGTCCCTTCTCTCATGTTATACAGGGATGTTAAATCACTTTTCCATGTCGTTCTTCACTTACTGGCATGCATGTCTATTCCTAATACAAATATTGCTAAGATTAGTAATAGTGATGATGATAAGCATAAGTATGTTAGTTACTCAGTTGTGTCTGACTCTTTGCAACCCCATGGACTATAGTCCACCAGGCTCCTCTGTCCATGGAATCTTCCAGGCAAGAATATTGGAATGGGTTGCCATTCCCTTCTCCAAGGGATTTTCCCAAACCAAGGGTTGAACCCAGGTCTCCTGCATTGCAGATGCATTCTTTACTGTCTGAGCCACCAGGGAATCCCAGTGATCATGATAACAACAGTCAAATATGAAACACTTGTGCCAGGCAGTAAACTGTTTTACATGGTATATATCTTTACTTCTGCAACAACCCACTGAAACAATGATAACATCCATATCTTACAGATAAAGAAATTGCAGCTGAAAAGTATAAGTACCTTGTCAAAATTCACAAAAGAAAAAGAGGAGTTGGAAATTAAATGCAGGAATTTAACTCCAGAACTCCACACCCTAAATTGCATGGCCCACTATGTGTCTACAGTTAAGCATTCTGCATGTACAAATTCAGCATATCAAAACACAAACATTACATACTTTTAATTCCTCTCTCAAACAATGATTTCTTAAAAAATTCCAGGGAGTTTGCTTTTTCTCTTATATTTTCTCTTTCAGTGAAAGGCTTCACCAATTCTGACATTTCCTTGTCAATTCTTCTTTTCCTTTATCCTAGTTTCATATTCAATTTGTCACGCCTGATGACTTACAGTTTAAATATTTTTCTCAATTTCCAAAATATTTCTCAATTTCTCAATATTTTTTTCAATATCTCAAAACCAAGTAATTAGCCTCGGTTCTTTTTATTGTGTCATTGAATTATGGCAAAGTGCTGTAACTGGTTGTTGTAGATTGAACTGCTTCCAGCTCAAATTCACATGTTGAGGGACTCACCCCCCAGTTCCTCGGAATGTGACCTTATTTGAACATAGGCTTTTTGCAGAGGTACTCATTAGTGGAGCCTTGACTTAGTATGACTGAAGAGTTTGGACACAATAACACACAGGAAGCACATCATGAGAACAGGAAAGCAGAGACTGCGGTGAGGAACATCAAAGATTGCCAGCAAGCCACTAGAAGGCAGGGGAACAGATTCTTTCTCTTGGCGCTCAAAAGGAGCCATCCCTGATGACATCTTGATCTTAGACTTCTAACCTTCAGAACTGTGAGTTAATACATTCTGTTATTTTAGCCACCTTCTTTAAAGTTTTTTGTTACAGCAGCCCTAACAAACCTGTACACTGGTTTTCTGATGTCCATGTTACCATCAGATTTGAGTATTGAATTAGAGTCATTGCAAGCTGCTTTTGCCAAAAGATGCTGTCCCTTTTCAAGTTCTGTCTTTTCCAGAGCTTGTCCTTTCCCAAATCCATTTTCTCTTCATCTAGATAAAGTATGCTTATATTTAAAATGCTGCTTATAATAATATTTTCTTTTTTACCTTTCTCAAGTCTCAGCCCACTCCACTTACTTATGAAAGAGCTTTTAGCTGCCTTATTTCCCCAGGTTTGGGGTGTGTATCAGTTATGATCTGACAGAAAATAGAAATTACTGGACTTCTGGTGAAACTATAGGTAATTGTCATTTTTTGCTGATCAGATTCAGTCCAGTATTAGTAAATATATATGAGTCAATATAACTTTTTAAGCAGAGTAAATTTAGCTCTTTACACATAATAAACAAGCTAAAAAGCTAAACAGAGGATGATGGGGTGATCCAAATATTAGCAATAGTGAGAAACTGCTGGTTCCCCTGAGGCTGGAGGGACAAAGAGAGGAGGGCAGTCCAGGAACCAACCTACCTGTTGAAGGTTGGAGCCACTGCAGGTCTGAAAGGCAGGAGGTGCAGCCACAGAGGAGATTTGAAGAATCTCTCAAAAACAGGGAAAGAAACATTCCAACTTATTCTCTTATCCTGTCTTCTGCCAATGCCTCCCACTGGCTAAACTAAGCTGAATTCTAGAGGCCCAGGCTTCCCTGGTGACTCAGATGGTAACGAATCCACCTACAATGTAGGAGACTTGGGTTCAATCCCTGGGAAGATCCCCTGGAAAGAGGACATGGCAACCCACTCCAGTATTCTTGCCGGAAGAATGCCCATGGACAGAGGAGCCTGGCAGGCTACAGTTCATGGGGTCACAAGGAGTCGGGCACAACTGAGTGACTAAGCACCAACACTCGAGGCCAGTGGGGCCTGGGAAGTACGTGTAATGATACCAGCTGGAGTGGATAAGGCTGGGGAGTAGATGTGAGAGCAAACAAGTGAATAAAAGGCAGAGATTAAAAGGTTCTTTTATGTTTGACTTCAATCTGTCAGTATCCTGGGTCTTAGGGCTGATGCTGTTCCGTCTCTATTCCTCCACAGAGCTGATCCCTACATTGTCTCTGCTTTTTGTACACCCTGAACCTAATCCACACAGAGGAGTGTGACAATGGAAATTGCCAGAGTTCTCACATCCAGTTTCTGGATGAATCAGCATCAAACGAGAAAGGAAAGGCCCCTAACAATGCAGTCATGCTGAGCCACCAGTCTACTGGCCTCAAAGTAATGCTCAGCAGACTTCTGTTTCCCAGGGAGAGAGATCAGAGGCAGGACCCGTGATTGTGCACCTGACTGTGGGCATCCGAGCAAATGTAAGTCAGCATGCAAAACAAGGACTGCAGGAAATCATAACAGGGCAATGCAGCATAGACTGGGGTGAGCAACAAAGAGCACACCCGTGGTGACTCAGAGACGAGGATGTGGGGAGAGGGTCTGTGGCAGCTCACCTGATTTCCAGGATCTATTACATCTCTGGTACTTGAATTTTCCAGACTGTGTGACTGAGTTTTAATTTTTAGAGATGAATGCCACTACAGAATTGAGGATGTATATCACTAAGTTTTCATCTTCAGGATCTTAGTAAATCAAGAAATGATTCTTTAAGGACTTTTCATCTAGACATCCAAAGGGAGAGGGTTACCATACTCACACTGTGAAGTGAACTATGCAAAGATCACTCAGCACTTAACCAAAGTGGAATGTTCCTACTTGCCATCCAAATAAAATGATGCCATCTCACTTCCAGATCCTCCTTAGCTTTAGAAAGANTTAAATAGCTTTTGTCCTTCAAACTTTATTGTGCTGGCGTGTTAATTGCATACTGATAAGAGATTTACTGTTTTACCAGGATTGCTGCTGCTGCTGCTAAGTCGCTTCAGTCGTATCCGACTCTGTGCGACCCCATAGACGGCAGCCCACCAGTATAAACACGGCGATTCCTACACGCTGTAAAGGAGCGAGTCCAATTTATAGGCTCCTCTGTCATTGTAATCATGTTTCCGTCTCAGATGCGGTTTTCTGGCATCACTGTGGGAGCTGTGTTCCAAGTGCAGAGCATGAAAGTCATCTTTGCTCCATTAGTCAACATTATGGATGTTAAAATGGCACTATTTTTGCCTTAGTTTTTGTTCAGGTTCCAAGGGCAAATACAAACCTACAGCTGTGCGTCCTCCCACTTTCCAGATAACGTGGCGGGACTGGGAAGGAGGCTCTGCAGAGGGCCTGGGCACTCATGCGCCCACTCAAGGTGTTAACGGAGGGGATAGGCCTGAGGATTACGGAGATTCTTTGAGATAAGTCGCTGCAGTGAGCTGACAGGACCCACTCCCTTCCACTCCTGGGATGAACAGTTTGCTTTTTAATCACCCCAAGCCCTGGGGAGAGGAGCCTCAGGAAAGACAGTTAACCCGAGAACGACCCTCAGGTGAGAGTTACCCTGTGTCCCCTGGAGCCTGGGACAGTAGACAAATGCCTGAATTCCATCCGTAACCAAACAGAACCTGATGTAAGAACGGCAGGAAGAGCCGGGCGGCAGGAAACAGGCTGTGCAGGGACTGAGTTGCCAGCACTGATGGTGGGGCCAAGGTCAGATGGAGACTAGGGTCCTGGTCANACGGAAAGTGAAGTCTCTCAGTCGTGTCAGACTCTGTGCAACCCCTGCCAGGCTCCTCTGTCCATGGAATTTTCCAGGCAAGAGTACTGGAGTGGGTTGCCATTTCCTTTGGTCACATTAAAATGAAACATAAAAACTTAAGTGGTAATGAGAATCTTCCTTGAAGGTCTATTTAGGATAGGGAGAGTGGCATGTACAGAAACTTTTTAAACTATCTTAAATATCTTGGGTATCTTTCTTAAGTTCACAGTCTTTCTGAAGTTTCACTGGGCAACTGTGTTATTTCTCCTGCAGACTTAACTGTTACATTGATTTGCAATCGTCTATTACTGCTCCAAAGAGCAAAAGACAGAATCCTCAGAACCCGTGTCTTAGAAAGCTGAAAAAGAGGGAATTCTTAACACACTTGTTATTCTCACATTTCTAGTACACCTAAAAAGAGATTAAACACAATATGAAGAATATTATTACTTTTCAAGTTGTTCTCAGCAGCAGCAGCTCATTAAAGAAAAATAAGCTTATTGATTAAAAGATACTATATAAATTATCTCTGCAAATCTCTTCTCTGACTTCTCATCTTGGTTTGGCATTGCAAACTTTTATTTAGTCTTACAAAGCTCGGCAAGAATTGTAAGAAAACACAGCTATTCTTAGGTCTAGAGGGACCTCCCTTGAAAGACTGATCCATTGAAAGATAAAGAACAAGCAATTATCAGATGACTCTGTCATTGGTCAAAGTTCATTCCATAGGACCTGAACTCTTGTACAGTCTCTGCTGGTTGTGTTACCTGGTGCCTTCAAGCAGCCAAGAGCTTCTATAGGTCAAGCTGGTTTGGATTTGAAAGATGAAGCTTCTGTGCCACTCAGTGGCAGAAACAGAATTTTAAAGCCCAACCCTCATTACTAGAAGACTGAGACAGTCAGTGGCATAAAGAAATAAGCACAGAGATGATGGAGGCATCTGGACAGCAATGGTAGGATCCATCAAGAATCCACTCAAAGGGTAAACAGGGCAAACAAACAGGCTAGGAGGGCAGGTGGGGCCAAGTTTCTCTAAATGGTATATAGACTAGGTTTTGGACAAATTGTGCATAGTCATACATCATTTTCATTGTCTCTTTTTCTCCTTTTTCTTTTTTTTTTGATACATAGAAGTATGAGCTATATATATAAAGATTTTCCAGAATAATTCTTTGCCTTGATCATTAAATTAAGAACTGTAAAATTCAAAATGATGCAAATTCTATCTATAAATCTTTTGGTCAGTTTTGAGCTAATGGCACCTGCTGTCTATCACTGAGAGCAGAAGTATGAATATTTCAGCTGAATATTGGTATTGGAGTCTCTAAGGAAAACACAACACAGTCAAGCACTTGATAAAAACAAGGCTTTTCTCACATAGAGAAGAAATGGGGCAAAGTCAGCTTCCATTTTCAGATCCCCATGACCAGCTGGTCTCTTCTAGCAGCTGCCGCAGGGCACGTGGCCTGGATGCAACCTTCTTGTGCTATAGCAGAAGGTCCTTGGGCCCTCCCCATGGGGTACAGATATAGCAGGTGGCTGCCCAGGTGTCCTATGCACATACTCAAGGAGATAAAAGGAACACACAAATTGAGCCTGAAACAGGAAAGCTGTTCCTACAGGAGTCGATGAGTTCAGTATAAGTCCCTGAGAACTCATTATCTCCTGTGTGTGCGTGCTAAGTCACTTCAGTCATGGTCAACTCGTGACCCTAGACTGAAACTCACAAGGCTCCTCAGTTCACGCGATTCTCCAGGCAAGAATACTAGGGTGGGTTGCCATTTCCTTCTCCAGGGAATCTTTCCAACCCAGGTATTGAGTTGGTGTCTCTTTATGTCTGCCTGCATTACAGGCTAGTTCTTTACCACTGGTGCCACCTGGGAAGTACCCATTATCTCCTGATCAGAAAGTAACCCAGATCCAAGACCGATTATTAGGCTGCCAGGTACGAATGGAAAGATTGCACCCAGAGACTGCCTTTCCCAAAGAGCAGCATGTGAAAATATATATATATTTATCTTAAGTTATCTAGATAATTTAACTCATACCACATTGCATTGTTTGACATGAAATTAAGAATAAAATCTATTTCCTAATGAGGAACCCCAATCTTTAGAGAACATATGCTTGAAAAATATTAAGAATAGCATCAAACTTTGAAAGAAGAGTATGTTTAATCCATCAAATGAAAATGTCTAGAGATTACAGAGGAACCAGTTTCCTGATGGTGATTTTGTCTCAACTGAATGATCTCACCTTAATATGTATCAGTGATTCTCTTATAAATAGTTCCCACTAATAATTGTAGATTGATCTCTGTAAGAAAACAGGAAAGGGCATCCTGAGACCTACTATTGGAAAATCAAGCTGCCCAAATAGGGTTTGTTGTTGTCGTGTTGTTGTTACTAATACCCATGGGATTTCCTTGCAATAATACTGAAGTATTGCCATTTTCCTTCTCCAGGGGATACTGGGACCCAGGGATAGAACCTGTGTCTCCTGCATTGGCAGGTGGATTCTTAGCCACTGAGCCATGAGGGAATGAAATGTACAGAATTTGGAGAGTTTGAATTCGGGAGGCTATACGTATCTATATTTACCTACAAAGGTCCGGTTAGTCAAAGCTATGGTATTCTTTGCCAAACAGGGAAGCCCTCAATAGGGTTCAGTTCAGCTCAGTTGAGTTGCTCAGTCCTGTCCGACTCTTTGCGACCCCATGAATTGCAGCACGCCAGGCCTCCCTGTTCATCACCATCTCCCGGAGTTCACTCAGACTTACATCCATTGAGTCAGTGATGCCATTCAGCCATCTCATAGTCTGTTGTCCCCTTCTCCTCCTGCCCCCAATCCCTCCCAGCATCAGAGTCTTTTCCAATGAGTCAACTCTTCGCATGAGGTGGCCAAAGTACTGGAGTTTCACCTTCAGCATCATTCCTTCCAAAGAACACCGAGGACTGATCTCCTTTAGAATGGACTGGTTGGATCTCCTTGAAAAGGGACTCTCAAGAGTCTTCTCCAACACCATAGTTCAAAAGCATCAATTCTTCAGC
>SJYV01034337.1:253191-268175 GCA_006410875.1 Neotragus pygmaeus | reverse complement strand
AATTCGTAGCTAGTTTCTTACCATATTTGGTGTTCCCACCACACTGAGACACTTGCAAAATCCTTGAATGAATGTTTATTCTTTCTCTCTCCTCCCTTTCTGTCTGTCTTCTCTGGACCCTGTATTCTTTTTGCTTGCCATGTTCTTAGTTTGTTCTCCTTTATCTCTTGAACACACACACACACACACACACACACACACACTCTAGTGGATACACTAGTGCTCCTTTCCAGATTTTTCTCTTTGGCAGTACTCACCAATGCATCTTCTCATGAAACCCTCAATGTCTGTTTGCAAGCAGCTCAATCTAAGATGCATGGTTTGTCTTTTCATGACCAGTGGGGAAGCCTTCCATAATTAAACTTTGAGATACTTAGAGAACCTATAATTGACTTATCTGGTACTTACCAACTTTAAAATAATTACTTTGCTTACCTATCCATAAGCAATTTGAGGCTTCATCTTTAGTTAGTATTCCCAATGTCTGTCACTTGATAATTCTTTTTTTTGAATGCCCGAGACCATTTAAATACTGGCTGACCAAAAATGCAGGTTTCCTGAGAATGAGTACCAGTGAACCACATGGCCCGGGTTATTCAATAAAATATGGGAAGAAAAGCACTGGGAAGTATTTGTAATTTTTCTATGTCCTTATTAGATGTTACTGAATCCCAGAGATTGGAATAGTTGAAAAATATATAAATGTAGAAATATATCTACAAAATTAAACATGGGAACAATTATACTAGAGGTCCTCCCTCTTCCAGAAAACTCACAGCATTATGATACTAGTTCATTATAGAGGCAAACCATGGGTGGTGTAAAACCTATATTATAACCCTGGAATGCTATAGCTGTAGTTCTGTATACAAAGAAATTAGAGTAAATTTACTTTCAAGACAGGCATACAGGCAATTGACCACAATTGTATCTGAGCATGCCTTTAGAATTTCCTTTTACTTCATGTTTACATATATGTAAACAGATATTTTTAGCACAAGGTGTTTATGTAAGATCAGTCATGGATCATTGATAATGAAAAGTTAAAATTCTAAGTCCTGCATTTCCTGTCTGTAGGTCACAAAATGATCATGGTATTTTGTGGTTTTGTTGTCTGAAAAATTAAAACATTAAGATATAAGAAAATTGTGTGTCAGAATAAAAATATTTGAGTAGAAATAAAGAATGCTGGGAGGAATGTACTGAAAATTATGTAGTAATTCATTCCAGGAAAAGACCAGCTAAAATGACTACTGTTAAAAATAGCATCATTATTTTCAGTTATTGTTATCTGTAAAGTACTTTCTATTCAAAACTTATGTCTTTGACAATTTCTTATACATATGTGATATTGCCTGACAATTTCAATAATTTAGATGATTTTTATAGTATGTGTACAAAAAAGTCATGTTTTGTTTCTGTGTAATTCTGTTATCAGTTCAGTTCAGTCTCTCAGTTGTGTCTGACTCCTTGTGACCCCATGAATTGCAGCACGCCAGGCCTCCCTGTTCATCACCATCTCTCAGAGTTCACTCAGACTCGCGTCCATCGAGTCCGTGATGCCATCCAGCCATCTCATCCTCAGTCGTCCCCTTCTCCTCCTGCCCCCAATCCCTCCCAGCATCAGAGTCTTTTCCAGTGAGTCAGCTCTTTGCATGAGGTGGCCAAAGTACTGGAGTTTCAGCTTCAGCATCATTCCTTCCAAAGAAATCCCAGGGTTGATCTCCTTCAGAATGGACTGGTTGGATCTCCTTGCAGTCCAAGGGACTCTCAGGAGTCTTCTCCAACACCACAGTTCAAAAGCATCAATTCTTCGGCGCTCAGCCTTCTTCACAGTCCAACTCTCACATCCATACATGACCACAGGAAAAACCATAGCCTTGACTAGANTGGACTGGTTGGATCTCCTTGCAGTCCAAGGGACTCTCAGGAGTCTTCTCCAACATCACAGTTCAAAAGCATCAATTCTTTGGCGCTCAGCCTTCTTCCCAGTCCAACTCTCACATCCATACATGACCACAGGAAAAACCATAGCCTTGACTAGAGAGTGCATCACATGAAATGCCAGGTTGGATGAATCAAAAGCTGGAATTGAGATTGCCAGTAGAAATATCAACAACCTGAGATATGGAGATGATACCAATATAATGGCAGAAAGTAGAGGAACTAAAGAGCCTCTTGGTATGGGTGAAAGAGAAGAGTGAAAAAGATGGTTTAAAGCACAACATTCAAAAACCTAAGATCATGGCATCAAACCCCATCACTTCATGACAAACAGAAGGAGACAAACTAGAAATAATGACAGATCTTCTTTTCTTAGCTCCAAAATCACTGTGGTTGGAGACTGCAGACATGAAATTAAAATACACTTGCTCCCTGGAAGAAAAGCTATGGCAAACCTACATAGCATATTAAAAAGCAAAGACATCACTTTGCCAACAAAGGTCCGTATAGTCAAAACTATTATTTTTCCAGTAGTCAGATATGGATGTGAGAGTTGGACCATAAAGAAGGCTAAGTGCCAGAGAATCGATGTTTTCAAATTGTGCTGGATAAGACTCGAGAAACTCTTGGATTGCAGAGAGATCAAACCAGTCAAGCCTAAAGGAAATCAACCCTGAATATTCATTGAAAGGACTAAAGCTGAAGCTGAAGTTTCAAGAATTTGAACACTTGATGCAAAAAGCTGACTCATCAGAAAAGATCCTGATCCTGGGAAAGACTGAGGCAAAAGGTGAAGAGAGTTGCAGAGGATGAGATAGTTAGATAGCATCACTGACTCAATGGACATGAATCTGAGCAAACTCTGGGAGATGGTGATGGACAGGGAAGCCTGGAGTGCTGCAGACCATGGGGTCACAAAAAGTTGGATAAAACTTAGTGACTGAACAACAACAACTGTATTGAAAACTATCAGAAGAGAGAAAAATTCTGTTTACTAAAGTCTGAACAGGACTATATGAATCATTTTATCTAGTCCTTTCCTTGAAGAAAATACCATGTCCTATGTGAAATATTACTATTAAGTTGGGATGTGTTCACAATTCATCATCTAATTCGTCAGATTTATCATAGAAAGATAGGGAAGTCTATTGTGCTGCAGTCCAAGTGATCTCAAAGGGTCAAACACTACTGAGCAACTGAACAACAACTGTTAGCCCCTGAACAACATGGGTTTGAACTACATGGGTCCACTTATACATGGACATTTTTCAGAAAATAAGTACTAAAGTCCTACACAGTCCAAGGCTAGCTGAGTCTGAAGATGCAGAACTGTGGATAATGAGAGCCAACTATAAAGCAATAGTCAGATTTTGACTGCATAGAGGGTTGTGCGCACGTGTGCTAAGCTGCTTCAGTCTTGTCTGACTCTTTTCCATCCTCTACACTATAGCCCACCAGGCTCTTCTGTCCATGGGATTCTCCAGGCAAGAATACTTGAGTGTGTGGCCATGCCCTCTGCCAGGGGATCTTCCCCATTCAGGGATCAGACCCATGTCTCTTATATCTCTTGAATTGGCAGGCAGGGTCTTTATCACTAGTGCCATCTGGGAAGCCTATCTACCTAAAATTATATATACACACAACCATGTGTGTGTAAACATATGCATACATATGTGTGCATATGTATATAGATATAAAATGAGTGAGTATAGAACGTAGGGTGAAGAGAAATTGGTTGGTCCATGGAATTCTCCAGACAAGAATACTGGAGTGGTTTGCAATTTCCTCCTGCTGTGGACCATGTTTTGTCGGAGCTCTTCACTATAATCCGTCCATCTCAGGTAGCCCTCCATGGCATGCTCATAGCTTCACTGAGTTATGCAAGCCCCTTTGATATGACAAATACAGGGCTGTTAAAAGATGTTCCTGAGATGTTTGCAAAGATGGCCCTGAATAGCAAGCTTTCTCCAAATTGTGCAGCCTTATTTTGGCACTCCTCAGACACCAGTGACTACAGGTCATTCACAAGATTTGGGTATAGAAGAAGATTAAAAGAGTAGACCAAGTGTCATTACTTGTTAGTTTTTCTTTTTTTAGTAGTTCCTCCAAAGGAATCAGAATCACTATTGTGGCTCACACTTATATCTATCATTGAAAGAAATAACTTGAACTTCCAAACATTTCTTTGGCTCTGAGATTGAAAAAAATTAAGAACGTCTGTGAAATATACTTTGCTTAATACACGGATATTAGTAAAACCGCTGAATGGTGTTATGTCTGAATTTGACTAGTTTTACTGTGTTAATAACCACTTATCTGGATGTCTAAAAAGTGTCTAGTTCCTAGATGCTAACCTGGAAATATGTAGCATATATCAGAATAATGAGTCTAAACACTTTGTAAGTCTAATACCCTTTAAGAGTCTAAGGGATGTTTTAGATTGTCTCATATATATATATATATATATATATACACATATACATATAAACAAATGTGCTTAAATTTTCATAAAATTTCCATGGATATCTCCCCAGCAGGACAGTTGACCCCAAATTAAAAAACACAATTTTAGAAGAAGTTGAATCCTTAATTGCTAGCTTTCTTCACACTTCAAATGCCACTTGAACTAGGATTCTAAATCTTGAGGAAAACAAGTACCTCATGATAATATATTTTCCGTTTAGCACATGAAAGCAATAATTAGCATGAAGTTGAATAAAATGAAGAAAATAGCAAAAATGAAAACTGTGTAATTAAGCAGGTTTTATGGCCTCTTCTCTTACCGTGGAAGACTTACATCTGGATTTGATGCCTGGCCACACTCACCCTAGGACAGCTGACTGGCAGAATAAAAATGACATCTTTTCCAAGTACATATTTAGTATAAATAGAAGGCAAAACTATGTAATTATAGAATATTCTTACATTTTGCTTAAAATGGCTAGAATCTCATTTCTTCATTCTCTTAAAATGAAATTATCAAGCTCTTAAAGCTTATCAAGCACTTAACACTGTAGGGAGACATCAATTAAAATAATACATGCTCATTGTACTCATGAAATTTTAATCCATCTGAGCAGCTCACAATTTTTTTGGCAGTTAAAAATGGAAAGAATATCAAATTTACCTTCATCACTCTCCCCTCATTAATGTTGTTTTTTTTCTAATAGACTCATAATATATACCACAGTAATCCTCTAGTCTATTTAGTAAATCTACAAATCATGGGATGGCCTATAATCCGGAGAACTGTATTAGGAATGTGGTATATTATTTTTTCTAACCTATGTTATGAGGACAAAGAGATTGAGAAGATCTTTTACGAGCAAGGGAATCTACATTCATCTTAATATAAATTTAATGTCATTATTTGAAAAAGATTAAGTAACATTTGGATCTTCATGTCTAATGATCTGAATTTGTTTAACAGGTTTGAGTTTCATTTAGGTTATTTCTCTCTGGAAAAGAATAAGCTGATGAGGTTAACAATTATCTTTAGAGATCTTGGGTAAACCTTTGCACCCTGAAAGGAAATTTGATGACCTCTCAACTGAAGAGTGTTGAAGAGGGAAAGATAGAGCGGGTGTTGAAAATAATTTTTCTGAGAAAAGCACCAAAGGGCACAAATATCCTTCAGTATGTTCAGTGCTTTAATCGTGGTAAACATCAGAAATTATGGAAAGGAATATAGCAAATCTGTTTGGATGACAGTGATGGTTGAACCACAGATATGTTTTCTTTATTTGACCACCCCCACAGTATGACTCAAGATTTTGAGAGTCTTTTGCAGAAAACTCCTGTCTACTTATTAGTGTTCAATTTGGGGGACAGCTTAATATATATATTTTAAATAGGTAAATTTATATAACAGCAGAGGCTAAAATAATTTCAGATCATTGCCATATGAGTACTTTGGAAATTACTTGGAGTGAATATACATATTCTAAATGGTAAATCTGGTTTATATCTTAGAGCAGAGAAAATACATTAAAGCAAAGCTGTAGTCAAATGGCATCATTCCTTCCAGAATGTATTTGTATAATACATTGAAGCAGGTCAGCCATATAATGACTATAGAAACAGGAAGCTATGTAATGTACTTCAGTTTTCTTAAATGTGAACCTAGATAGATTTTCTGTCCACTCAGATACAGTTTTTACTATTGTCCTCTCCAGGATGTTGCCCAAGAAGACTGCCTACTTTAGGAGGCCCCTTTATAAGCTGCAGAGGCTACAGTGTCCTTGTAAGTGACAGGGGAAGGATGTATTTTCAATGTTAAACCTCTACTCATATGAAATTTTGGAAATGCTTTATACAGATGAAGTACATCTAGTGCTTGGCAACACATCTAGTTTTTCCTGTGTTGACATCCATTTGCATTAAAAACACAGCCAAAATATCTGAAACAAATGTCATCAACTGTTATGAAATTTATTAAATTCATCAGCACACAGGAGGCTTAGAACACTGCCTTGGTGGATTCATGTCAATGTATGGCAAAGCCAATAGAGTATTGTAAAGTAAAATTAAAAAAATAAATAAATAAATTTAAATAAAAATTAAAAAAAAAAAAACTGATACAGCCTATGAAACTCTTACCTGCTACCAAGAAGTTCACTCTCATTCTCAAGGACAAGTTGTTTTTTGTTTGTTTGTTTGTTTTTTCCAGGAGAAACAGCTTTATTTGGACTGAGAGTTGGAGAGTGAGAGGAGGGCCTGAGACAGCATACTGAGTGAGAGAACAGAGATTACTTTTCAAAATGGCAGTCAGAGCTCATCAACCAAATGGACTCGACCTGCCATCAGCCTTGCAGTGAGTGCCATCAATAAGAGGCCTGCTGGGAAATGTTTATTTGCCACTGAATCACCCAAGCATGCTACAGTTATAAGAAAGGTACAGGTCGTTTTTCATTTCCATAAGTCAACGTCCACAGCATCTCCTCGATCACAAGTATTACAAAAGAAAGTTAAAAAAAAAAAATCACATTTTACAGATCTTAGACTTGTCTTTAGTATTTTAGCTCAAATCTTACCATCTTCAAAAAACAGTTCTGTCCAACTCATCAGCTAAAAGTTCTATCCAAGCAGTGAGAAGATGGCCTTTGTTAGCCCGTGGCAGTTCTTTTCTGATCTGTCCTAGCTAGTTAATGCTGAAGAGCAGAATGAGGCTTAGATTGCAGGGGTTGGGGGGAAGGGGTAGCAAGAGTTAATTTCCCCCAGTACAAGATGACATCTGAAGCTTGATGGGAGAGCTGAACTGGAGAGACTTGAGGGAAGGGTCCAGGCCCTGTATTCAGTCAGAGTCACTGCTGGAAGAGGAGGAGGAGGAGGAATGCTTGTCATGCTTATGGTGTTTCTGTTTCTTTTTATGAGCTTTCTTCATTTTCTTGTGCACCTTCTTGTCAATCATTATTTCTGGTCCTGCTATATCAGGAACCAATGGATTCACAGGACGCATGCCAGGGCCAGGTGGTGGGTATGGAGGTGGGTAGGGACCTGAGGGCTGGCATCCTGGATATCCTGGCTGTGGCACAGGATGACAGGGCCCACCAGGAGAAAAGGCTGGATTCCCCTGGGGTGCTCCTGGGGGAGTGGGAAAAGGGCCTGGAGGAAAGGGAGTGCTGGCAGGTGGTAGCTGGGCAGGATTGCAACCCTCAAGATACCCAGGATTAGGCGGGCGTGAATATGGTCCCAGCATTGGGATTCCACATGTTCAGATGTTTCCTTCAGTCCAGGAATGAGAAAGAAGGGGACTGGGGTATCTAGACGTCCGGTCACCCTTACACCATTGCCTGGGAGGACTTGTCCTCCTTAGCCTCCTCAAGGACAAGTCTTAAAGGACAATATTGAACTTAGAACAGAAATTTGTTTTGAAGGTCTCTATGAAGANAGGAGAAAAGGCTGGATTCCCCTGGGGTGCTCCTGGGGGAGTGGGAAAAGGGCCTGGAGGAAAGGGAGTGTTGGCAGGTAGTGGATGGGCAGGATTGCAGCCCTCAAGATACCCAGGATTAGGCGCGAATATGGTCCCAGCTGCCCAGCATTGGGATTCCACATGTTCAGATGCTTCCTTCAGTCCAGGAATGAGAAAGAAGGGGACTGGGGTATCTAGACATCCGGTCACCCTTACACCATTGCCTGGGAGGACTTGTCCTCCTTAGCCTCTTCAAGGACAAGTCTTAAAGGACAATATTGAACTTAGAACAGAAATTTGTTTTGAAGGTCTCTATGAAGACAATTTCAGGAAAAGATTTTGGCAAATGTTTTTATCTATTTGAATAAGATGTATCTTTTGATCGACACATGTCAAACACCATAATGAGTACTATTGAAAAACTAAAAATGTCTTTGACCAAGCTACAAGGATAAAAGGATTCGAGGCACATTCTTGGGAGGTTCTGAGGCTGGAACTTGAGTGAGAATCCACAATTATAAAGCCTCTTAATTTTCCAACAGATAACAATCTTCAGTTACAAAAAAAAAAAAAAAAGAAAAAAAAAAACCACATCACTTTAATCTTCCTTTAAGAAAACAAAATATACATTTTAATTCAAATCTATATTAGTTTTTTCAGGCCACCATAACAGACTACCACAAACCAGGTAGCCTAAACAAGAGAAATTGTTTTCTCACAGTTCTTGAGGCTGGAATTCCAGGATCAAGGTGTTGCAGGATTGGTTTCTGGTGAGAACTTTCTTCCTGGTTTGTAGATGACCTCCTTCTCACTGTGTCCTCAAAAGAACTTTCGTCTGTGCATGCATATTGCTGCTGCTGCTGCTGCTGCTAAGTCGCTTCAGTCATGCCCGACTCTGTGCGACCCCATAGATGGCAGCCCACCAGGCTCCCCCGTCCCTGGGATTCTCCAGGCAAGAACACTGGAGTGAATTGCCATTTCCTTCTTCAATGCATGAAAGTGGAAAGTGAAAGTGAAGTCACTCAGTCATGTCCAACTCTTCGCGACCCCACGGACTGCGGCCTACCAGGCTCCTCCGCCCATACACACTACTGACATCTTTTCCTCTTCTTAAAGTACACCAGTTGTATTGGATTGGGATCTCACACTTTGCTTGAGTCAGCCTCCCTAAAGACTTTATCTAAATACAGTCATCTTCATTTGTATCATTTTTTTTTTCTTTTTAGATCCCACGTATAGGCAATATCATAGAGTCTTTCTCTGTCTGGCTTACTACACTTAGGATAATAATCTCCAGGTCCATCCATGTCGCTGCAAGTGGCATCATTTCATTCTTTTTTTTTTTTTTTCAATTGAGGTACAGTTGCTTTACAATGTTGTGTCAGTTTCTGCTATACAACAAAGTGAACCAGCTATGAAAGGGAAAGTGTTAGTCATTCCATTGTGTCCAACTCTTCTAACCCCATGGCTCCTCTGCCCATGGAATTCTCCAGGCAAAAATACTAGAGTGGGTTGCCATCCCCTTCTTCAGGGGATCTCCCTGACCCAGGGATTGAGCTCAGGTCTCCTGCATTGCAGAAAGACTCTTTACTCTCTGAGCCATCACGTATATCTTCTTCTCCTTGCACCTCCTTCCCACCCCTTCTCCGTGGGGAGACCCTCTAGGCCCCCACAGAGCACTGAGTGGAGCTCCCTGCACTGTACTGCAGGTCCCCACTGGCTATTTATTTTATACATGGTAGTTTATATATGTCCATACCAATCTCCCAATTCATGCCACCTTCCCTTGCTCTGCCACCTTGTCCACATGGACGTTCTCTACCTCTGTGCCTCGATTCCTGCCATGCAGATAGATTTGTCTGAACCATTTTTCTAGATTCCACTAATACGTGCTAATATATGATATATGTTTTCCTTTTTCTGACCTAACTTCACTTACTGGCTGACTAATATTCCATTGTATATGTGTAACACATTTTATTTATCCACTCATCTGTAGATGGATATTTAAGTTGCTTCCAGATCTTGGTTATTGTAAATAGTGCTGCAATGAACCCTGGGGTGCATGTATCCTTTTGAACCACATTTTTCTCTGGATACATGCCAGAAGTGAGGTTGCTGGATCATATGGCAGTTCTATTTTTAGTCTTTAAAGAAACCTCCATACTGTTCTCTATAGTGGCTGTTACCAATTCATGTTCCCACCAACAGTGTAGGAGGGTTCCCTTTTCTCCACACCCTCTCCAGCATTTACTGTTTACAGACTATTTGATGATGGCCATTCTGACCGACATAAGGTGATGTCTCATTGCAGTTCTGATTTGAATAATTATGGATGTTGAACATATTTTCATGTGCTTTTTGGTCATCTGTATGTCTTCTTTGGAGAAATGTCTATTTAAGTCTTCTGCCCAGTTTTTGATTGGGTTGTTTGTTTTGATGTAATTGAGCTGCAAGAGCTATTTGTAAATTTTGGAGACTAATCCACTGTCAGTGGCATTGTTTGCAAATATCTTCTTCCATTCTGTGGGTTGTCTTTTTGTTTTATTATTTCCTTTGCTGTACCAAAGATTTTGAGTTTAATTATGCCCTGTTTATTTATTAGTTTTATTTCCATTACTCTGAGAGAAGAGACATATCAAAAAAGATATTATTGTGATTTATGTCAGTCAGCGTTCTGCCTATGTTTCCCTCTAAGAGTTTCATGTTCATAGTATCATTTTACATTTAGGTCTCACAGACTCAGAGAAGGAACTTATGATTACCAGGGGGAGAAGTTTGGGGGGAAGCATATACTGGTAGTTTGGGATTGACATGTACACACTGTTATATTTAAAATATTAATAGATAACCAATGAAGACCTACCATACAGCACAAGGAACTCTGTTCAATATTCTCTAATAGTCTAAATGGAAAAAGAATTTGAATGAGAACATATATATGTATACGTATGTGGTAGTGATGTAGTCATTAAGTTGTGTCCATCCCTTGTGACCCCATGGACTGTAGCCCACCAGGCTCCTCTGTCCATGGCATTCTCTAGGCAAAAATACTGGAGTGGGTTGCCATTTCCTTCTCCAGGGGCTCTTCCTGACCCAGGGATCAAACCCTGGTCTCCTGCATTGCAGGCAAATTCTTTAATGACTGAGCTATGAGGGAAGCCCTCATATATATATAAAATCTATTCATATAACTGAAATGATTCTTATATATATCACTTTTCTGTATACCTGAAACTAACACAATATTATTAATCAACTATACTCCAATATAAAATAAAAAATTAACAAGAAAAAATTATCAAAACAAAACAAAAACACAGTCATTTTAGGGGCTAGGCTTCTGCCCATGAAATTTTCAGGGGACACAGTCCAGCTCATAGCACTGTCTTACTTGTAAAGCTTGCTCACTGATAGACACCTATCTGTAGATGTCTCATTGTTGTAATAAAAAAGGAAATCATGCAACTTGAATTCACTTTGAAGAGTCTTCAAGGATTATAGTATTCTTTGAAACAACCTGTATGGTGTGTTAATGGTAACTTTGGTCCTTTTTGTGACTATGTATCTGTGTGTGTCAGGGTTTTTAGCATACGTTGCAAAAAAGTGAAAATTTATTAGATATCAAAATAAATGGACACTGCCAAAACATAGACTTATTCTACAATTGCAATTTTTATTATAGACAAAAGTATAAAACAAAATTAAGAAGTTTTGCAAGTGGCCATTAAATTTGCGTTAAAGCAGAAGAAAAGAGAAAAAAATCAAACTTATAGAAACAGAGTAGAGTAGTGGTTGTCAGTGGCTGGGTGATGGGGGAAACTGGGAAATATATGGTACACATTTTTATTTATAAGTTGAATAAATTCCAGAGTCTAACATACAGCACAGTGACTACAGTTAACAATATGATATTATATACTTGAAAATTGCTTAGAAAATAGATCTTAAATGTTCTCACTAAACACATATACACAGGTTACTGTATGAAATGATGGATGCATAACTAACTTTTATTGTGGTAATCATTTCACAATATATACAGAAATCAAATGATCATCTAGTACACTTCAAATTGATACAAATTTATTTATCAATTATACCTCAATAAAAAGAGATATTATTTTGGAAAGATTATTTTTACATTCAATCTTATGAAAGGGATACACTTCTACTACAATGGAATCAATTGCATACAAAATTTTATGCATCTGCAGCCATCACTGCTGCTTGTCATTTCCCATGATTGCTGTTCTTGCACGCATTCTAATGCAACAGCAGCTCACTTCGTTTCTGTATCACATAGACATAATCCCACTAGGTTCTAATTAGCAAACAATCACTCCAAAGGTTTCTCATTAGTAATCAGAGAAAAGTCTTCAATTTTATTCAGAGCTGTGTTTGTGATTCTAGAAGTTTAATTGGATTCCTCTGGTTTATCTTACAAGAATTGTGCTTTTCTCTAGCAGACACTCACACATCTCTAACATGCTTACAATCACATCTTAACCTCCTTAATTATTTAATTTTGCATGGATGTAGATTCATAGTAATTACAACAGATCAGATATACATGTTCAGTCATTTTTCACATGATTTAATAATCATTGAACTGTCTAATCTTTGTGTTTCTACAGTTTCCAGAGTTGACAAGCCAACTTAATTGGATAACATAGTCACTGTTTTTATGCTTATGAAATAGTTCAGACATATAAAGAGACAGAGAGGACATAACCTTAGCAAAACGTGTCGTATGTGTGTGGTGTGAGGGTGTTGTGATCTCGGCACAGTAATGTTGAAAATTCATCCTTTGATTGTAAAGGTTGGAGCCCTTATACCTTTACAATTGAGGATTGAGCTTGAGCCTCTTTTTTTTTTTTTCTTTCTGTCTTTCTGCTGCAAAAGATGANTAGATGTTTTTCTGGAACTCTCCTGCTTTTTCCATGATCCAATGGATGTTGGCAATTTGATCTCTGGTTCCACTGCCTTTTCTAAAACCAACTTGAACATCAGGAAGTTCACGGTTCATGTATTGCTGAAGCCTGGCTTGGAGAATTTTGAGCATTATTTTACTAGCATCTGAGGTGAGTGAAATTGTGCGGTAGTTTGAACATTCTTTGGCATTGCCTTTCATTGGGATTGGAATGAAAAAGGACTTTTTCCAGTCCTGTGGAAGATAATTTCAGTAGTAGCACATGTGTATATATAACTGAATCACACACAAAATAGAATTCTACTTTTTGAAATTTAGTAACGTTTATCTTTTGTCAGCTTTTCTAAATGTCCTATGGATATCTAATAACAATGTATGAGATATAAAATTTTAAATATACTTTTGTATGATATGATTAATATAAATTAATAAATATAAATCTATCATATTTAAATTATTATGACATCATCCATGATGCTCTTTTTCTTTTTTTCTGCACTTGATAAAATATTTTCAAATAAATATTAATATGTCTCATTATGATTATATATTGCTTTTTCCCTTTTATTTCTTCTGATTTTTGCTTTATGTATCTTTATTTCTTTGTTGTTAAGGTGTCTAATGTTTTATGATGCCAATTTTCTTTGTGAATTGTAACTTTTATCATTAAAAATATTTATTTTGTTTCATTTAAAATAAATAAATTTAAAAACTGAATTTTGAAATACAGTGTTAAAGTACCACAAAATTGATTAATTATCTACAAAAGTAGTAAGTATGTTTTAATGCAATCTTCTTTAATAGAAAGAAAAAGAAAACCACCGCAATTTATCCATTTTTTTAATCCATTATAGAGTTTAGAAATGTCTAGACAGTCAATAGTAAGTAGTATGTTATACAAAGTTACAATTTCCTGAAGAGTAAGATGAACTGAAGTAGACCAGTTAGATAATACTATAGGATGACATTAAATGTGTAAACAATAATTTTTTTCTTCATTTCCTATACTGGAATATTTGTTTATTTAATACTGTGGTATCTTCTCTATGTAATCCAACCAAAGTGTGGCCAAAATTACAGAAGCAAGAAAACATCAAAATGTTCATGTTTAATCTATTGTGATAGGCCTAGATTCTTATCTGGAGAAGAAAATGACAACTCACTCCATTATTCTTGCCCAGAGAATTCCATGGACAGAGGAGACTGTTGGCTAGAGTCCATGGGGTCGCAAGGAGTCGGACACAACTGAATGACTAACACTTACATTCATATCATTACCACCAAAGATACTGTCATTATCTTGTAATTATAGCTGATTAATTTTGAAATAAATAGTTCAGCCATGTTTACATTGGTAGAATTGTATAATCTAGATATTCTTCCTCCACATTATACATATTGAGTTTCTACTGATAACAATATTGAATACATTATAATAACCATTAAGAATTAAGGGCATGTGCACCTCTATTTTACTGCTTTACAATGATTGAATTTAGCTCTGTAAAATATTGAAAGTAGATCATTGGAAAAAATCCCCACAACCGATTGAGTGCAGTATATTTTAAAAATTTAAGAAGTTATTGACCAGATGGCCTTCACATTTCACTCAGCTTGACTGAACTTCAGATGGATTTCTTTCTGTCTCTAAGTAACTGATCTCCCTCTCATCTTGGTTTTATAAAAATTCTGTAAGAATTCAGATGACTTACACACTGAGGTCCTTCACCTCTCTTTACCTAGATAATTGTTTTAGAAAGCTTAAGATTTTAAGTTATTTCNGGATTTCTTTCTGTCTCTAAGTAACTGATCTCCCTCTCATCTTGGTTTTATAAAAATTCTGTAAGAATTCAGATGACTTACACACTGAGGTCCTTCACCTCTCTTTACCTAGATAATTGTTTTAGAAAGCTTAAGATTTTAAGTTATTTCTCTGCCCCAATGAAAAGTAAATATTTTTAAAACCCTCTTACCAGTTTTCAACTAAAGGAATGTCTCTTCAGGTCCAGGGAGCCAGCACATTAAAATGTAATCATCAAGGAAGACAGCACCTATATCTCTCAGTCTTTGTGCAATATGTCAAGGCTGTACATTGTCACCCTGCTTATTTAACTTATATGCAGAGTAGTACATCAAGAGAAATGCTGGGCTGGAAGAAGCACAAGCTGGAATCAAGATTGCTGGGAGAAATATAAA
>SJYV01034337.1:216564-253084 GCA_006410875.1 Neotragus pygmaeus | reverse complement strand
TGGCAGAAAGTGAAGAGGAACTAAAAAGCCTCTTGATGAAAGTGAAAGAGGAGAGTGAAAAAGTTGGCTTAAAGCTCAACATTCAGAAAACAAAGATCATGGCATCTGGTCCCATCACTTCATGGGAAATGGAGAAATAGTTGAAACAGTGTCAGACTTTTTATTTTGGGGGGCTCCAAAATCACTGCAGATAGTGACTGCAGCCATGAAATTAAAAGACGCCTGGAAAATTAAAAAATTAAAAAAATCCCATGGACAGAGGAGCCTGGTGGGCTGCAGTCCATGGGGTCGCTAGGAATCGGACACGACTGAGCGACTTCACTTTCACTTTTCACTTTCATGCACTAGAGAAGGAAATGGCAACCCACTCCAGTGTTCTTGCCAGGAAAATCCCAGGGACGTAGGCCTGGTGGGCTGCCGTCTATGGGGTTGCACAGAGTCAGACACAACTGAAGCGACTTAGCAGCATCAGCAGCAGCATATGGGCTTCCCCGGTGGCTCAATGGTAAAGAATCTGCCTACAATGCAGAAGACACGGGTTTGATCCCTGGGTCAGAAAGATCCTTTGGAGGAAGGCATGGCAACCCACTCTAGTACTCTTGTCTAGAGAATTCCATGGACAGAGGAGCCTGACAAGCTGCAGTCCTTAGGGAAAGTACAGAAAGTCGGATATGAGTGAAGCAACTAAACAGCAACAGCAGCAAGAGCTTATGTTTATGGGTGAGCCCCATAAATTGAGGCTCACCAGGCTCCTGTCCATGAGATTTCCCAGGCAAGAATACTGGAGTGGGTTGCCATTTTCTTCTCCAGGAGATCTTCCCAATCCAGGAATTGAACCTAGGTCTCCTGCATTGCAGGCAGATTCTTTACCAACTGAGCTATAAGGGAAACTCATATTTCATGGACCCTGATTAACAAACACAGATGGTATAATCACAGAGAAAAATGTTTGCAAACTCAGGAAACAATTCAATATACTCAACACATGTCTTTGATCAACTTCATTTCTGATAACTTCCAATACTTTTCCATTAGCTCATCCCTGCCTGTGGAGACTCTCCCATGTTTTTATTCAATGAATTCAGATTGAGTTCTGTCCTCTCTACCTATGACAACAGCTTTGCATAAAATTTTCCTTGCCTATTTAATTTGCATGAAATTTTTGTTTTGACACTATTTTCTATGATAGCCCCCTCATTCCCCAAGTAACACATTTCTAATATTACTCTGTAAGTTTTCTATCTCCCTTTCTATATACTAAACCAGAGTAAAATATTAACTCAACATTTTCCCATACCTTTTATTCATAGGAAAGAAAATCCACTTGATGGGCTGGGTCAGTGTTGTGATGTTTATTACTTGAAAAAAGTAACTTCTGAAGATGCATCTTTTATATTCTAACTCTAAAATGAAAGGTAAAGAAACTTTTAAATTTATTTGAATCAGTTGATTTTAAAGTTTATTTGAATCAGTTGATTCTTTAAGTTAAACTCACAAAGACAAAAACATACAGTATGGCAAAAAATTATTTTTCCATAAGTTTAACTCAAAAGTAGAGTAAATTTTTTACTTGATCTTTTTTATTTTTCCAGAGATGTTTGAAAGTAGCTTGCTCCATTTAAAGATACACCAGATAATTGCAAGCTTATTAAATTCACAATTGGTTGAAAATTATAAAATAATAAATCTTCACCCTTGAAAATTGAGAGAATATATGTGATTTTAATGATTTCCCAAAATTTTTTGAAAGAAAGAGTAATGTCTAAAGAAAGAAATGCTGATGGTTCAGTTATTCATTCTTATGAAAAGTTAATAGACTTTAGAGAAATTGTAATAAAAATGCTCAACATCACTAATCACCAGGGAAATGCAAATCAAAACCATAAAGAGATATCACTTCACATCTGTCAGAACTGCTATTATCAAAAAGAACATAAATAAGAAATGTTGGTGAGCATGTGAAACAAAGGGTATCCTCACACACTGATGGTGGGAATGTAAATTGGTGTGGCCAGTGTGGAAAACAGTATGAAGTTTTCTTTTAAAACTAAAAATAGAACTATCTTATGACCCAGCAATTCCACTCCTGGGTATATATCTCAAAGAAATAAAAGTATTAATGAAAAAGATATATGAACACCAAAGTTTGTAGCAATATTATCTATAATTACCAAGATATGAAAGCAACCTAAGTGCCCATAACAGATGAACAGAAAAAGAAGATGTGGTATATATATAAAATGATCAAATACTCAGCCATAACAAAGAATGAAATTTTGCCATTTGCAGAAATATGACTGGACTTAGAGGATATTATGCTAAGTAAAATCAATGAAAGAAAGACAAATACTGTAGAATATCATTTACATGTAGAATCTAAATACAACAAACCCAGTGAATAAAGCAAAAAAGCTGACTCACAGATATGGAGAACAAACTCGTGGTTACCAGTGGGTAAGAGGGAAGGAGAGAGGGGAAATATAGGGCTTGGGAATGAAGAGTTACAAACAGTTAAGTATAAAATAAGCTACAAGAATATATTGTACAACGCAGGGAATAAAGTCAACATTTTATAATATCTATAAATGGAATATAACCTTTAAAATTGTTAAAGTCTATATTGTACTCTTCAACATATAATATTGTACATCAATTCACTTAAATTTAAAAAAGATATTATCTTCTCCAATTCATGGCAAAAAGAAAAAAAGCTCAACCAATAGAGTCAAGCTTATCTATCATTAAAGTGGCAGATATGTTGTTAAAAACAACTGACTTGGAAAAACTGAGCACTGACCATTTCATCACATTAAAAAGAACTCAACCAGCAGGGATTCTTTAAATAGTATGTTCTTCTATTGTATTAAAAATGTTTACACATCATTAACTGCTTGAAAGAGAATAAGGCCTAAGGAAATTAAACATTTAAAAATTAAGAACCACTGCTATGTAGAGATAAAAGTGAAAAACTGGTCATATAATTTTTCTTAGTTTTAAAAAGAGTAAATTCACAGATAGTCCACTTATACCCAACTTTACAGAGGGTAAAGTTGGTACAGTTTCTAATATGTTGGCATTAGCATTGATTTTGTCTCTCTTTGCTTTATAATTAATAAGTTTGTAACAGGTAACCAGAGGCCATCACTTACATAACCATTATAAAGTATTTCACTAGCATACTAGAAATTAGTTTTCTTTCATGTCCACCATGCATCCCCACAAAACAGACAAAGACTTGATCTCTATTTCATTCAACCAATTAATATATATTTATTGAATATCTATTACGTGCAAAGAAGGTTCTTGAGAATCTATAGCAGTAAAAAAGAGAGAGGAACATCCGTGTGATGCTTATATTCTATAGGTGATATTCTATCACCTCTAATTAGGTGATAGTCAAAGTTAAAAAGAGAAATAGAGCAAGGATGTGTGGGATGGAGCTGCTATTTTAGGTTAGGTGATCAGAGGAAGCTTCTCTTACTAAGTGGTATTTGAGCAGAACTTTGAATGGAATGAGTGACGAAGACCCCAGAAAGCAGGGGCAGAGTGTTCAGACAGAGAGAATAACAAGTCCTAAAGAGCTTAACATACTTGAGAAACAGCAAAGAGGTCAAGTCTTCCTAGAAGCTCACTGTATTAGCTTCCTATGGCTACTATAATAAATTAACACCCAAGAAGAGGTGGCAAGAATACACGGAAGAACTGTACAAAAAAGATCTTCACGACCCAGATAATCATGATGATGTGATCACTAATCTAGAGCCAGACATCTTGGAATGTGAAGTCAAGTGGGCCTTAGAAAGCATCACTACGAACAAAGCTAGTGGAGGTGATGAAATTCCAGTTGAGCTGTTTCAAATCTTGAAAGATGATGTTGTGAAAGTGCTGCACTCAATATGCCAGCAAATTTNTTTTAAGGCTGTTACACGAAATACAACATTCTGCTGAGATTAAGGAAAGAACTAGTACCAACAAACAAAAGCGTAGTTTCCGATCATTAAAACCTTCTGGTAGAGAACATTGGTGATTTTTATACGGGATGGGAAGCTGGTCCCCTCAGTGCAGGGAGATACCACTGGCTCTTAATGCCTGTGGTACTAAGGTTTCCAACAATGAACAGGTAACCTCAGTTAACAAAAATGCTGTGAAATGGTTATCTCCCACACTGAGCTTTAAGTTCCAGAACATGGACCCAAAGAACAGAGCATAATCAGGCTCCAATGTAGACCAACACTTAAATATTTCTCATTTGACAAAAACTAGTACAACTGCAAATCCTGTTTTTCTCCCATACTTAGAATACTTGGGGAAGGAAAGAGTAGTTTCTAAATGCTATTAAATATTTGCATCCAAGAGCTAACTCTAATCCATTTTGAGTAAAGCAATATAAATTACACACACACAAATCCATTCACCTCTGCAGACCAACAGGGATCATATACAAAATAATCGACTTGAGAAAAAAAAACAAAACTTTTGTTACTAGCATAGTATGAATTCCTAGTTATATTACTAAGTCATTTTTAATGATTTTTTTAATTAAAACCTGCTCATTGTTTTTAAGAATCAAGTAATAAGAAAGGGTTTAATTTAACTAGTACATCTCCCCAATCCCACTGCCCAGGAGTAACCTCTGTTAACTCTGTGTACACTGCCAGCCATTTCTATGCCCANGTCGTGTCTGAGTCTTTGCAGCCCCATGAGCTGCAGCATGCCAGCTTTCCCTGTCCTTCACTGTCTCCCAGAGTTTGCTCAAACTCATGTCCATTGAGTCAGTGATGCCATCCAACCATATCATCCTCGTCACCCACTTCTCTTTCCCTCAACCTTTCCCAGCATCAGGGTCTTTTCCAATGAGTCAACTTTTCACATTAGATGACCAAAGTAGTGGAATTTCAGCTTCAGAGAAGTAAATGATCTGTAACAATCAGCCAGTTAATTCATTCATTCAATATTTATTGAGAAACATGTATAAAGAACTAGAAATTCGAAGAGACAAAGATAAATAGTGCATCTGCTCTCCAATTCTCCGTTTGTCTTACAGACCCCCTTAGTGTAGTCTCTGATGTACAGGAACCAGCTCAGCAAAGTTTGGAGTTATGGAGCAACCCTCAAGAACGGGAGACAAGAACTCAGGATAAATGATCCAGTTCCTGTCCTTTAGGATGAAACTTCTAGGACCTATTTATTTCCTTCTCAACAGGTTGTGGCAGAATGGATTCCCACTGCCCACTGTGGTTATCTTTATATTACATCCTTAGATTGGCTTTGCTTCCTTTTCTGTGTCACCCTCTTTTCTTCCCCACTCCAGCATCCTGGAATTGCTTCCCAAATAACCCGAACCTATGGAATTATCTGGGCTTCTCTGTTACCTCAGCAGGAAAAGAATTCACCTGCAATGTAGGAGATCCTGGCTCAATTCCTGGGTCAGGAAGATACCCTGGAGATGGGATAGGCTACCTACTCCAGTATTCTTGACTTGCTAGATGAGGACGCCCCAATTGCTCCAAGTAATCTACCTTGGCCCCTGTGCCTAGAACCTTGGCAGTGTCCTGGAAATGCCCCCGGTTCACGTGGCTCAGATGGTAAAGAATCCACCTGCAATGTGAGATACCTGGGTTTGATCCCTGGGTTGGGAAGATCCCCTGGAGGAGAGCATGGCAAGCCACCCCAGTATTCTTGCATGGAGAATCCCCAAAGACAGAGGAGCCTGGTGGGCCACAGTCCATGGGTCCCAAAGAGTCAGACATGGCTGAGCACCTAAGCAAAGCACAGCATAGAGTTCTCTCAAGTGTACTGTCAGGGAGAATCCAAACCAAGGCAAAATTGAGAGGTAAGCCTTCTTTCTTCTTTTCAAGTCCTTCAAGAAGACATTAAGATATGATGAGATGGTAAAAGGATTCCTTAGGGAAAATGCCTATGATGTAAAGAAGGCTAACACACTGTGATACAATTCTAACCCCGTGACAAAGTTTGGATCAGAAAATTCTTAGACTTAAGACTGACGTGCATTTCTAAGAACATTTTGATAAAGTCAATAAGTTCTTGAGCCAAAGTTGGAGCCAAAGGAGCCCTATATTGCCTAGGAATTGGCCTGCCTTACTATCTCCTCCTGCTAGTTATTGAGAATTATCAGCCATTGAGAAATGTAGCCTTGTTGCAAACTCACTGGTGAGCTTCTGAAAGAAAACATAGACACTTTCAGATACTCTCAAAGTATCTGAAAGCATCTATATTTACACATATATCTGTATCTGTATATAGAAATAGAGAGAGAAAGGGATTTATTATAAGGAGTCATTTTGCATAATTACGGAGGCTGAGAAGCCCTAAGCTCTCCAGGCAGTCAGTGAACTAGAGACTCAGGCATGTCAGTGATAAAGTTCTTGTTTGAGTCAAAGGCCTGAGAAGCAAAGCAGTTTATCTAAATCCATTCTGAAAATCTGCACACTCTGAACCCCAGAAGAACCAGTGTTTCCATTTGAGACAAAAAGCAGGAAAAGACTAATGTATCAGCTTGTTCAGTCAGGCCTTTGGTTGATTAGATGGGACCCACTCACACCAGGAATGTCAATCTTCTCTACTCAGTCTACTGACTCAAATGTTACTATCATCCAGAAACCTCTTCACAGACACACCTATAATAATGTTTCGCCGAATGTCTGGACAGTCTATGGCCCAGTCAAGTTAACACACAAAATTAAACATTACACATGGATTTAATTTACTGTTCTGCCTCTGTAGAATCTAAATGAATCCAAGAGATTGACTATGGAATGCAAACTAGTATCGGCTTAACTAAGTAGAAGCCCTGGTTACATCTATTGCGCTGAAAGTGGTGTTATTGCCAGAGTATACTCTTCTTAAGAAACAGTTCCTGGTGTATAACCAGACCCTGATAAAAAGAGAATACTTGACCCGGGTTTGTGCCAGAAACTCATTTACCTCCTGGCTCTTATAAGCCCCTGTTCTAACTGGGTGACTCTAATGATGCTTTGGTTCTCTGCATATCAACTCAGACACCAGGTCTACTCATCTTGGGAATATCTGGATATTCTTTCCCCAGGTAAAGTCACCTAAGTAAAGAACCATAGGGTCCTTTGATGAAGAACAGGGAGAATCTTCAAAGAATCTTTTTGCCATGCTGTTTCATGTTGCTTCCTCTTAGTGAACCAAACACCTCTTCTGTCCGTGGGTTCTGGACTTGCAAATTGGCTTAGCTCTATGGTCTAAGCAAGAGATTACCACTTTTTATCACTTCAGTCTCCTGTTCCTCCATTCTTGCTTTTTTTTTTTTTAAGTTGTTGATGCTAACCTTAAAAAAAATATGTGGCCCTCTACTTTTCGTAGGGACACCAAGTTCTATTGGGGGCTTCCCAGGTGGCTCAGTTGTAAAGAATTCAGCTACCAATGCAGGAGATAGACACAAGAGACACAGGAGACTCAAGTTCGATCCCTGGGTCTGGAAGATCCCCTGGAATAAGAAATGGCAACTCACTCCAGTATTCTTGTCTGAAAAATCCCATGGACAGAGGAGCCTGGTGGGCTGCAGTCCATGAGGTAGCAAAGAGTCAGGCATGACTGAGCATATATGCACAACAAGTTTTATGAACCAGCCCCACAACTCTGTGTGAATCAGCAAAGCCCGCTGATGTCCTTTCAAACTTGTTGGTTATTACAGAAATTGTGAGAGAGTTATGCACCACCATTTTGCCTCCATTACTTTGGGCCTCATCATCTCCGTGGATATTAATGGTCCTACGTCTGTAACTGCTTTCTGTACCATCAGCCCCGACCTGCAGAGCCACCACTAGATTCCTCAGTGCTGCTAATTTCCTCTTGAAAGTGAAGTCGCTCAGTCGTGTCCGACTCTTTGTGACCCCATGGACTATATCCTACCAGGCTCCTTTGTCCATGGAATTTTCCAGGCAAGAGTACTGGAGTGGGTTGCCATTTCCTTCTCCAGGGGATCTTCCCAACACAGGGATTGAATCCAGGTCTCCTGCACTCTCAGACAATTTACCCTCTGAGTCACCAGGTCATTTCTAATGACATAGTGTGTCCTCTGAGCCCTTCCATGGCACACAATCCTGTGGAAAATTTTCTTGATTTGTGTAATATTTTTGCTTCCCCTCTTCATCAATCTCTTTATTCCTTCACTACCACCTTCCTGAGCGGCTCCGTTCAGCATTGGCCCAGTTTTTCTTCAGACCTCTAAGAGCCATGTTAGCCACGAGCTTGCCACATTTCTGCAGGTTTTTGCCAGAGTTTCTATCAATAGTATTGTATCCTGAGAAGGCACCCTCAAGACAATAAAGTATTGCTTATCCAGTCTGATATTCTGCCCTTTCACTCCAATATATTTCCAGGGATATTCCCCTGGCTCCTATTAAGCAAACAAAAAACCATGAAATAGTTATATTTCCAGGGTTCAAATCTTAGTTCCATTTACTTAGTTGTGTGGAATTGAGTGAGTTGCCTAATTTTCCAAAGTCTCAATTTCCTCACATGAAGATGATACTATCAGTACCTATCTCAGGTATTAAAATTAATAATACATGCAAAGCGCTTAGTGCTATGTCTACACACAGTAAATACAGAAGAGATATTAAATGCTGGTGTTGCTATGGTTCCCATATAAAGGAGAAACCTTTATATATGCGGCCTTTCTCTTGCCTACTATAAATGATATACTGGGATTTGCAATGAATGGCTAATTCAACTACCTACCTAAATTACTGGACTACAAACTAAGCTATTAATAACTCCATTCTAAGAACTTGGTAACTACCTAAAACACTGGACTGCAAAATAAGGTAGTAATGACTGCATTCTGAGAATTTGGCGATGGTTAGTACAGAAAAATGAAAAAGCTGATATTTGTAATTTGAAGTCACTTTTAAAAACATTACAGAGTGGCACTGCTACAATGGTGTCTCAGGCTTCTAACCCTTTGCAGCCAGTTCTCACTTTGAGGAAACATGATGCATTTTAGAAGATTCTGTCAGCTTTCCTCAGGAGTTAGTGGGTTTTGCTTAATTCTGAGGCGGCAGACCATGAACTGTTTGTCTCTTTGATGTCATGGTCAACTGATCTTTCCCATACAGTAGGGCCTTCCAGCTGTGTACTTTGGAAGATTACACTGAGAATTTGGGCAAGATAGATCTGTCAGGAAAAAAAAATATACAGATTGCATGTGAAATGACATGGCCCAAGAGCAAAGAATGTCAGGAAAAAATTATGTGTCTCTACAGAGAACAAGAGGGCATCCATAGACACAGGAGTAACTAAGTGTTATAATGCCTAAAGAACTATGGATGGAAGCTCATAACATTATATCTGAGGCAGTGACCAAAACCACCTCCAAGAAAAAAGAAATGCAAGAAGGCAAAGTGGTTGCCCCAGGAGGCTTTACAAGTAGTTGCGAAAAGAAGAGAAATGAAAGGCAAGAGAGAAAGGGAAAGATATACTCATCTGAATGCAGAGTTACAGAGACTGGCAAGGAGAAATAAGGCCTTCCTAAATGAAAAATGCAAAGAAATAAAGGAAAACAATGGAATGTGTATGCTCGGTCACTCTGTCATGTCAAATTCTGCAACCCCGTGGATGGTAGCCCACCAGGCTCCTCTGTCCATTGAATTTCCCAGGCAAGAATACTGGAGTGGGTTGCCATTTCCTTCTCTAGGGGATCTTCCCTACTCAGGGACTGAACCCCCATCCTTTGTGTCTCCTTCATTGGCAGGTATATTCTTTACCACCATGCAACCTGGGAAGCTCCAAACAATAGGGCAGGAAAGACTAAAGGGCTCTTCAAGATAATTGGAGATATTGAGGGAACATTTCATGCAAGGATGGGCACAATAAAGGATAGGAATGGTAAGACCTAACAGAAGCAGAAAAGATTAAGAAGAGATAGCAAGAATACACAGATATATACAAAGACCTGGATAACCATGATGGTATAATCACTCATCTAGTGCTAGACATCAGTTAGAACCAAACATGAAACAACTGACTGGTTCAAAATTGGAAAGGAGTATGACAAAGCTGTATATTGCCACCCTGCTTATTTAAATTCTATGCAGCATCATGTGAAATGCCAGGCTGGATGAATAACAAACTGGAATCAAGATTGCCAACAGAAATATCAACAACCTCAGAAATGCAATGTTACCACTCTAAGGCAGAAAGTGAAGAGGAACTGAAGAGCCTCTTGATGAGGGTAAAAGAGAATAGTGAAAAAGCTGGCGTGAAAGTCAACATTCAAAAAACTAAGATCATGCCATCTGGTCCCATCACTTCATGGCAAATAGAAGGGAGAAAAGTGTGGCAGCAGTGACAAATTTTCTTTTCTTGGGCTCCAAAATCACTGCACACAGTGACTGCAGGCAAAAAAGTAAAAGATGCTTGCTTCTTGAAAGGAAAGCTATGACAAACCTAGATAGCATATTAAAGAGCAGAGATATCACTTTGCAGACAGAAGTTCGTATAATCAAAGCTATGGCTTTTCCAGTAGTCATGTACAGCTGTGAGAGTTGGACTATAAAGAAGACTGAGCACCGAAGGACTGATGCTTTTGAACTGTGATGATGGAGAAGATTCTTGAGAATCCCTCGGACAGAAAGGAGATCAAACCAGTCAATCCTAAAAGAAATCAACCCTGAATAATTCATTGGAAAGACTAATGCTTAAGCTGAAGCTCCAATACCATGGCCACTTGATAAAGAGCCAGCTCACTGGAAAAGACACTGAAGCTGGGGAAGATTTAAGACAAATGGAGGAGACGATGGCAGAGGATCAGGTGGTTAGATAGCATTACTGACTCAGTGCACCTGAATTTGAGCAAACTTGAGAAGATAGTGGAGGACAGAGGAGCCTTGCATACTGCAATTCATGGGATCACCACGAGTTGGACCCAACTTAGCTACTGAAAAACAAAAACAAATATTATGAATTAAGTTTCAAGGGATATGGGTATAGAAAGCACACAAAGGTGTGCTAGAGCATATCTCCAGGCACTCCAAAGAGGACTTCTTCTTTGATAGATACAGTGGCACCAGCCAAACTGGACTGGCACGGACAACATTTGATATAAACAATGAGGCTCCTGGGAGGCTACTAGGAAAGACTAGCAATGAAATTGCTACTAAAATGAGCTGTGTGTATTTCCAGAATTACTTTGGAGGATTATGATTTTGTTGGCTACACTAAGCTCCCTAACAAATCTACACTCAACAGATAGCTGTTTATTCAGTAAATATTTGAGGGCATACTGCACAGACACTAGTAATGAGTAATGAATGACTTTACATGATTTTGAATCTCAACTCCACTATTTATTAGCTGTGCAAATTAATTTCATGTTTCTGCTTCTTCACCAATAAAAATATAACCATCCCTCATGAAACTGTTGTAAAGATTAAATGACCTAATATATGTCAAGTGTCTAATATTTTACCCTGTATAATAAACTTTTGATAAATGCAGCAATTAACATCATTATGATTATTCCTTTGGCACTAAATTCTGAATGATCCATCCCATTTGATAATCCATCAAAATGAATAACAATCTAATAGTTCAGTAAGGACTATGGTACAACAGAACTCTTTAGAACTATTTTAGTCAGGGATAAACAGATGGCTTGTTGGATTGATTAGCTTGATGAGCACAAATGGGTGTAAGAAGGTAAAATGTCAAGATAAACTTTGATAAGAAAAGTTGAAATTTTCTTTTTCTTGTCCAAGAAGGAAATTAGGGAAGGGACTGTCACATAAAGTTGTTAGAAATTGGAACTTCTTTTCTTTTTTCCTAAAGAGGTCCACAGACAGATAGCACTTTGCATACTTAGAGAGATGTTTAGATAGCTTCACCAACTCATTGGGCATGAAACTGAGCAAACTCCAGGAGATAGTGGAGGACAGAGAACCCTGGCGTACTGCAGTCTCTGGAGTCGCAAAGAGTTGGACATGACTTAGGGACTGAACAACATTACTTAGTACTAGATACAAGTGTTGGTTTTTAAGTTAGCATCCTGAATTGTACTTTTTCTTATATTTTATTACTTATTGAGTGTGGGGGAAAATTATTCCCCAAACTGTACTGCCCCAAATTTAAGAACTGATAAATAACAATAGAGAAACGTTTTACTAACACTAAAGACAAAATCTAAGGAGCATCTGATAACTCAGTCTGGGCATGGTTCATAGCTTTTAATGGTACTTTGCAAAAAGAAATATAACACTTCTTCTTGCACTGAGTATCCTGCCAGGCTGTTGAGAGCATCTGTACATTTACATGTTGGACTAAATCAAGAAGCCCCTCTGGGAAGCTGGAGGGTACTGTGATGCCGCTGGGTTCTTGGGATCTTGGAAGTTGATTCTTTGTCCAAGGACCTCTGTGTGATCCAGATTATCCACAGAAAGTCTGAACGGGTCCTGGAGCCACAGTCAATCTTTAAAAGACAATTCAAGTCATTGTTTATTAATGGGTTGGGAAAAAAAAAAAAAAAACACCTGTATCTCATGGAGCCTGCTCAAGGCCCTCTTCACACTGCTTCTATATCTTTAGAGAAGACAGAAAGTTATTTTAAAATTGGACCTTGAGATGGAAGACACTTTGGCAAGCCTTACTGTTCCATTTAGCTGTGCCCTTTTGATGAGAAAATTGTCATCCCCTCTGACCAAAAAGTTAAAATTGTGTCTACAGTGAAATGAAGAACAAATTGATTTTTTTATAATTCTATTAAATTTCAAATTATTTATCATCCAATAGGACACATTGGCTTATATTTGATTTTTGGATCTAGGCTTTCTCATAATCTCATTTCTAATGATTAGAAGGAAAAGTCCACTGCCTTTCTCAAAACATCCACACAGTTATACAAGAAAGTACAATAAGGCTGTACTATTTATTTCTTTAGGGGGGTTGGTTTCCAGACTTCTAATTTGAAAAACAAATTTTGACTGGTTGTCAAATTCATGCCTTCATTAATGTATTTATTCATTCAACAGATATTTAATTGAGTGTAGATTCTTTTTCAGGGGAGAAGAGGCTCATACAAGCCAATGTTGACTTCTGGGCTTGCAGGTCTATGTGTGTGCTTATTACGCTGGGAGTAAGAAAACAAATGTGTATAACAAAGCAAACCATTATATTTTTCAGCTGTTTTTGTAATTCATCTCTCCAGCAAGGTCATTTATCCTTTATTCAACAAACAGTATTTAATGTCCACAGAGTTCAAAATACTGATTTAGTCACTGGGATTGCAATAATAGATAAAAGCCGAGTCCTTGCTCTTATTTTGAGGGAGGGGAGGATGGAGACAAACAATAGCAGAATAACAAAATATAACATAATAGATCTAATCATGAAAATGCTAAGAACAGTAAAGCAGAGAAAGGAGATAAAGAATCATATATCTCCTTAGATGATTAAAATAGAATATTTCACTGGAAGATATTCTACTCTAGAATGGCTGACAAGGCAAGTTGACAAAGGTTAAAGTGACATAATCTAGAGTAGTGAGAATGGAATTAGATCCTCATCCAGTGTCCAGAATTATTCCTGAGAAGGGAATCAACAAAGTTATGCATGGTTATCCTTTCCTGTCTGAGTTTTCAGGGAATTCACATAAGCAGCAAGATCTCACTATTAACGTAGCATTATTCTGAGCAAGAATCTCCTCTTCCGCCAGAGAAGTGAATGTTAATTCCTCTTGGGGAAGAAATACTGAGGGTAGTCAGAGAAGCCAGTCCTAGCTAGCCTGTAGAGCCAAACAGGGGCAGAATGAAGCTGTGCAAGCTTTGCAGAGGACAAGTCATTCTTGAGAATTTCTAGTCCCTTCCAAACACAGACTAAACTCATTTATTATCTCAGTCTTCTAAGTCAAAGCTGAGAGAAGGGAACATGTCAAGATAGCAAAGGAACAAGATAATGGGTGTAAAATGACAAAAAACAAGAAACCTGTTCTTGAATGATTTCAAGTATTGTCACAAAGGAAAAGAAGTCTGTTAAGCATGGAAAAGGCAACTAAAACTGTGGTTCAGCACCTGTGAAATGATTCGCTAACTTTGCTTGGGTAAGAGTTCTGATGAGTTACTAGCACACACAAAAAAAGTGTTTACTGACACAAATTGTATCCAATTAACACAATAGCAGGGTTGGGGGTGGGTGGTGGATACAATGAATTAGTGCAGTAGAACTTCAAGTGACATACTTTTAATTAATGATTATCTGGGAGGCACCTCTACTTACATTATCATAATCTTTATTTTAAACTAAGACAAAAATGGGTTCTCAATGACAGAATATTCGTGTTCTGTTCTAAACTATAAAGTATTTTATACAAGATATATATTTTATAGAGCCTTCCTGTGACTCAGTGGGAAAGAATCTGCTTGCAATGCAGGAGATTTGGGTTCAACTTCTGGGTGGGGAAGATCTTCTGGAGAAGGAAATGGCAACACACTCTAGTATTTCTTGCCTGGGAAATCCCACGGACAGAGAAGCCTGGAGGGCTACATACAGCCCATGGGGTCGCAAAGAGTTGGACACAACTAAGCAATGAAATAACAACAAACATACGTTATACAGAATTATTGATCGTCAGAGAATAAAAACATTATTATTTTAATTCATCTGGTGAGATTGAGGGTCAATAATTGCATATTTAACAATATACAGGAACAAAATGATTCTCACTTCAACAAAGTAGACTCCACTGTGATAAGACAAACTAATAAGGATGGTTACATTTATCATGGGCATTCTCAAATTTTCCCATCATTTTTGTTTAGTTTAGTAATAGCTGGAATATAACTTCTCATCTGTTCTCAAATTCAATAAGAAAACTGACTGTGAAAAATAATGTGAAGAGTCTCTAACAATGAAATAAATTCTAATAAACAACTTTTAACTGTTTCCAGAGGAAAATGTTTTCATATCCCTGGGATTATGCAAAATTCTTTTTCCTTTCAACTTCTCTCAAGTTTTCAAAATTTCTACTATATATAACTATTGGTTTTATTACTTTCAATGTTTATATTAGAAAACAATAAAATTTTTTCCATATTATGATTCAAGTCTGTGTCCAATTAAATTCCTTCTGCTTGTTCAGATTCAAACTCAGGTATACAACTAATTCTTCTGTAATTAACAGCTAGGCCACTTAAATATTTGAAAGGAATTCTCTATTTTTTTAAGTTTCCTTTGACTAATAATGGTTTATGAATCAGAACATTTTTAGTAACATGATTAGCACTTTGAAAAGACCCTGATGCTGGGAGAGATTAAAGGTGGGAGGAGAATGGGATGACAGAGGATGAGATGGTTGGATGGTATCACCAATTTGATGAACATGAGTTTGAGTAAGCTCTAGGAGTTGGTGATGGACAGGAAAGCCTGGCGTGCTGCAGTCCATGGGGTCGCAAAGAGTCGGTTACAACTTAGGACTGAACGGAACTGATCTGAATTAGCACTTACTAACGATTGCCCTTGCAAGTGACATGACAACTTTAAAAATAGTAGTGGAAAATACCCACTCCATTTCTTAGGAGAAAATCAAAGCAGTAAGATGTACGCTCAGTTCCAAATCCAGGTGTTCTGACCCCTAGTGTCCATTTTTAACTTCTACCATCCATAGTTGTCAATGGTTTTTCCCCTTAAGTTCTGGTTTTGCATAACCATCAGATACTTCTGTGGTTGCTTTGCTTCTTATCTTGCTTGTCCAGTTTCGTCCTCTTATAACTGGTTTAGCTCCCATCCACTGCTTTGTAACTTTTCTATATATAAAATACAAACATGTTAGGCTATCCTGAAAACGAGGTCTTGTTGCAACATCCGTCTATCTTGATTTAGGAATTAAATATGTTTGCGTAAGACACGATGCTTGGGGCTGGTGTACGGGGATGATCCAGAGAGACGTTGTGGGGTGGGAGGTGGGAGGGGGATTCAGGATTGGGAGCTTGTGTACACCTGTGGTGGATTCAGGTCGATGTATGGCAAAGCCAATAGAGTATTGTAAAGTAAAATTTAAAAAATTAATTAATTAATTTNAACTTCTGTTTATCTGCCTCTTTGAAATTTATATAAAATTAGAATATATTTAACATTATATGTTATATAGATATATTTAAAGGATGGTCGAATGATGAATTAAGATATTAAAACATATATTTCTCAGCTATTACCCTGAAATTTCTGATTCAGTGAATGTTAAATGATACTTGAAATCATCTTTTCAAGAAATAATCCTGACCTTAGGACTAATACTCTCCTAGATATGTTCAGGATGATAATCTCAGTCCTTGGCATAGTGATTATTCACTAAATGACTAAATTAAATAGAAATTGAAGCATTACCTACTCATCAGTGTTATAACTATTTTTTGAGTGATTAAAAGTTTAAGGAAGTCCTCAGTCATCCATTCTGCTTAGTTGCTCGGTCATGTCTGACTTTTTGTGACTCCATATGCTGTTGCTTGCCCTGCACCTCTGTCCATGGGATTCTCCAGGCAACAATACTGGAGTGGGTTACCATACATTCCTCCAGGGGATCTTCCCAATTCAGGGACTGAACCCAGATCTCCCACGTTGCAGGTGGATTCATTACTATCTGAGCGATCAGGGAAGCCCACACCCATCCATAGTTAAGCACCTACTATGGGTGAAGCTAAGGGTTTTCCGGATGGGAAGCCTACCAATGTAGCAGATGCAAGTTCCACCCCTTGGTCAGGAAGATCCCCTGGAGAAGGAAATGGCAACCCACTCTAGTTGGTTCTGTACATGGGATTTCTAGNAAGCACCTACTATGGGTGAAGCTAAGGGTTTTCCGGATGGGAAGCCTACCAATGTAGCAGATGCAAGTTCCACCCCTTGGTCAGGAAGATCCCCTGGAGAAGGAAATGGCAACCCACTCTAGTTGGTTCTGTACATGGGATTTCTAGTCTAGGAAATTTTATGGACAGAAAAGCCTGGTGGGCTACAGTCCATGGGGTCACAAAAGAGTGGGACACAACTTAGTGACTAAACAGCAACAACCATTGGTGAATCTAGTTTGGGGGAATCTAGAAAGAATCAGACAAAAAGTCTGGCTTTCAGAAATTCTTTGGCTAATATGAGATGAACATTTAAAGTAAAAAATAATGCTATAATATCAACAAAACTCTATGGGAACTTAGAGAAGGGAAATCTTATTTGTGCCTGTGGTGGTAGTTCCTTTTCATACTGTTCATGGACATTACTTTGCCAACAAATATCCATCTAGTCAAAGCTATGGTTTTTCCAGTAGTCATGTATGGAGGAGAAAGTTGGACCACAAAGAAAGCTGAGAGCTGAAGAACTGATGTTTTTGGACTGTGGTGTTGGAGAAGACTCTTGAGAGTCCCTTGGATTGCAAAGAGATTGAACAAGTCAATACTAAAGGAAATCAGTCCTGAATATTCATTGGAAGGACTGATACTGAAGCTGAAACTCCAATACTTTGGCCACCTGATCAGAAGAACTGACTCATTAGGAAAGACCCTGATGCTGGCAAAAATTAAAGGCAGGAGAAGGGATGACAGAGGATGAGATGGTTAGTTGGCATCACCGACTCGAGGAACATGAGTGTGAGCAAGCTCCAGGAGTTGGTGATGGACAGGGAATCTTGCTGTGCTGCAGTCCATGGGGCTGCAAAGAGTCAGACATGACTGAGCGACTGAACTGGACTGAGCTATGGTGTTAGTGATGGAATTCAAGGATGGCTTCAAAGGAGAGGCTGTAAGTGAATCACATTATTAACTTTTTAGAAGTACAGGGTCACTTGTTCTTCAGTACTGCTAGTATTTCCTGGGTAAATCTGCATGCAACATTTCTCTACTTGAATTTGGGGAATCCCAAGGAGATAGTAGATCACTTAAGCCTCATTCCTGCCTTTATAGATTTAGAAAGTGTTGAGGACTGATATTTCCAAATTCTTACACATATATAAGTTATTGTATCACTTCTAAAGACTACTTGAAATACAGTTTCAAATCAGTTGCAAACAAGATTATTCCATTTTGAAATGAATTTATGATGCTAATGTTAAGGTTGTAGATTAACACAATCCCAACAAATTGAGAAGGATCACAGTTTATTCTGGCCAGTGAGTTATGTGGTAAACAGTAAATTATGAGGTGAGGATGTATTCCAAGGTAAGAGTACATAATACAACTTAACAGGTTTTAAAGTAGTTAAAGGAAGATGTACCATTCTACATAGGAAAGAATCTTGTTTATTTTTTATTTTTTTAGTTGTTACAGCCATAGTTTAAGAATATTATTGTCAAAGTACTTAACCTATTAGTGTAAAAACTCAACCACTGAAAACTCCTCAGTCAGTCTAACATCTCCCACATTTCATATGATGGAAGGGTTAATATAAGCATACCTTGAAAAGTGTAACACTGATTGGGAGCTGGAGTGAAGAGGAAAAAGAGGAGGTTACCTTAGAAATAATAATATTTTCAAAATGGAGTCCATTATGAAGGTATAAGCATTATGTATGTGTGGAGAATTCTCTATGGAATAGTAATATTGTACTTTTTGGCAACACTGGCATATTAATGAAATAGATATAGTCTACTTTCTTCAAGACAGCTCACCCTGTTTTGAATGAGAGCAGAATTTTTTATACAGCATGTTGGCTATGTGGTGATACAGTAGAAAGAAATTAGAGTAAGATAAGAATGCTTAACATAGATGCTGCTGCTGCTGCTGCTGCTAAGTCTCTTCAGTCGTGTTCAACTCTGTGCGACTGCATAGACAGCAGCCCACCAGGCTCCCCCATCCCTGGGATTCTCCAGGCAAGAACACTGGAGCGGGTTGTCATTTCCTTCTCCAATGCATGAAAGTGAAAAGTGAAAGTGAAGTCGCTCAGTTGTGTCCGACTCCTAGCAACCCTATGGACTGCAGCCTACCAGGCTCCTCCATCCATGGGATTTTCCAGGGAAGAGTACTGGAGTGGGGTGCCATTGCCTTCTCCGTAGGTTACCAAGAGAGGCTCTTTAATCTTATTTCTGAATATTTTTAAGAGTAAGATTGACTAGGGAGTAGGGAATGTAACAGAGAGATAAGACAGGTAGCATAGGTCTAGTCACAGTATGGGAGACTTAAATACAGCTGAGAGGATCAACATTTATTCTATAGGTAACTGGAGAGTGACTGCATGTTTCTGATCAGGGAAAATGATAGAATTGAAGCTAGACTTTACTTGTATTATTTTATTAAGACAAGAATAACAATAAAATAGTTTTTGTGTTTTAAGTAACTCTTACAATAATGTTTAAGAAACTGTCACAATTAAAATATTTAAGAAGCTCAATTATAGTCTTTTAAATATAGCCTTCCTGACAGAGTTGAAGATTCAAAATGTTCAAATAGAATCTCTAAGATATAAGCCTATAGAGAACTATTTGAAACTGTATTTCTAAGACATTCAAAACTAACCTAGAGTTTGCTCTCTACTCATTTTCTATGTAAGTTGACATTTCAGTTCAGGCTTAAATTAGGGTTTATTTTTCATATAAGTTGAACTTAAGTTATTCAGGACATAGAATAGGAGTGTTAATCGCTCAGTTGTGTCTGGCTTTTTGCAACCCCATGGACTGTAGCCTGCCAGGCTCCTCTGTCCATGGAATTCTCCAGGCAAGAATATTGGAGTGGGCGGCCACTCCCTTTTCAAGGGAATCTTTCCCACCCAGAGATTGAACCCAGGTCTCCTGCATTGCAAGCAGATGTTTTACTGTCTGAGCCACCAGTACTAGTAGGAAGAGAAGGAGTTAAATGTAGAAACACTTAAAGGCTAAAAGAAAGTAATGACAGCATTATTCAGTAACAATGTTTGATCTGCTGTTCAGCATTGGTAATGAGCATTTTTTAAACCAAATATAGGCCATTTTTGTTTTGCAAAATATAGCCTTGCAAGAACAAGAATCGCAGAAGCCATAACAGGGAAATGAAATTCATTTGTGGCTGTAAAGTCATGATACTTCCTAGAGAAGCATCTTCAGAATGCATATCATGAGTCTGCTGACACACGGGTTGTGTTTGTGCATCCAAAGTTGGTATGCTGTGAAATAATCAGGAAAATTACTTGCATCTGTGCAGCCACTTTTTAAAGAAATCAGTATTTGCTTGACTCTTAACATGAAAACTTGAGGCAAATAATTATTTTATTTTTCAATTTAAAACTAAAAGAAAAAATGCTTTTCATTAATTGTGGTGACCTGAGGCATATTTGAAGCATTGTGGTAGAGAGGACAGTTCCAGATTCTCTCTAAAATAAAGAAATTATATTAAACATCCTTTGACTTAAGATGTCAAAGGATCAAGGGGCATCATTGTGTTACAGTGAGCATGATCCACAATAGCTGTCAGCACATGCCTTTGGTTTCTTTCAATCTGGAATCTTAGGGTAGAAGGTTGTGTGATGAGGAGCAGAGGGTCATCAGAGCCGTCATTTCAGGAAGTAAGGGAAGTGCTTGATAAATGGTCAGCAGTGAGTAGGTAAGGGATCATAGCAAAACATAGATAATCATAATTTGTCCAATCTGCATGACCTTTCATCTAATTTGGGAAAGGAAAGTTGACAGGCTAAGTTCAACAGACTTTGTATGATGTAGCTTTTAACAGGAATGCATCTTGTCTTTTCTCAAGGAAAGAGAAAGGATTTTTTTTAATTTTTCTATATAATTTTTAAGATTTCCCATGTTATACAATACATCCTTGTAACCTATCTTACAGCTAATAGTGTTTGTACCTCCTACTCCCCAACCCCTATATAGCCCCTTCTCCTCCCCACCAGTAACCACCAGTTTGTTCTCTGTGTCTGTGATTCTGCTTATTTTATGTTACATTCAATAGTTTGTTGTAGTTTTTAGAATCCACATAAGTAGCTCAGAGGGTAAAGAATTAACCTGAAATGCAGGAGCCCCAGGTTCAATCCCTGGGCCAGAAGATCCCCTGGAGAAGGGAATGGTTACCCATTCCAGTATTCTTGCCTGAAGAATTCCATGGATAGAGAAGCCTGATGGGTAATGGTTTATGGGGTCCCAAAGAGTTGGACATGATGGAGAGACTAAAACTTTCACTTTTCATAAGAAATATCTTATGGCATTTATCTGACAAAGATAATCTTGACTTCAATTCCTAAATGATTCAAGTGGATGGAATGCACAAGAAAGGACATTCCTATATTTGGCACCAATACTTTGACCTTCAGTTCAGTTCCATTCAGTTCAGTTGCTCAGTCGTGTCCGACTCTTTGCGACCCCATGAGTCGCAGCACACCAGGCCTCCCTGTCCATCACCAGCTCCCGGAGTTCAGTCAAACTTACGTCCACTGAGTCAGTGATGCCATCCAGCATCCTCTGTCGTCCCCTTCTCCTCCTGCCCCCAATCCCTCCCAGCATCAGGGTCTTTTCCAATGAGTCAACTCTTTGCATGAGGTGGCCAGAGTACTAGAGTTTCAGCTTTAGCATCATTCCTTCCAAAGAAATCCCAGGGCTGATCTCCTTTAGGATGGACTGGTTGGATCTCCTTGCAGTCCAAGGGACTCTCAAGAGTCTTCTCCAACAACACAGTTCAAAAGCATCAATTCTTTGGCACTCAGCCTTCTTCACAGTCCAACTCTCACATCCATACATGACCACAGGAAAAATCATAGCCTTGACTAGACCGACATTTGTTGTCAAAGTAATGTCTCTGCTTTTCAATATACTATCTAGGTTGGTCATAACTTTCCTTTCAATGAGTAAGCGTCTTTTAATTTCATGGTTGCAATCACCATCTGCAGTGATTTGGGGGCCCAAAAAGATCTGACACTGTTTCCCCATCTATTTCCGTGAAGTGATGGAACCAGATGCCATGATCTTCGTTTTCTGAATGCTGAACTTTAAGCCAACTTTTTCACTCTCCTCTTTCACTTTCATCAAGAGGCTTTTTAGTTCCTCTTCACTTTCTGCCATAAGGGTGGTGTCATCTGCATATCTGAGGTTATTGATATTTCTCCCTGCAATCTTGATCNTGTTCGGAACACATCGCTAGCCAACCCCGAACACAGCCTGGACCGCAGCACAGGGCGACCGCAGCACACAGGCCATAATACAACACAGGGCGACCGTGGCACACAGGCCATATCATGGCGCAGGGACTGCGGCACACAACCCGGACCTCGACGCAGGGTGATGGCGGCACACAACCCGAAATTCAGTAAAGGGCAACTGTGGCACACAGCTCAGAAATCATCGTGAGCCAATCGCAGAACACAGCTCAGACCTCCGCGAAGGGAGACCGAGGCACACAGCCCTAAACTCAGTGAAGGGCGACCGCATAACACAGCCTGCACTCGTTCCTAGCCGACCGTAGAACACATTCTGGACCTCGACACAGGGCGAACGTGGCACACAGGCTGGACCTCGGAGCAGGGCGACCACGGGACACAGCCTGGACCTCTGCAGAAGGCTACCTTGGCAAACAGCCTGCACCTCGGAACAGGGCGACCGTGGCCCACAGCCCGGATCTCGGCACAGAGGGAACAAGGCACAGAGCCTGGAACTCGTTGCAAGCCGAAGGCGGAACACAGCCTGGACTCATCGCAGGGCAACCGTGGCACACAGCCCTAACAACAGTGAAGAGCGACCAAGGCACACAGCATGGACCTCGGCGCAGGTCGAACCTGGCACGCAGCACGAACCTCAGAAGAAGGCGACCGTGGCACACAGACCGGACTTTGGAGCAGGGCAACTGCGGCACACAGCCTGGAACTCGGCGCAATGCTACCGCGGCACACAGCCAGGAACTCGGTTCAAGGCTACCGTGGCACACAGACCTGACCTCGGCACAGGGCGACTGCGGCACACAGCCCCAATCTCAGTCCAAGGAGACGACAGCACACAGCCCGGAAATCTGTGCAGGGCGATCGGGGTACAGACCTCAGAACTTGTCGCTAGCTGACCGCGGAACACAGCCCGGACCTCGGCGCAGAGCAACCATGGCAAACCGGAGGAAATCATTTACAACTGATGGCGGAGCACAGCCCAGACATCAACACAGGGCGACCGTGGCACACAGGCCAGAGCTCGACACAGGGTGACCGCAGCACAGAAAATGGACCTTGGGTCAGGGCGATGCAGCACACAGTCTGAAACTCAGTGAAGGGCGACCGCGGCACACAGCCCAAAAATCTGTGCAGTGCAACCGTGGCACAGAGCTTGGAACTCGTTGCTAACCAACTGTGGAATACAGCCCGGACCTCCGCACTGGGCGACCGCGGCACACAGGTCGGACCTCTGTGCAGGGCGTTTGGGGTACAGAGCTCGGAACTTGTCGCTAGTCTACTGCGGAACGCAGCCTGGACCTCGGTGCAGAACGACCATGGCAAATAGGACGGAACTCGTTTCGAACCGATGGTGGAGCACAGCTCGGACATCGTCACAGGGCGACCATGGCACACAGGCCGGACCTCAGCGCAGGTGACCGTGGCACAGAGCATGGACCTTGGCTCTGGGTGACCGTGGCACACAGCCCGAAATTCTGTGCAGGGCAACTGTGGCACAGAGCTTGGAACTCATCACTAGCCAACCATGGAACACAGGCCAGACCTCTGCACTGGGCGACTGCGGCACACAGGCCAGACCTATGCGCGGGGCAAGCGCGGCACACAGCCCAGACCTTGGTGCAGGGCGACTGCGGCACACAGCCCGAACTTCAGTGAAGGGCGACTGTGGCACACAGCCCGGAACTCGTCGCTAGCTCACCGCAGAACACAGCCTGGACCTTGGCGCAGTGCGACGGTGGCACACAGCCCGAACCTCAGTGAAGGGCGACCACAGCACACAGCCCAGAAATCTGTGCAGGGCGAAAGTGGCACAGAGCCTGGAACTCATCGCTAGTCGACTGGGAAACACAGCCTGGACCTCAGCAAAGGGCGACCGAGGCACACAGCCTGAAACTGAGTGAAGGGTGATCGCCTCACAGGCCGGAACTGGTTGCTAGCTGACAGCGGAACACAGCCCCGCCCTCAGCACAGGGTGAAAGTTGCACACAGGCCGGACCTCAGCGCAGGGCAACAGCAGCACACAGGCTGGACCTTGGTGCAAGGCGACCATGGCACACAGCCGAGACCTTAGGGCAGGGCGACTGCGGAACACCGCCCGGATTTTGGCTCAAGGCGACCGGGGCAAAAAGCCCGGACCTAGGCTCAGGGCGACCGCTGCACACAGCCTGAAACTTAGTGAAGAGCGACAGAGGCACACAGCATGGCCCTTGGCACAGGGCGACCCTGGCACACATCACGGACTTAAGGAGTTGGCGACCACAGCACAGAGCCCGGACACCAGCACAACGTGACTGCAAAACACAGCCCAGACCTCAGAGCAAGGCTACCACAGCACACAGCTCAGACCTCGGCGCAGGTTGCCCACAGCACACAGTCCGAACCTCAGTGAAGGCTGACCGCGGCACACAGCCTGGAAATCTGTGCAGGGCAAATGTGGCACAGAGCTGAGAACTCGTCGCTAGCCAAGCATGGAACAAAGCATGGACCTCGGCACAGGGCGACCGCAGCACACTGGCTGGACCCCGGCTCAGGACGACTGCAGAACACAGCCCAAACCTCAGTGAAGGGCGACTGCAGCACACAGCCCGGAACTCGTCGCCAGCCAATGGCAGCACACAGCCCGGACCTCGGCGCAAGGCTACCACGGCACACAGCCCGGACCTCGGCGCAAGGCTAAAATGGCACACAGCCCAAAACTCGGCGCAGTGCGACCATGTAACACAACCCGATCCTCAGTGAACAGCAACCACAGCACACAGCCCGGACCTCGGCACAAGGTTACCACGGTACACAGCCCGGAACTCGGTTCAAGGCTACCTTGGCACACAGACTGGACCTCGGCACCGGGCGACTGTGACACAAAGCCCGAACCTCAGCGAAGGGAGACCGCAGCACACAGCCTGGAAATCTGTGCAGTGCGACCGGGGTACAGATCTTGGAACTCATCGCTAGCCGACCGTGGAACACAGCCCGGAACTCGGTGCAGGGTGACCAAGGCACACAGCCCGGACCTCTGCAGAAGGCTACCGCGGCACACAGCCTGAAACTGGTCGCTGTCCGACGGCATAACACAGTCCGAACCTCAGAGCATGGTTACCGTGCCACTCAGGATGGACCTCTGCACAGGGTGACAGCGGAACTTAGGCCAGACCTCAGCACAGGGCGACTGTGGCACACAAGACGGACATCGGTGCAAGGCGACTGCGGAACACAGTCTGAAACTCAATGAAGGGTGACTGAAGCACACAGGCCAGAACTTGTCGCCAGCCGACCGCGGAACACAGCCCAGACCTCAGCGCAAGGCTAACATGGCACACAGCCCGGACTTCGGCGCAAGGCTAACATGGCACACATCCCGAAACTCGGCAGAGTGCAACCATGTAACACAACCCAATCCTCAATGAATGGCGACCGCAGCACACAGCCCGGACCTCGGCACAAGGCTACCGTGGCACACAGCCCGGAACTCGGTTCAAGGCTACCATGGCACACAGACCGGACCTCGGCACAGGGCGACTGCGGCACAAAGCCTGAACCTCAGTGAAGGGAGACTGCGGCACACAGCCCGGAAATCTATGCAGGGCGAATGGGTTACAGAGCTCGGAACTCATCGCTAGCCGACCGTGGAACACAGCCCAGAAATTGGCGCAGGGTGACCACGGCACATAGCCCGGACCTCTGCCGAAGGCTACCGAGGCACACAGTCCAAAACTCAGTGAAGGGTGACCACATCACACAACCTGGAACTCATTACTAGGCGACCACGTAACACAGTCCGGACCTCAGAGCAGGGTGACTGTGGCACTCAGGCCGGACCTCTGCACAGGGCGACAGTGGAACTGAGGCCAGACCTGGGCGCAGGGTGACTGTGGCACAAAGGCCAGACATCGGCTCAGGGAGACCGAGGAAAACAGGCTGGACCTCGGCTCATGGCGACCGTGGAACACAGCCCAGACCTCTCGAGCAGGCTACTGCAGCAGACAGCCTGGACCTTGGCAAAGAGAAAAGGCGGCAAAGAGCCAGGAAAAGGTCGCAAGCCAAGGGCAGAACACAGGCCGGAACTCGGCGCAGGGCGACCGCAACACAGAGGCCGGACCTCGGCGCAGGGCAACTGTGACACACATNTGGACCTTGGCAAAGAGAAAAGGCGGCAAAGAGCCAGGAAAAGGTCGCAAGCCAAGGGCAGAACACAGGCCGGAACTCGGCGCAGGGCGACCGCAACACAGAGGCCGGACCTCGGCGCAGGGCGACTGTGACACACATGCTGGACCTCAGCACAGGGTGACTGCGGAACACAGGCCGGACATCGGCTCGAGACGACCGCTGCACAGAGCCCTGACCTCAGGGCAGGGGGACCCGGGTACACAGCTGGGACCTCTGGGAAAGGTTACCGTGACACACTGCCCAGAACTTGGAAAAGAGGATCCGCAGCACAGAGCTGGGAACAGGTCACAAGCCGAGGGCAGAACACAGGGCGACCGCAGCACACAGCCCGGACCTAAGGAGACGGCTACCACGGCACACAGCCCGGACCTATGCAGAAGACTACCTCGGCAACAGCCCGGACCTCGGAACAGGGTGACCGTGGCACACAGCCTGGACCTCGGCACAGAGGGAACGAGGCACAGAGCCCGGAACTCATCGCAAACTGAGGGCGGAACACAGCCTGGACTTGGTGCAGGGTGACCGTGGCACACAGACTGAATGACAGGAAGAGCGACGAAGGCACACAGCACGGACTCCAGTGCAGGGCGACCCTGGCACACAGCACTGACCTCGGGGCATGGCGACCGTGGCACACAGAATGGACATCTGCGCAGGAAAACTGGGGCTCACAGCCCAGAGCTCCGTGCAAGGATACTGCGTGAAACAGCCCAGAACTCGGTTCAAGGCTACCGTGGCATACAGATCAAACCTCAGCAAAGGGCGACCGTGGCACACAGCCCAAACTCAGTGAAGGGTGACCACGCCACACAGCCCAAAACTCTGTGCAAGGCCACCTTGGCATAGAGCTTGGAACTTGTCGCTAGCCAACCACGGAACACAGCCCGGACCTCTGCGCGGGGCGAGCGTGGCACACAGCCCAGAAATCTGTGCAGTGCGACCCGGTTACAGAGCTCGGAACTTGTTGCTAGCCGACCACGGAACACAGCCCGGATCTCGGTGCAGGGCAAGCAGGTCAAAAAGGATGGAACTCGTCTCTAGCCAATGGCGGAACACAGCCAAGACCTCGGCACAGAGGGAACGCGGCAAAGAGCCCGGAACTTGTTACAAGACGAGGGCAGAACACACCCTGGATCTCAGCGCAGTGTGACCACGGCACACAGCCCGAACCACAGTGAAGAGCGACCGAGGCACACAGCATGGACCTCGGCACAAGGCAACCCTGGCACACAGCACTGACCTAGGGAGATGGAGACCGTGGCACACAGACTGGATATCAGCACAGGGCAACTGTGGCACACAGCCTGGACCTCGGCGCAAGGCTACCGCGGCACACAGCCCGGACCTCGGCGCAAGGCTCACATGGCACACAGCCTGAAACTCGGCGCAGTGTGACCATGTAACACAACCCGATCCTCAGTGAAGGGCGACCACAGCACACATCCAGGACTTCGGCACAAGGCTACTTTGTGGCACACAGCCCGGAAATCGGTTCAAGCCTACCGTGTCACACAGACTGGACCTCAGCACGTGGCGACAGCGGCACAAAGCCCGAACCTCAATGATGGGAGACCACGGCACACAGCCCGGAAATATGTGCAGGGTGACCAAGATACAGAGCTTGGAACTCATCGCAAACCGATAGTGGAACACAGCCCGGAACTCAGTGCAGGGCAACCACGGCACACAGCATGGACCTCTGCAGAAGGCTACTGTGGCACACCGACCGAAACTCAGTGAAGGGAGACCACATCACACATCCTGGAACTCTTTGCTAGCCGACCGCGTAACACAGCTCGGACATCTGTGCAGGGCGACCATGGCAAATAGGATGCAACTCGTCTCTAGGCAACCGCATAACACAGCCCGGACCTCCGCACTGGGCGACCGTGGCACACAGCACGGACCTCGGTGCAGGGCGACCGGGTCACACAGCCCGAACCTCAGTGAAGGGCAACCACGGCACACAGCCCAGAAATATGTCAAGGGCAACCATGGCACAGTGCTCGGAACACATTGCTAGCCAACCCCAAACACAGCCTGGACATTGGCACAGGGAGACCGCGGCAAAAGGACATACCACGGTGCAGGGAGACTGCAGCACAAAACTCGGACCTTGGTGCAGGGCGATGGCAGCACACAGCCCGAAATTCAGTGAAGGGCGACTGTGGCACACAGCTCGGAAATCATCGCCAGCCAACCACAGAACACAGCCTGGACCTTGGCGCAGGGCCACCACGGCACTCAGCCCGAACATAGGCACAGGGCTACCGCGGCACACAGTCCAAACCTCTGTGAAGGGCGACCGCAGAACACAGCCCTGGAATCTGTACAGGGAGCCCGCGGCACAGAGCCCATAACTTGTCACTAGCCGACCACGGAACACAGCCCAGACCACGGCGCAGTGCGACCACGGAAAACTGTCCATACCTCATCGCAGAGCGACCAAGGCACACAACCCGGACATCGGTGAAGGGCGACCATGGCACACTGCCCGAAACACAGTGAAGGGCAACCGCAGCACATATCAAGGACATCGAGCAGGGCGACCACGACAAACAGCCTGAACATCAGTGAAGGGCGACCACAGCACACAGACAGTAACTCATCGCTAGCCGACTGCGGAACACAGCCTGGATATCGGCCCAGGGCGACCGCAGAACATAGGCCGGACCGAGGCACAGGGCGACCGCGGCACACATCAAGTACATCGAGCAGGGCGACCGCGGCAAACAGCCTGAACATCAGTGACGCATGACCACAGCACACAGCCCAAACCACAGTGAAGGGCAACTGCAGCACACATCCTGGACCTCGACACAGCACGACCCTGGCAAGCAGCACAGACCTCGACCAAATGCGACCGTGGCACACAGCCTGTAACTTGGCGCAGGGCAACCATGGCATACAGCCCAAAACTCAGTGAATGATGAATGCGGCACGCAGCACGGAACTAGTCACTAGCGGACCGTGGAACACAACCTGGACTTCGATGCAGGGTGACCGCAGCACACAGCCCGGACCTCAGTGCAGGGGGACCGTGGCACACAGCCCGGACCTCTGGTGAAGGCTACCGTGGCACACAGACTGGACCTTGGCAAAGGGGAACCGCGGCACAGACCAGGAAACAGGTCGCAAGCCGAGGGTGGAACACAGGCCGGACTTTGGCACAGGACGACTGCGGCACACAGCCCGGACTTGGGGAGGTGGCGAATTCGGCACACAGTCCAGAAATTGGAACAGGGTGACCGCAGCACAGAGCCTGGACTTCTGCAGAAGCCTACCTTGGCACATGAGACAGACCTCAAAACAGGGCGACCTTGGCACACAGCCCAGACCTCGGCACAGAGGGAATGCGGCACAGAGCCTGGAACTCATCGCAAGCCGAGGGCGGAACACAGCCTGGACCTTGGCACAGGGCGAACGTGGCACAAAGCACGGACCTGGGGAGATAGCGTCCCCGGCACACAGCCCGGACCTCGGAACAGGGCGACCGTGGCACACAGCCTGGACTTCTGGAGAGGGCTACCTCAGCACACAGCCTGGACCTCTGCATAAGGCTACCTCGGCACACAGCCCGGACCTCAGAACAGGGTGACCATGGCACACATACCGGACCTCGGCACAGAGGGAATGCGGCACAGAGCCCAGAACTCATCGAAAGCCGAGGACGGAACACAATCTGGACCTTGGCACAGGGCTACCACGGCACACAGCCCAACAACAGTGAAGAGCAACCGAGGCACACAGCACGGGCCTCGGTGCAGGGCGACACTGGCACACAGCACCGACCTCGGCAGATTACGACCGTGTCACACAGACCGGAAATCAGCACAGGGCAACTGCGGAACACAGCCCGGACCTTGGCACAAGGCTACCACAGCACACAGCATGCACCTCGGCAAAAGGCTAACATGACACACCGCCCGAACCTCGGAGCAGTGGGATCGCGGCACACAGCCTGATCTTCAAAGAAGGGTGACCGCAACATACAGCCCGGACATCTGCAGAAGGCTACTGTGGCACACAGCCCGGAGCTCAGTCCAAGGCTACCGTGGCAGACAGACCGGATTTTGGCACAGGGCGAATGCGGCACACAACCCGAACCTCAGTGAAGGGAGACCGCGGCACACAGCCCGGAAATCTGTCCAGGGTGACCAGGGTACAGAGCTGGGAACTTGTCGCTAGCCAACCGTGGAACATAGCCTGGACCTCGGTTCAGGGTGAATGTGGCACGCAACACGGAACTAGTCACTAGCGGACCTCAGAACACAACCCGGACTTCGACGCAGGGCGACCGCAGCACACAGCCCGGACCTCAGCACAGGGGGACTGTGGCACACAGCTTGGACCTCTGGTGAAGGCTACTGCAGCACACAGCCTGGACCTTGGCAAAGAGGAACCGCGGCACAGACCAGGGAACAGGTCGCAAGCCGAGGGTGGAACACAGGACGGACCTCAGCACAGGACAACTGCGGCACACAGCCCAGACCTGGGGAGGTGGCGACCTCGGCACACAGTCCAGAACTCGGAACAGGGTGACCGTGGCACACAGCTCGGACCTCTGCAGAAGCCTACCTCGACACACAACCCAGACCTCGAAACAGGGCGACCTTGGCACACAGCCTGGACCTTGGCACAGAGGGAATACGGCCCAGAGCCTGGAACTCATCGCAAGCTGAGGGCGGAACACAGCCTGGACCTTGGCGCAAGGCGAACGCGGCACACAGCACGGACCTGGGGAGATGGCGTCCCCGGCACACAGCCCGGACCTCACAACACGGCGACCGTGGCACACAGCACGGACCTCTGCAGAAGGCTACCTTGGCACACAGCCCGGACCTTGGAACAGGGTGACTGTGGCACACATACCGGACCTCGGCTGAGAGGGAATGCGGCACAGCACCAAGAAATCATCAAAAGCCGAGGGCAGAACACAATCTGGACCTTGGCGCAGGGCTACAGTGGCACACAGCCCGAACCACAGTGAAGAGCAACCGAGGCACACAGCATGGCCTCGGCGCAGGGCGACCCTGGCACACAGCACCGACCTCGGCAGATGACGAGTGTGTCACACAGACCGGACATCAGCACAGGAAAACTGCAGCACACAGCCCGGACATTGGCACAAGGCTACCGTGGCACACAGCACGAACCTTGGCGAAAGGCTAACATGACACACTGCCCGAACCTTGGAGCAGTGGGACTGCGGCACACAGCCCGATCTTCAATGAAGGGCGACCGCAACGCACAGCTCAGACATCTGGAGAAGGCTACCGCGGCACACAGCCCGGAGCTTGGTTCAAGGTTACCGTGGCAGACAGACCGGATTTTGGCACAGGGCGAATGCGGCAGACAACCCGAACCTCAGTTAAGGGAGACCGCGGCACACAGCCCGGAAATCTGCGCAGGGCGACCAGGATCCAGAGCTCGGAACTCGTCGCTAGCCGACCGCGGAACACAGCCTGGACCCTGGTGCAGGGCGATCGTGGCAAACAGGACGGAACTCGTCTCCAGCCAATGGCAGAACACAGCCCGGACCTCGACACAGGGTGACCACGGCACAATGTCGTGACCTAGGTGCAGGGTGACTACGGCACACAGCATGGACCTCGGTGCAGGGCGAACGTGGCACACAGCCCGAACCTCTGTGAAGGGCGACCAGGGCACACAGCCCAAAAATCTGTGCAGGGCGACTGTGGCACAGAGCTTGGAACTCATCGCTAGCCAATTGAGTAACATAACCCAGACCTTCGCACTGGGTGACCGCGGCACACAGGCCGGACTTCTGCACAGGGCAACTGCAGCACACAGCCCAGAATTCAGCATAGGGCGACCGTGGGACACAGCCCGAACGTCAGTGAAGGGCGTCTGTGGCACACAGCTTGGAACTCATCGCCAGCTGACCATGGAACACAGCCTGGATTTCGGCACAGGGTGACTGTGGAACACAGGCTGGACTGAGGCACAAGGCTACCATGGCACACATCAATGACCTCTAGCAGGGCGACTACAGCACACAGCCTGAACGTCAGTGAAGAGTGAATGCGGCACATAGCCCGAACATCAGAGAATGGCGACCGCAGCACCCATTCTGACCTCGACGCAGGGCGACCCTGGCACACAGCATGGACCTCGAACGAATGAGACTGTGGCACACAGCCCAGAACTTGGGGCCGGGCAACCGTGGCACATAGCCCGAACCTCAGTGAGTGGCAAAGGCAGCAAACAGCATGGAACTAGTCACTAGCGAACCGCAGAACACAGCCCGGACGTCGGCGCCGGGCGACCGCGGCACACAGACCTATCTTCAATGAAGGGCGACCACAGCACACAGCCCAGAAATTTGTGCAGGACAAGAGTGGCACAGATTCTGGAACTCGTCGCTGGTCGACGGCAAAACACAGCCAGTACCTCGGCGCAAGGCGACTGTGGAACACAGCCCAGACCTCTGCAGAAGACTACCTCGACACACAGTCCAGAGCTTGGAACAGGGCGACCGTGGCACACAGCCCGGACCTCAGCACAGAGGGAACGCATCACAGAGCTTGGAATTCATCGCAAGCTGAGGGCAGAACACAGCCTCGACCTCGGTGCAGGGCAACCGCGGCAAACAGCCCGAACCACAGTGAAGAGCGACCGAGGCACACAGCATGGACCTCGGCACAGGGCAACTGCAGGACACAGCCCGGACTTCGGTATAAGACTACCGTGGCACACAGCCTGGACCTTGGTGCAAGGCTAACATGGAACACAGCCCGAAACTTGGTGCAGGGCGACAGTGGCACACAGCCTGATCCTCAGTGAAGTGCAACCGCAGCACACAGCCTGGACCTTGGCACAAGGCTACCGCGGCACACAGCCCGGAACTCGGTTCATGGCTACCGTGGCACCCAGACCGGACCTCAGCACAGGGCAATCGCGGCACACAGCCCGAACCTCAGTGAATGGATATCGCGGCACACAGCCCAGAAATCTGTGCAGGGCGACCTGGGTACAGAGCTCAGAACTTGTCACTAGCTGACCGTGGAATACAACAGGGACCACGGCACAGGGCGATCGCGGCACACAGCCCAAACCTCATTGAATGGAGACTGCGGCACACAGCCCGGAAATCTGTGCAGGGCGACCAGGGTACAGAGCTCGGAGCTCATCGCTAGCTGACCACAGAACACAGCCCTGACCTCGGCGCAAGGCGACCATGGCAAACAGGATGGACCTCGTCTCCAGCGGATGGCGGAACACGGCCCGGACCTCAGCACAAGGCGACGGCAGCACACAGCCCAGACCTCGATGCAGGGCGACTGCGGCACACAGCCCGGACTTCGGCACAGGATGACTGCGACACTTATGCCGGACCTTGGGGCAGGGTTACCATGGCACACAGCCCGGTTTACAGCGCAGGTTGACCACGGAACACAGCCCGAACCTCAGTGAAGGCCGACTGCAGCACACAGCCAGGAAATCGTCACTAGCCGACTGCGGAACAGTGCCCGGACTTCAGTGCACTGTGATCTCGGCACACAGGCCAGACCTCGGCGCAGGGCAACCAAGGCACATATCCCGGACATCCGTGCAGGGCGACAGTGACACACAGCCCGAACTTCAGTGAAGGGCGAGCTAGGCACACATCCCGTAACTTGACGAAAGGCGACCCTGGCAAACAGCATGGACGTCGGCAGATGGCGACTGCGGCACACACCCAGGACCTCGTCACAGTGCGACCATGGCACAGAGCACGGAAATCGTCACTAGCCGACCGCAAAACAGAGTTTGGACCTCGCTGCAGGGTGACTGTGGCACACTGCCTGGAACTTGTCGCTAGACAACCGCGGAACACAGCTCACGGTGAATGTGGCACATAGGCCGGACCTCAGCGCAAGGCGACAACAGAAGACAGGCCGGACATTGGCTCAGGGCGTCCGCAGCACACAGCCCGGACGTTGGTGCAGGGAAACCGTGGCAAACAGCCCGGACCTCTGCAGACGGCCACCGCGGCACACAGCCCGGACCTTGAACAGGACGACCGTGTAACACAGCCCGGAACTCAGCACAGAGGCATAGTGGCACAGAGCCCAGAACACATCGCAAGCCGAGTGCGGCACACAGACCGGACTTCGGTGCAAGGCGACTGCAGCACACAGCCTGGAACTCGGCACAGGGCAACACTGGAACAGAGCTTGGACCTCGGCGCAGGGCAACTGTGGCACATAACCCCGACCTCAGTGCAGGGGTATATCGGCACACAGCCTGGACCTCGGTGCAGGGCGACACTGGCACACAGCAAAGACCTCGGCAATTGGCGACCATATCAAACATCCTGGACTTTGGCACAGAGCGCCCGTGACACATAGCATACAACTCGTAGCTATTCGACCGCGGATCACAACCCGGACCTCGGTGCACAGCGACCGNACCCGTGGCAGATTCATGTCAATGTATGCCAAAACCAATACAATATTGTAAAGTAAAATAAAGTAAAAATTAAAATTTTAAAAAAATTGTAAAGATCTGTGCCAACTTATTAATGCACCTAAAATCTTATGTCCTTCATTTCTTAAATATGGATTCCAGTGTAATGGTCACTAGCCATTTATGGCTACTGAGCACTTGAAATGTGACTAGTTCCAACAGAGATACACTGTAAATATAAAATTCGTGCCTGATTTTGAACTTTTAAGTTATCCTTTCAAAAAAAGACTATAAAAGATCTCATCAATTTTCAATACTGGTTTCATACTGAAGTAATAATATTTTGGGTGTATTAGCTAAATAAATATATTTTTATATTAATTTAATGTTTCTTTTTTACTTATATTAATATGGATACCAGCTAATTCAAAATTACATGTATGGCTCATCTTAAATTTCTATTGGACAGGATTGGTTTAGAGAATATCAGGCTATCTCTAGTATACTAGAAGAGCCTGATTCCATTTCAACTTGACATATGAATTGCATATTTTCTAAACAATCCAAATAAATACAGATGGATAATGTAAATGCCTTTTACAATCATTCATGTCTCAAATTTTTATTCTAAAATTTCAAGAAATTAAGAAACTATGAAATCACCAGCCCATTCCTAAAGTGAGAAATGTTGGGTCAATTCAATTTCTCAAATCCTTCAACTTCATATCTCAAAGAGAGACATTTGTAAATCTGTTTATAAATGCAATCAATTCTTTTGTTAGAATAACATTAAATGCCTTCATACTATGTTTCCTTTAATGATAGAGTTTATTTTTTATATGTATTTAACTGATATTCTAAATTTCATTAGGAAAATTCAATCTGTTTGGTTCTACTTAGAGAAGGTATTATTTTGGAACCCTAATCACTCATCTTCCAATGCTAATTTAAGATATTTCACAAGGGAGACCCTAATATATTCTAATATATGTTATATATTAGTGTATATTAGAAAGTAAAACTGAGTCATTCTTTATAGTGCTTAGCTAATATGAAGGCTGAAAGTCACAGTGACCTGAAGATTACAGTGAAAATGGAGTCAGTTCTTCTGGCTTGCCCATTACTCATTCAGAAAGAATGGTAATGCTGTTTTAGAAAATACAATAATCCAACTCCAGGGTGAGTCTTCAGCTAGCTAGAGAGTTAAGGTATTAATGGGACATATATGAAGAAGAGGGGCAAACCTTAGTTTACACTACTTATTTATTTATTTTTAATTGGAAGATAATTGCTTTACAATATTGTGTTGGTTTCTGCCATACATCAACATAAATCAGTTGTACATATACATTTATCTCTTCCCTCTTGAGCCTCCCTCCCATCTCCTTGTATGCCACTTTTAAATGCCCATTTCTCTGTCAACCTAGCAAATTCTTTGATACTCCCAATACTCAGATCTAGCATTCATTCATTCAAAAGCTATTTATTAAGAAGCTACATATCAGATAATCTTTCTTTCTCTCTCTGCCCTACTTCAACATCTAAACTGTCAGCCAGTCCTGTAATTGTAAATTTTAAATACCTCTAAAATCCATCCTAAATCTTCTCTCTTCCCTCGATTTTAAGTCCCACTAACCTAGACTCAATCGCCATTATTTAATATCTATATATTAAATAATATATATCTATATACATATATCTATAGATACATATAGATATATATCTATATATATAAAATATATTTTTGTTAGAACATTACTTAATAATTTATTTAATATATTTAATTATATTTAATGTTTATTATGTAATACATAAACTTATTTTATGTATAAAATATAATATATATTATAAATTTTATATATAA
>SJYV01034337.1:146981-215941 GCA_006410875.1 Neotragus pygmaeus | reverse complement strand
TTATATATATAAATATTTAATATATTTAATATATTTAATATAAATATAGTAAATATATTAAATACTTATATATTAAATACTATATAATAATAAATAATATATAAATGTATATTATATATACTTAGTATCTATAAATTAACTCTTTTCTGCTTTCAATACTATCCTCTATATTCTTCATGCTGCTGCTACTACTGCTAAGTCGCTTCAGTCATGTGGGACTCTGTGCGATCCCAGAGACGGCAGCCCACCAGATTCCCCCATCCCTGGGATTCTCCAGGCAAGAACACTGGAGTGGGTTGCCATTTCCTTCTCCAATGCATGAAAGTGAAAAGTGAAAATTGAAAGCGAAGTCGCTCAGTCACGTCCGCCTCCTAGCGATCATATGGACTGCAGCCTACCAGGCTCCTCTATCCATGGGGTTTTCCAGGCAAGAGTACTGGAGTGGGTTAATGGAACAGTAATAAAATCACTTAAAACGGAAACTAAATTATTTGTTCTCCTACCCAAAACTGCCAAGAATGAAGTCTCAGTTCCTAATTTTCTGTGGCTTTACAAAGTCCAGCTCCTGCTTACTTCTTTGTCTTCATTATATGATACTTTCTTTTTATACAAGTTTTGGCTCCAACCTCAAAGGTCTTTCTTGACTACATCTGTAGAGCTGTTTCTCAGTCCCTAAGACAAAACACTACTACATTTTAATTACAGAACTTATCACTAGTTGTTATTTTGATTACTGTCTGACTATCCCATCTGGAATTAAAATACCTAGAAATAAGAATTTTTTTTTTAATTTTAAGTCAATACCTAAGATAGTGCCTGACACATAACAGATAACTTAATAAATATTGTTGAATAAATACTGAATGTAAGTCCAGTCTTTGATACCATGAGAGTCTTTTACACAACAGTTGTATCTAAAAAGAAACTGTCTGATGCTAATATGTTTTTTCTCTTCATAGCACTTTTAAATGCATTAACTTATTTGATTATGAAAAACTTTGAAACAAATAATCAAACTATTAAACTCTTTCGGCCTTTGCAGATAATTAAAATGAATTACTGAAGGGAGACTTAATTTTTAATTTATATATTCCACCATCTTAAACAAACTCAAATATTTATTATTTGTTATTATTCACTCACAAAGTCATGTCCAACTCTTTATGATTCAATTGTAGCACATCAGGCTTCCCTGTCCTTTACTATCTCCTGGAGTTGCTCAAACTCATTTCCATTGAGTCAGTCATGTCAATCAACCATCTCATCCTCTGTTGCCCCTTTGTCCTCCTGCCCTCAATCTTTCCCAGCATCAAGGTCTTTTCCAGTGAGTTAGCTCTTCACATCATCTGGCCAAAGTATTGGAGTTTCAGCTTCAGCATCAGTCTTTCCAATGAATACTCAGTGTTGATTTCCTTTATGATTGATTGGATGATCTCCTTGCTGCCCAGTGGACTCACTAGAGTCTTCTCCAACACCACAATTCAAAAGCATCAGTCTTCAATGCTCAGCCTTCTTTATGGTCCAGCTCTTACATCCATACATGACTACTGAAAAAACCATGGCTTTGAGTATAGACCTTTGTTGGCAAAGTGCTGTCTCTGACTTTTAACAAACTTTCTAGGTTTGTCATAGCTTCTCATCCAAGGAGCAAATTTCTTTTAATTTCATGGCTGCAGTCACCATTTGCAGTGATTTTGGAGCACAAGAAAATAAAATCCCTCACTGTTTCCACTTTTTCCCCATCTATTTGCATGAAGTCATGGGACCAGATGCCATGATCTTGGTTTTTTGAATGTTGAGTTTTGTGCCAGCTTTTTCAGTCTCCTCTTTCACCTCATCAAGAGGCTCTTAAGTTCCCCTTCACTTTCTGCCATTATAGTGGTATCATCTGCATATCTGAGCTTATTGATATTTCTCCTAGTTATGTTGATCCCAGCTTGGGCTTCAAACAGCCCAGCATTTCCCATGATGTACTCTGCATATAAGTTAAATAAGTAGGGTGACAATATGCAGCCTTGACACACTCTTTTCCCAATTTTGAACCAATCTGTTGTTCCATGCCTATTTCTAACCATTGCTTCTTGATCTTCATACAGGTTTCTCAGGAGATAGGCAAGGTGGTCTGATATTCCCTCTTTAAGAATTTTTCAGTTTATTTTGATCCAAACAATCAAAGCCTTTAGCAAAGTCAATGAAGCAGAAGTAGGTTTTTCTGGAATTTCCTTTCTTTTTCTATGTTCCAGTAGAAGTTGGGATTTTGATCTCTGGTCCCTCTGCCTTTTCTAAATTCAGCTCATATATCTGGAATTTCTTGGTTCACATACTGCGGAAGCCTAGGCTGAAGGATTTTGAGCATTAACTTACTAGGATGTTAAATGAGTACAAACGTATGGTAGTTTGAACATTTTCTGCCATTGCCCTTCCTTGGGATGGGAATGAAAACAGACCTTTTCCAGTCCTGCAGCCACTGCTGAGTTTTCTAAAGTTGAGTGCATCCCTTTAACAGCATCATCTTTTAGGATTTTACATAGCTGAGCTGGAATTCCATCACCTCCACTAGCTGTGTTCACAGCAGTTCTTCCTAAGGCCCACTTGACTTCACCCTCCAGGATGCTTGGCTCTAGGTAAGTGACCACACCATCATGTTTATATGGGTCATCAAGACCTTTGTTGTACAGTTCTGTGTATTCTTGACATCCATTCTTATTCTCTTCTGCTTCTTTTAGGTTCTAGCTGTTTCTGTCCTTTATTGTGCTTATCTTTACATGAAATGTTCTCTTGGTATCTCCAATATTCTTTAAGAGATCTCTAGTCTATCCCCTTCTGTTGTTTTCCTCTATTTCTTTGCTTGATTCACTTAGGAAGGCTTTCTTATTTCTCTTTGCTCTTTTTTGGAACTCTGCATTCAGTTGGGTATATGTTTCCCATTCTTCTTTGCCTTTTGCTTCTCTTCCTTTCTCAGCTACTTGTAAGGCCTCCTAGGGCAACCACTTTGCCTTCTTGCATTTCTTTTTCTATGGGATGGTTACTGCTAAATTAATGATGCAGGAAAGAAGAATTGTCTTCACTCACATGCCTTCACAATCGGAGAGTGTTATTTTTACAATAGTACCAGTGGAACTTCCCTGGTGATCTACTGGTTAAGAATCCACCTACCAAGAACTCGAAGGGGACCTGAGCTTGATCCCTAGTCAAGGAAGATGACACGTGCCATAACTACTTAGTCCCTGCCTGAGAGTCCGTGATCTGCAACAAGAGAAGCCGTGGCAAGGAGAAGCCTGCACACTGCAACTAGAGAATACCCGCCCCTGTCACAACTAGAAAAAGCAGCAATGAAGACCCAGCATAGCCAATAAATCAATTAATAAAATTTTAAAAATGTAAATGCAGAACAATACTTAAAAATTAGAGTACACATGATTAAGAATCGAAAGAGATTTTAATGACATTTTCCTTAATCTTCCCACATGCAATCACTGAAATTGAGATCCAAAGAAGGCAGTTTACTTTTTCACATATGTTAGTGACAGTGAGGACTTGTTTTCCCTGCTCCCTATTATTCCATCTTCATTACCAATTAACCTATCTTAGAATTGATATCTGATTTTATAACAAAAATCATGCTCTGATTCTGATTTATTTTAAAATGCCTTCATGTATCGCATACATCAAAGCTCTTAGAAGTACTGTAGCAGAAAGCACAAAATAAAACTTTAGTGTTTTTCAGTCTATTTGAAATATTTCTACCCATTTTTAAAACAAAAACTTTCTAATAAATTCAGATTTTTTATCCTGTATAGTCAAATCTTATTGATTTGATTTTCCTAAATATCTTTTAAATAATTTCATCTTCACTGCCATAGAAGATGTTCTCATTCTTTTTTATGTAGAATTTTTAGATAACTTGGTCTTCATTTTAAGTCCCTCAAATGCAAGTTTGATATGATTGCCAGACTCTTATTATAAAATAGCAATATTATGTTACTACTCTCTAACATATTTCAATAATGCTGCAATGCTTCAATAAAAATTAAACTCCGCTATATGGCACATAATACATTTAAATACATTATTACCCTACTCAAATTCCTTTTATTTGTAGCCTGCTTACAAACTTATCGTTTCTTCTGATGTTTGGTACTTCACTGCCTATGCTGATTTATGCCATCACGACTTTTTTGATACCTTTTGTAGATTTTTGTTTCATTTTTCTCTGATGCCATAGACTATTGTGGACACTTCCGTGATATGATGAATGTATACGGGTGCTAATTCGCTTCAGTTGGGTCCAACTCTTCGTGGCCCTATGGCGGTAGCCTGCCAGGATCCTCTTTCCATGGGATCTCCAGGCAAGAATACTGGAGTGGGTTGCCATTTCCTATTCCAGGGGCTCTTCCCAACCCAGGGATCAAACCCACATCTCTTATGTCTCCTGCATTGGCAGGCAGGGTCTTTACCACTAGCGCCACTTAGGGAGCACTGATATGAGGAATACTGTTATTTTATATAAAGTCTTTTATCATTCAGATTTCCCTGGTGGCTCAGTCAGTAAAGAATCTGCCTGCAATGCAGGAGACATGGGTTCAATCCCTGGGTCGGGAAGATCCCCCAGAGAAGGGACTGGCTATCCACTCCAGTATTCTTGCCTGGAGAATCCCATAGACTGAGGAGCCTCCTGGGCTCCAGTGCATATGGTCAAAAAGTGTTGGACACTACTGAAACGACTGAGCATGCATGCTTATATTATTCATTAAGTTCAGTTGTGGATATTTGTTGGTAGTTTTATTTCACTTGCTAGAATATTATCTCAAGGGCAAAGGCTATGTCTTCTGCTTTTTTGTAGACAACAGATTTTTAATTTAGGGCTTTCCAGGTGGTGGAGTAGTAGAGAATCTGCCTTTCAGTGCAAGAGAAGCAAGATGTGTGCATTCCATCCCTGGGTCATGAAGATCCACTGGAGAAAGAAATGGCAACACACTCCAATATTGCTCCCTGGAAAATTCCATGGACAGAGGAGCCTGGCTGGCTACAGTCCATGGGGTTGCACAACTGAGCATGCACAACCTTCCCAACTTTCAGTGTAGAAAGCTTAGGTTGTATTTTAATACTAGACAAAAATGACCTGAATTTGTTTTAGTGCCACTTGTTTCCAGTACACTCTCTGGTTTCTAAATCTGTTAGTTTTTTTCTTTTTTCCATCTGAAAAACTGAGGTTATATTTTATGATAGTGTTGAGAAAATTAAATAAGTTAGCAGATGTGAAATATTTAGTGTAGTATGTATGTATGTGTGCTCAGTTGTGTCCGACTCTTTGCAATCCCATGGTCTGTAGCTCATGTAGATTCCCTACTTTCAGGGATTGCATCCATGGTTCCTGCATCAGCAGGCAGATTTTTACCGTTGTGCCACTTGGGAAGCCCGTTAGTGTAGTAGATAGAATCAAATTTTGTTCTTTCCTTTGTTAATGATGTTTAACATGAAAAATACCTTCATAAGCAAAGGGGCGTTCTATTCCCATACAACTTGATTGAAATGTAATTGTATGAAAGCCTTGAAGTTGGGATTACATTTGCATGTTAGTGATAAATACTGATCAAGAGATTTTTTTTTTCTTTTCCATTCCATATATTATGTTTATTGATCAATTTTACAAACAGTTTTTTTCCATGTATAAGCTTTCTCAATAATCTGCTACAATTTACTCCACTGCAACTTTCACAGCTTTCATCATTGACTTCTTTAAATCAAATGAGGTGTTGCTTCGCTTGACAATGACTGATTATAGTGACTAAAGTACTTAAAATTAAAAAAAGATACCAAATAAAGTGATAAAATAGTTTTCTTATTTCCTAAATTTAACTTCTATCAAAGGTAAAACATTTTATTAAGAGAATGTACACTCACAACTTATTTTAAGGGGGTAATATATACTTTATATTTAAATATATTTATTTTATAAATAATTCTTTTTTAAATTTATGTTTGAATGTGCTGACTCTGTTGCTCTGTGAGGGCTTTTTTCTAGTTGCAGCGAAGGGGTCTGCACTTCGTTGAGGTCCACCAGCTTCGCATTGTGGTGGCTTCTCTTGCTGCAGAGCAGGGGCTCTAGGGCAATGGGGCTGAGTAACTGCGATGCAGGGACTTAGTTGCCTCTTGGCACATGGGATCTTCCTGGGCCAGGGATAGAATCCATGTCTTCAACATTGGCAGATGTATTCTCAACACTGAATCACCAGAGAAGTCTGATTTTTATAAATGTTTCTTAAGGTAAAGTCTATCCTGGTTTATCAAATCAAGTTTTGCACTGTTTTTGACAGGTTCATGACTTTAGTAATGTAATATGTACTTTATATAATTCTCTGGTGGCTTAGCAGTAAAAAAAATCTGCCTGCCAATGCAGGAGATGTGGCTTGTATCCTTGAGTTAGGAAGATGCCCTGGCGAAGGAAATGACAACCCGCTCCAGTATTCTTACCTGGGAAATCCCATAGACAGAGGAGCCTGGAAGGCTACAGTCCATGGGATCACAAAGAGACCACAGCTTAGAGACTGAACAGTAACAATAATATATACACTAACTGAGGTCTTTTAGACTTTGAAAGATGCCTTGCTACCCATTTAATCCACTTATAAGCTCAAATAATGGATTTTCTTGGGTACAGAGTGAATTTAGGAATGGAAGATTTATTTGTTTCTTTTAAGTTCATTTATTCCAAACTTGATCAAAACCAAAATAACTTAGGAATAAAAATAGAGAACATTTTTTCTGAGAGTTCTATATTTACTCTCCCTTTCAAATAAAGAAAACACATTCTCTATATTGGTGATCCTAATTTGGTTATCATGCCCATCCTAGACGTTTAGGTGAAACAGCTGAATATGTCTAGAGCTGAAACAGCTCTATACATATTTAGTTTATACATATCATTTTCTGTATAATCTATAATCTGACTCTTTTAGATAATATGATGGTAGAAATAATTTTTCACTCATCACAGAGTGCTTGAAAGTCTATTTCATGAAGCCTTAAAATTTTGGATCAACTTTTACTAACTTGCACACTTTGCAGACATAATCAGAGATGCTGATACTAACTCTGTGGCCTGGTGCCACCAGAGATCTATTAATCAGAATTTGCTCCTTATATAAAACGGCAGAACTCCTTGTTATATTTGGATGGTTTACCAGCAAAACTTGTCTCCCTAAGAAACAAAATTCCAATCCATATAAAGTAGTTCCAGCTCCTGAAAATAAAATGGAGATGCAGGTTAGTTTATAAAATATTACCAGTATTAGAGTGAAAGGGAACGCAGGAGCATGTAATCACATACTGACAAAAAGAAAGATGACATAGTGAGTGTGATGCAGTTCCAGCCTTTGACACCATTCAAATCTATAAGATGTCCCTACTAGCAGTTAGCTCTACCATCTGGATCTACAGCATGTGCAGGCCAAAGTATTTCAAAACTAGATCTTCTTATTTTAGAATCCTGTTCTAAAAATAAGAATTTCAATACATCCAACTGGAAAGATCTGATGAACTTCAGTTTAAATGAGCAATTTGAAGATACTATGAAATAAGATAATTCAAAATGTGTTTTCCAATCTTTGATATATTAAATAGCCTTAACATTGGTAGAGTTATACCTAGTGTGGATAGACAATGTCATATCACTTTTGAAGATGGATTCTCTTCAGCACATGCCTATTTTCCATTTGCCCGATTGCCCACAGATGGTCCTATAGAAACATGGCAAGCATGAAAAATACTCTGGCATCAAATTCCCATCAGCTCTGACTTTTTCCTTGTGCCTTTTTTTGGGAAAATGTTGTTCAGGGTCTTCTCTTCTTTGAGTGAGCCAAAAAATTAGCTCATGGTCGATAATAAGTACACTAGAAAAAAAGTAATCTGACATATGGAAATTAAAGCCTCATTACTTTCTTAAGGTTTCCTGGGGTACATCTTTATAATGTACTCAGTGAGGAAGTCTGAAATTGAAATTCTGAAAGGATCACTCTTTTAATTACCCTCAAGGCTAGCCAAATCTGGTTTCTAGAGGCATTATCATCCTAGACAATTGTATTTCTTTCTATAGTAAATTAATGATCGTTATTCACATTTGATGGAGGCTTTAAAAAAAACAATTTAATAATAGCATTATATGTAATATGTTACATATAATATTAATAATGTAAGTAATATTTGAAACACACACTGAAAATTCTTATCTATTTTGCTTAGAAGATCAATTCAAATTTTAAACTCTTCATTTGCAGGAAACAGTTTCAAGTAAGGCAAGTGGTGCTAACTGGCTGCTATCATTATGTAACTTGATAATTTTCACATTGGTTAATAACACATAATAATAGTGGCAATCAGGCCCACAGATGGATACTTAGCCACATCAGGAAACATAACCAATTTTAATTTAACTCTATGGGGAATAAGTGCAAGTGGAATCCATTCCCATAAGAGAGGCAGGTTGTGGGTAGATAAATTCTGTACAAGATCACTAAAATGCATCTATTATCTCGGGTGGTCTGCTAACAGATTTTTTTTTATATTTAATTCCTAAATGTGACACAGAGAAATGTCCTTTTTTACTATTTTAACTTTGAAACTTATAGAAGCTATTCATCTCAGAGTGAACTTTTAGAGCACATTGTGGAAACAAAGCATACTGAGACACTGTGAACCAAAATAATCTTTACTCCTCATTCATCCATTGCAGTTTGCATGGTTTCTGAAAAAGAGAAAATGGAGCTAAATATTGTATGTCTTTTTATTTCATTAAGAAATATAGCAGGAGAAAAAGATGTAGCAAGTATGTATTGTATATTGAAGCTCCTTGCATGTCTCATACTCCCCTCTAAGGAAGCATTCAACCTGGAAAATATTCATCACAAAAGACCTCTCAGGTTACTTACATAAGTGTGTACAGGTGAATATTAGTAATGGTGTATATCAATGCTCTTTTTACTGAACAGCACTAATGGTAGCATGATATCTGAGGTAATAATATTATCTTTCCTACATTAGTGCCTTTCTGTTACCACATGAAACCTGTGGTCCAGGTAACCTAGACTAACACATTTGATCCTGTCACTTTCATGATTTATTTCCTGCTATTTCCTCCATAGATGGTTCACATCTATTCCCATATGCTAATTCGGTTCCTGCCAATTCCTCAAATGTTTCACAAAATTTATAAACTTTGCCCTAGCTTCCCAGCTCTTGGCACCCTGTCTCTAGAGACAAAAAAATAGAAATAAATAAAAAATAAAGTCCAGCTATTAAAAGAACCAATCACAAGCCTTCCATTCCTTCAACAACAACAACAAAAGAAACACAGCAATCATTAGAAGAAATANCCATATGCTAATTCGGTTCCTGCCAATTCCTCAAATGTTTCACAAAGTTTATAAACTTTGCCCTAGCTTCCCAGCTCTTGGCACCCTGTCTCTAGAGACAAAAAAATAGAAATAAATAAAAAATAAAGTCCAGCTATTAAAAGAACCAATCACAAGCCTTCCATTCCTTCAACAACAACAACAAAAGAAACACAGCAATCATTAGAAGAAATAAAACCATAAATATACCAGAGTGCTGTTAGTAATTTAAAAAAATAACAAACAAATATATCAGTCTCTTCATGTGATTATGCTGTATATATTTTGAAGAGCTGTATATCTTCAAAAATACACTGCAGAATTAAGGAACAGATTTGTTTTTACAAGAGCATTAGTACCTTTCAAGAAAAAGAAAGAAAAAAGGCTCAAACCTTCAGTAATTTAGGGATTAGTTCTAGATAGGATGGCTCTGTTCCTATTTGCTGGTTTGCTTGTATTTATTTCAAAAATAAAGAGTACTACATTTCTATTACTAAGTGTTTTTTTACTTTGGTATTGATGTGTTTAACTATAATGGGAGCAGAGAACAAGTCAGCTTTGCTTACTCAATTTCTAGAGTTTTCATTATTTTAATAATCATCTGGAATTTAACTATGATTATTAGCATTATAATTGATGTTTTGTATTTTACATGTTTTTGCATTTTTATAATTGTAATCATACATTATATACTCTTTTATGTGGTTTTTTGTTGTTGTTCACCACTGTGACTATGAGATGAATCCATACTGTTGCTTACTGTATTGATCACTTGTAATGTATGGTTGTCCCTCATTTATGTCTTAAACATATTTATTTTAAAATCCTTGTCAGGCTACTCCCTAACATACATTTTATCAGGAATACTGAGTACATAATTCTGTATAAATTTGAATTTTTTACCATTACATTTCTTCAGGTGTTTGAGAATTGTGTTTCATGGTTAGTTTGAGAGAGATGTTTTCTTAGTTTATTCTTCTTTCTTCTCCTTTTTAAAGGTGAGTTGGTTGTAAGAGGGCCTTAACTTCCTCAGACCTTTAAGCCTCCAGTTTGAATCTAAATCTCCCGTAATGTTTTATCACTCCTACACAGTGGAGTGATGGTTTTGACTAGTGATTTTGATCTTACAAAATAATTGTTTCATAACTTTACCTCTGGTGGCTCAGAAGTAAAGAATCTGCCTGTAATTCAGGATTCAATCCCTAGGTTGTGATGATTCCCTTGAGGAAGAAATGGCAACCCACTCCAGTATTCTTGCCTGGAGAATCCAATGGACCAAGGAGCCTGGTGGGCTATAGTCCATGGGTCATAGAAAGAGTTGGACATAATTTAATGACTAAACAACAAAACCAACAACCCTGATTGGAGCTCTTGAAATGGTAATATGGTGCTTTTTAAAAGAGTTATCTAAAGAGTTATTGGCCATATTTTGAACTGTGACATGTGTTAATGGGATGCCACCAAATGAGAGCTAGTATTCAGTAGTAGGGCAACAATACTGAAAAAATAATGGAGTGTAGTGGTATTAGTCTGAATGAGTCATATCATGTGAGTCTATATGCTAAAGAGGCAATGGTGATTAGACAATCTGATCAAAGCCACCAGAATTACCTGTTATGTTTGCTTTTTACCGCTTGTCTCTACGTCCTTCACCATAACTCAAGTGGTTGGGTACTGCTTCTTTCTCCAAACAGTGCTCATGACTTATTAGAATAAATTTGCTAAGTGGAAATTCTCAGTGTTAATTGGTACCTATGTACAAGCTAAGAAATTTAATTAAATTTAACTTAATATTTTTTTCCTGTGGTTTAAAATATTGAGATTAAGGTAAAAATTCTCTAGAGGGACCAAAGAATCATGAAGTTTTGCAAGACTTAAGGAAATAAAATATGAAGCCAAGAGAAAGTGAGACAAGTTATTTAGAGGTAGTGAGAGCAATATAAACAGTAGATAGAGATAAGAGTGACTGAGTTGTCCATGGAGGCAGAGCGTTGGAGTAAAGACCAGTAAAGTATTCTGATATATGACTTACATCCTTGGAAAGTCTGAAAAGGAGGCCAGTTCTATAATATCCTTACTCATAAAAATATTCATATCAACTAAATAAAGGTGTTCTGATCCTCTTGTCCCTGTTACCTGAGAGAGACTGTAACAGGGAAGAACAAATCTGACTCCATATTGGATGTGTTCTATTACCTGTGATTTGTCATGCTGGCTTTGCACCTTTTATAAAAGAATGTTGCCTATAGCCTGAAATATATATGATACTCCATTCTCAGTGCTCTGACCTTTAAGGGTCCACTCACATAGAGATAAAAAGTTGCAGAAAATAAGACAATTTTTTGTTGGAGTTTTATAGGAACGTGGGCTGCTGCAGGAACAAAGGATTCTGACACCAAGACATCTGTAACAACTGACCCTGCCCCTCCCTCTCCTTGCTGTTGTCAAAAGTACTTTGTTGAAGCCCTTAAAGGACTTGGGGGCACTCAGCACCCATCTTCTTGCACTGCAATGAAACTATCTGCTTCAAACTCTGATGTTTTTAGTTTTTTTCACTTCACTGTGGGCTTCCTTGGTGGCTCAGAGAGTAAACTATCCATCTGCAATGCAGAAGACCTGGATTCAATACCTTTGTTGGAAAGATACCTTGGATAAGGAAATGGCAACCCACTCCATTATTCTTGCATGGAAAACTCCATGGACAGAGGTGCCTGGAGTGCTACACTCCATGGGTTAGCCAAGAGTTGGACACAGCTGAATGACAAACACTTTCACTCTTTCACTTCACTGTCAGTCAGGCATAGAAACTTGCTTTTGGTAATAAGATTATCACAGACCAAAATTTAATTTAGTCAAACAATAAAACTTTTTCATTGGGTCAGGAGTGCTGTGACATCAGTCAGTATGCTTATTTAATGAACAGCGATTTGTTTACTTATTCAATTAAAACCTCAATGCTGAGAACAAATATAGGTTAAAAGTATCAGTGTTTGTCATCAAAACGTAGAAGACAGATTAAGGAAACAAAGAAATATAGTGGGGAAGGGTAATATGTTGAAAGTTGACATGGACTGGTATGGAAATACATAGAATGGATATTTAACTTCCTCTGCTGAGCGTCGAAGAATTGATGTTTTTGAACTGTGGTGTTGGAGAAGACTCTTGAGAGTCCCTTGGACTGCAAGGAGATCTAACCAGTCCATTCTAAAGATCGGTCCTGGGTGTTTTTTGGAAGGAATGATGCTGAAGCTGAAACTCCAGTACTTTGGCTACCTCATGCAACGAGCTGACTCATTGGAAAAGACTCTGATGTTGGGAGGGATTGGGGGCAGGAGGAGAAGGAGATGACAAAGGATGAGATGGCTGGATGGCATCACCAACTCACTGGACATGCGTTTGAATGAATTCTGGGAGTTGGTGATGGACAGGGAGGCCTGGCGTGCTGCAATTCATGGGGTCGCAAAGAGTCAGACACGACTGAGTGACTGCACTGAACTGAACTGAACTGAAGAGTGATGGAAGCATTTCCGGAGGAGATGAGATCTGAACTGGTCCTAAAATGATGCAGAGTGGTCGTAGTTGCAGGGGAAAAGCACTTCTGATCTTGATGGAACTGTTCATTGACTGGCTTTTTGTTGCTTTTGTTATTACAATCATACATAATGGCCTCCTTCATAGAATCCTGCTCCTCTGCCAGACCGTTAAAAGAAAAGTGTCATTGTTCAGGATTCTGCGCACCTGTGGATGGAAGGAAGGAAAAAATTAACACATTCCTTGCCTGAGGCTTGACATTCTAGGAGATAATTGCAAGACTAATGGCCTTTTTACTTTGTTTCCTCAACTCCTGGTCTTTGTTCTATAAAAGAACCTGGCATCCAGACCCCATAAGATGGTTATTTTGAGACATTAGCCTGCCATTTTCTTGGTCAGTTGGCTTTCCAAACAGTCATATTCCTTCCTGGTCTCAACACCTTGTCTACAACTCAGTTGGCAGGCAGAGGGAGCTTGGATTTGGTAACAACCTGTGAAGAAGCAGAGTTTCTTTAATAAATTAGTCATGTCATTTTTTAACACCAACTTTTCACATGCACTATATAGCACAGTATAGGGCTTACTCAGCCATTTTACCCATGTTCATCAGACTGCTGTGTTGAATCAGGCCACGAAGCACGCTCAGACGGTAAAGTGTCTGCCCACAATGCAGGAGACCCGGGTTCAATTCCTGGGTTGGGAAGATCCTCTGGAGAAGGAAATAGCAATCCACTCCAGCACTGTTGCCTGGAAAATCCCATGAACAGAGGAGCCTCATAGGCTACAGTCCATGGGGTCGCAAAGAGTCAGACACGACTGAGCGACTTTTTTTGTTTAATGCTACAGAATTGCTACCCTAAGGAGAGCAATTTAGAAAAAAAGTGCATTCTGTTAATTTCAGTTCTTCTGTAATCTATGTCAGTATCTTCTCATTTTCTTCTCAGTAAAAACAGGGACTTCGTCAGACCTGAGGAGAATGCAGCTTGCTTGGGAAGCACTGCTCGTTTTCTGAAGTAACAGAGCTTTTACACTCCTAGATAGAAGATTCAGGCCCACAGTCTCTCATCTGCAGTGTGAAATTTAAAAAGCTCTGAAATATTTTGGTTTCTCATTTAAGAGAAAGCACTTCTCTTGTGGCTCAGCTGGTAAAGAATCCGCCTGCAATGCGGGAGACCTGGGTTTGAGTTTGATCCCTGGGCGGGGAATATCCCCTGGACAAGGGAAAGGCTAACCACTCCAGTATTCTGGCCTGGAGAATTCCATGGACCACATAGTCCATGGGGTCACAAAGAGTCAGACACGACTAAGTGACTTTCACTTTCACTTAAGAGAAAAGCCTGACTTGATAGGAATTAATGGGAAGTTAATTATAATCATTATTTATCCCATTTGTTGTAATGTCCACATATTTCACTTCAGATATATTAAGATATTTGATTATGGGGCACCATCCATGCCACTTTGCATATATATTTAATGCACATATACATAGGACATTGTTTTAAAATCTGAAATATTCTGAAATCTGAAACACATTCAGTCCCAAAGTTTTAAATATCAGCAAGTGGCTTCTTAATTTTAGAAAGGGAAGAGTGCAGATAACTATATCTTCTTTTTAAGGGGAAAAGATATCACTTCATCTCTTTCTCATAAGCAATCCTCTTCCCTCACCCCACCCAACATATACACCTACAACCACACATGCATACTCCACAAAGGGAAATCTTAATGAATAAATGGTAAAGTTAGCACTTAGAAAGAGGATATGTTAGAAACGATTATTGATTAGAGATCAAATTTCAAAGTCCACTGAATTTCCATGAATGATGTTTCTTGATAAGAAATTACTTTTTTATGCCAAATAACACACCATATCCTAAGAACTTGTGACTGTCTCAAGCTGGACTTGCTTCATATTAATTGAGACTAGGACTAGTTATCCAAATGTAAATATATAGACTAATAAAAAGGTCACCTGTCTAGTAGTCAAGAAATCTGAATTAAGCTGTGATTTATCAACACTATGTGATTTATCAGTTTCTCTTATAAACTTCAACGCTTTTTCTAGCTCCTACATTCTTCCTATTTTACCTAGTATTTAATTTTAAAATAGAAAAAATTATTTATTTCATAAAGGCAAAAGCCTTTGACTGTGTGATCACAATAAATTGTGGAAAATTCTGAAAGAGATGGGAATACCAGACCACCTGACCTGCCTCTTGAGAAATCTGTATGCAGGTCAGGAAGCAACAGTTAGAACTGGACATGGAACAACAGACTGGTTCCAAATAAGAAAAGGAGTACGTCAAGGCTGTATATTGTCACCCTGCTTATTTAACTTATATGCAGCATACATCATGAGAAATGCTGGGCTGGAGGAAGCACAAGCTGGAATCAAGATTGGGGGAGAAATATCAATAACCTCAGTTATGGCAGATGACGTCACCCTTATGGTAGAAAGTGGAGAAGAACTAAAGAGCCTCTTGATAAAAGTGAAAGTGGAAAGTGAAAAATTTGGCTTAAAGCTCAACATTCAGAAAACTAAGATCATGGCATCCAGTCCTATCACTTCATGGAAAACAGAAGGGGAAACAGTGGAAACAGTGGCTGACTTTTTTGGGGCTCCAAAGTCACTGCAAATGGTGGTTGCAGCCATGAAATTAAAAGATGCTTACTCCTTGGAAGAAAGTTATGACCAACCTTGACAGCATATTAAAAAAAGAGAGACATTACTTTGCCAGCAAAAGTCTGTCTCATCAAGGCTATGGTTTTTCCAATAGTCATGTATGGATGTGAGAATTGGACTATAAAGAAAGCTGAGAGCCAAAGAATTGATGCTTTTGAACTGTGGTGTTGGAGAAGACTCTTGAGAGTCCCTTGGACTGCAAGGAGATCCAACCAGTCCATCCTAAAGGAGATCAGTCCTGGGTGTTCACTGGAAGGACCATTGTTGAAGCTGAAACTCCTATACTTTGGCCATCTGATGCGAAAAGCTGACTCGTTGGAAAAGACCCTGATACTGGGAAAGATTGAGGGCAGGAGGAGAAGGGGATGACAGAGGATNGGGGGCCGGATGCCCAGGAGGGAGGGGGGAGGGATGTGCCTGAATAATGAGCCCTGCTTGCTTTTGTGCAAGTCATGCCAAATGGCTGCCGAGGCCCTTCCCTTGCTCTGGAAGGCTGGGTGACCACCCTGGCTTGAATCTCTTAGGCCAAGCAGCTTGTTGCACTGGCTTAGGCTATGCAGTTCTGCTGGATCCTTCTTCTGAGGACAGCCTGAGCCTTGTAGAACTGAAATAGTGACTAGCAGTGGTGGGGAGGACTGAGGGTCCCTGGAAGAAATGGGTGGGAGACAGTACTTTGGGTGTGTGCTGAGCTTTGGTTGCCACGTTGCTGTGTTCCAGCCTCACTGCCAAGTGATTCTTTCCTTTCCAGAACCCTGTCCTTCAGAAACAGCAAGTTTTCAACAAGTGTATATTCCTACCATCTTCATCTTTTCATTGCTCATGGTTTTATGACATGGGGCTTTTCCACACACTCCCTACCCCCATTCCACATACACACAAAGTGAGAGAGAATGGTTTTGAAAAAAGAGGGGAACAGTCTCTGCCTTACAGAGGATTATAAAAATCCTTCCAGGACCCTCTCTTTGGTTTTATCTCTGTGGTTGACTCCCTGGCTCTTCTTCAGGTGTGTCTTTGCCTAAATAGGTGTGTGGATCTCTGGGAATTGACTGTGCCCTGCAACACATGTGGTATCTCTCATCCTCAGTTTTGAAATATCTCTTATTTAAATGCAACTTTAATGGGCCTGGAAATGGTTTCAAAGTTTTCTAAACCACCATATCTCAGTGAAAAGGGGCAAAGAAGACAGCATGGTGATCTTCTTCCTGTTATGGAGAGAGATTGGAGTATGAGCTGTTGGAAGTCAGGCCTAGGGTAGTGAAAGTATTTTTATGCAGACTGACTGAATCATGCTTGAAGGAGAGGGCTAAATTTTGATAGACTGGAAGCTTTGGAGAATTTCCCATGCTTTTCGCTTCAAAGAAAGTTTAACTTAGGAGAAACAACTGTATTATGCCTGTTAAGACCATGAAATCTTAACGTGAAAGGAATCTCACACACTATCTAGTAGATCTCTCTTTCAACTAATGAGGATATTTTGGCCTAACAGGAAAGGACCTACCACCTAAGGGCACATGATGACAGAATCAAGATTGGGGTCCATGCTTCTTGATGCTCATCCCATTGACCTCTATTCTCACTCACTGAAGTATTATTGAAGTTGAGCCCCTTCTCTTGCTCAAAGCAAACTGACCTTTATTTTCAGGACTCTCTGGTTCTTAGATAAAAGGAAGTGGATGATTTGGGCAAAGTAACTAATGTTGGTATTTGTGTGGTCTCCTGGTGAGAGTTCCAGGTGTCACAAGGTGCCTCCTGTTACTTTTCTCATTCCTTATCCCACTGTTGAGGTATCCAGGGGCACACTTCTAGTTCACTGCATACCAGCTAGTAACTTTAATAAAGGGAGACAATTCCTTATTTTCCATTCCTTCTTCACTACTGTGTGTATGTGCATACTCGGTCACTAAGTCATGTCTGACTCTTTGCACCCCATGGACTGTAGCCTGCCAGACTCCTCTGTCCATGGAATTTTTCAGGCAAGAATACTGGAGTAGGTTGCCATTTCCTCCTCTAGGGGATATTCCCAACCCAGAGATCAAACCCACATCTCCTCTGTCTCCCTCATTGGCAGGAAGATTCTTTTACCACCGAGCCATCTAGGAAGCCTACTTCACTAGTGTGCTTTAGGTTACTTCTGGAGCATGGATAGATAAGGAAGATAGTGGAAAAATCAATTCATTCATTCATATGAACCAATGTCTACAGTCTGTCCAGGCTTGGTTTCACTTTTACAGCCCATTTTCTCCCTTAGTCACCACAGTTCAGTTCAGTTCAGTCGCTCAGTCGTGTCCGACTCTGTGACCCCATGAATCGCAGCACACCAGGCCTCCTTGTCCATCATCAACTCCCGAGTTCACGTCCATCGAGTCAGTGGTGCCATCCAGCCATCTCATCCTCTGTCGTCCCCTTCTCCTCCTGCCCTCAATCCCTCCCAGCATCAGAGTCTTTTCCAATGAGTCAACTCGTCGCATGAGGTGGCCAAAGTACTGGAGTTTCAGCTTTAGCATCATTCCTTCCAAAGAAATCCCAGGGCTGATCTCCTTCAGAATGGACTGGTTGGATCTTGTCACCTAGCTCCCTTTAAATCTGTTAAAACATGCCTTTATGCATCCTTGCCCCCAACCAACTCTTGTATTCTGTGCCTCTACTTGCTAGTTTCCTGAGTCAACTTTAACTAGCCAGAATATAGGAGCTTATTAACTGCCATCTATACTTTGATGATGATAAGACAGTTGTTAAAAAAAAATTTTTTTTCTCCCATCTCTACCCTCTTTAAATTTTTCTTAGATCACAAAGTCTTTGGGACTCTGTATTCCCTAAAAAGTGACTGTTTTGAATTTTCAAGGTGTTCCTGAGTTTTTGGTTTATTGTTTTCATGGCAAAAGTGAGACCCACAAATAGGATGGACTGACCTAGAATGATGCAGTAAGTCCGTAGAGAGGTTAAGCTTTAAATCTGTGACTTAGTTACAGGATCATTCTTGGTAAAACCTATTCAGTTTGTTGAGTTTTTAGCTCTAGCTCAACAGGTCAAGGGAAAGGTGATCAAATGGTCATTGATGGGACCATCCATGTGAGCAGATGTAAAGAACCCAGCTCCTTAAAGTATTTGAGGGCTTCAGGGTCTGCATTTAGCTAAACTTTAACAGGGGCATGTGGACTATTTATTCTCCTGCCATTCCTGGCATTGCTTGAGCCACTCGAGTGGCACTAAAATGGTACTTGGTGAATAGAAGGCAGAATATCAATCTTTTAACCCTCGAACCAGCCCTGCCTGTAGACTTCAAGGGTGGACAAGGGATCAGGAATGGAGGTTGTGTGAGAGACTGACTCTTTGGATCCTGCATCTATCTGTCCACTTCTTTGGTTCTCCAGTTCACTTAGCCTTCTGTGAAAGTTTAGATGGTAGAGCAGAAACCATCTTGGAGATTTCCTTTAGGCTTTTTCTTGAATAGTTATCTGGGCAGAGATGGGCTAGTGGGGCAGGAGAGCCTTTGTGTGACCCTCAAAGGTACCAGCTAATCTATATTCTATCATCTTAGGCTTGGGGAAGGGAAGGCTGCTCTGTGAGTAAGTGACAGAGATGGTATGGATCACAGGTCTACTAACTCTTCATTATTATCTAGCTGCCTGTAACAGTAGCTTGTTTTAAGGATGTTCTCACTTTTCTCTTTCTTTCTCCTCTCAGGAGATTGCTGTACTGAATGATAGAGCTGGAAGGGATATTTAGAGGTCATTTGTTCTATTTCTCTGACTCCAATTCTCTCTGGATAGGATCAGTTGACAGCTAGATTTATTCTGAAATTATTCTAACAGTGTTACCTGGCAACAGTATATCTAGGTCCCTTTGTGTCTTTTGGGAGTCCCTCTCACTGGAATTCCAAGACTTAAGGTCCTTAAAAGGGAGAATATCTGGCTACCCACACTACTTGGATTGGGTGTTTCCTGTTTAAGCTGGTGACAATTGGCATCATTACAGATTGGGAGCAGTCTGTTTCTGATATTTCAGAGGTAGAACTGAGTTTATCATGTGTGTCTTTCCCACCTCAGGATATTTTCTCCCTGCTACCTCACTCTATTCTTCTGCCCCTAAAGAAAAAATGGTATAAAGGTAGTTTCTTTTGGTGCAATCTGTTGGTCAAGTGAAAGAGGTAGTCTTATTATGATTGACTGGTTTTGCTGTTCATCCTTTCTCCTATTTCATACTTGATAGAGCTGAAAAAGTTTTCAGTTTCAGGTTCTGATGTTTGTTATAGGAGCAGTCACTTGGAGGGTTAGCTTAGGACTGCATTAATTTGGAAGGTGAGTGTTGGGAAATGGCAGGTAACACTGACTTGATAGATTTCCCTTCTTTTTCCATGTAAGAAGGACATCTTCCCTGACCTTAGTTAAGTGATCCAAATGAACTGGGCCTTTATGCAAGTTCTTTCTTCAGGCCCTCAGTCTCTTCAACTTGTCATAAGAGAACCGTACTAGTAGTAGATACACTCTAGGGATGCTAAAGCTGAAACTCCAATATTTGGCCACCTCATGCGAAGAGTTGACTCATTCGAAAAGACTTTGATGCTGAGAGGAATTGGGGGCAGGAGGAGAAGGGGACGACAGAGGATGAGACGGCTGGATGGCATTACCGACTTGATGGACATGAGTTTGATGGACAGGGAGGCCTGGCGTGCTGCAGTTCATGGGGTCACAAAGAGTCAGACACGACTGAGTGACTGAACTGAACTGAACTGAACTGAGGGACCCTTCTAGTACTGATGTTCTTTTATAAGTTGAGAAATCTCTTTGGATATTGTCATTTATTATAGAGAAATATTTATCATAAGTTGAGTAACTCCCTCAGTTTGATCTTATTTTCTTTTTGTAAGTACATCTGTCCATGGAATTCTCCAGGCAAGAACACTGGAGTGGGTAGCCATCCCCTTCTCCAGGGGATCTTTCTGATCCAGGGATTGAATCCAGGTCTCCTATATTGCAGACAGATTCTTTACCACCTGAACCACTAAGGAAGTCCCTACTGATGTTCTTGAAAGCCTTGATGTTACAGATCTCAAGCCTCCCATTTTTGTGTCTTCTTCCTTCAGACATTCTTTCCTTAAAATTTGAGTGCCTTCTTTGTACCAGGAAGTGTGCTAGGCTATGCTGAGAATACAGTTGAAGAGCAGCTGCTAAAAGGTATCTTCTTGTCTCCCTACACCTCTGGAGTGTTGTTTCTTCCTGGATACTGGGTTCAGAATAGAAAGCTTCTAGCTTGGAGTTGGTTTGTCTCATTAGTAGCTTTGACATGAACACTAGCATGAGTGTTCTGGGCCATTTCTTCTTGATTCTATGGAGGGGAAAGGGGAATATTTATGTAGGGAACAAGAAAGAAACCAACTGAGAGTATATTGTAAAGATTGGGGTTGACCGAGGAGCCTCAAACACTGAAAACTTGATGGATTTCCCCTCTTTTCTTCTCACTGCCTGCCCGAAGCATGGCTCCTCCTTGCCTCTCTCCCATCCTGCCCCCACACCCCCAGTTCTGCTGAGAGGCTAGGAAGCTACTGAGTTATGTTTCAAGTTTACTTTAATCTCAAGTGTGGTAGTTAGATATTCTGGTAGATAGTGAGGAGGTGGTGGGCATAAACCAACCTCTTAAGGTATCTACCACCAGTGCACTGAGGGCTGGCTGTTGTGGGGTGCAGCATTTCAAATGCATATGTACATAGGATGACCCAGAGCTTCCTTAGCCTTAAGTTGTTTCCCTTTTAGCTGATTGTTTTGAGTGGTCTGGGTTTCTCACAGAAGTGTTTTGAATCACAGAGTAAATGAGCTGGCCTTGAAACTTTTTAGTTTAAGTTTAGTTTATATTTTAGATGGCTACCAAAGCCCAGGAAAGAGCAGTGATTTGAATGAATTGGTAATAGGGCTGTGGACTAAAATTCAACTTGTCTGACCTCAGATAGGGGGGAAATATTGAATGTCTGCCTTTTAAATGGAACTCACTGCAAGATACCCAGCATTTTATTCTTTTGTGCTACGGGTGACTAGAGACTTGACTGTAGGGTTAAAATGGTCCTGAAAGCAAGTCCTTTTGTGTATGTAGTGCCTATCTCAAAGGTTACTTTGTATGGAGATAATCCAGATGATTCAGGCTCTGATCTTGCTTTTGGGATTGTTTGTAGCACTTCCCAGGAAGGTAAGTGTTTTGCTTTGACTGTGAAGCATGGTATAAAGTAGATATGTGCACAGAAGAAAGGTAAAGAGAGGAGACTAGCTATGTTTTCCTGCTTGCAACTAGGCTTCACTGTCCTAAGAGTCTTTCTGGAGTAGAGTTCTTTCTTTCCCATATTCATAGCTGAAAAATGTTAGCCAGCTTGTTCAGGGTCACATGAAGTTTATAACAGTATTGAAAGGAGAACTTGACTTTCCTGATTCCCAATATAGTGGTCTCTCCCTGGACTTGCCTGACTTGAAAGGATGATGACTCTTTTTACTCATGGGACACCGACATCCAGAGAATTGGCTCTGTGGTGATTACATTAACAGTATGGCCACANAGAACTTGACTTTCCTGATTCCCAATATAGTGGTCTCTCCCTGGACTTGCCTGACTTGAAAGGATGATGACTCTTTTTACTCATGGGACACCGACATCCAGAGAATTGGCTCTGTGGTGATTACATTAACAGTATGGCCACAATGCCACAATGGGGTTCCCCTAAATAGCTTCTGCTGCAGCAGGTTTCAGTCAGTGGGTGAGTCAGTTCTTCTGGGGCCTCAAAATGACTTTTTCCTCTTCCCGCCTGCCCCTCACCCAAATTCCCCACTTTCTCTTCGCCATTTAAAATTTTGACCTCTGACCTCTTTGTATTCTGACTCAGTGATTCAGCTTGACATGTTTCTTGAGTTAGGAGAATATTATGGTACTTTCTTTCACTTTGGAGACACTATTTGAACACAAACTGGAGTCTCCTGACCTCAACTCTCACTACTTATTTCTAGGTTTTGTAGGACAGACCCAATGAAGGTGCATGCGTGCTCAGTTCAGTTCAGTTTAGTTGCTCAGTCATGTCCAACTCTTTGTGACTCCATGAATCGCAGTATGCCAGACCTCCCTGTCCATCACCAACTCCCGGAGTTCACTCATACTCACGTCCATGGAGTCAGTGATGCCATCCAGCCATCTCATCCTCTGTCATCCCCTTCTCCTCCTGCCNAGGGAATGGCAAACCACTCCAGTATTCTTGCCTTGAGAACCCCATGAACAGTATGAAAAGGCAAAATGATAGGATACTGAAAGAGGAACTCCCCAGGTCATTAGGTGCCCAAAATGCTACTGGAGATCAGTGGAGAAATAACTCCAGAAAGAATTAAGGGATGGAGCCAAAGCAAAAAAACATCATACAGTGAACTAATTCTTTAGTTAATAGAATCATAAACTATTAACTAAAGAATCTAGATGGTAAGTATATCATGGTTCACTCTATGATGTTTTACCTTTATTAAATAAATCATTTTTTCTATTTTAAAATTAAATATTTGGTAAAACAGAAAGACAGAAGCACCACTAGTCATTATAGGGAAAAACAGAAGAGAAAAAAAAAATTTATTTATATAAATTATTTTTTTTCTTAAGCAGAAGGGCTTACATGATGTCATGGCAATGAACTTGTACATTGGTTTTCCATGTTACTTTTGTTTGTTAACATAATGTTTTAGTCAGTTTGGGCAGTTATAACAAAGTACCATACACTAGCTTATAAACAGCAGGAAGTAATTTCTCACAGTTCTGGAGGTTGTGCATTCCGGATGGCAGAATGGTCTGGATCTGAGGAGGGCCGTCTTCTGGGCTGCAGATTGTTGATGTATTATATAATCTCACATGGTGGACAGAGCAAAAGAGCTCTGTTCTCTAATGAGGCATTTGTACAATTCATAATTACNCTGGAGGTTGTGCATTCCGGATGGCAGAATGGTCTGGATCTGAGGAGGGCCGTCTTCTGGGCTGCAGATTGTTGATGTATTATATAATCTCACATGGTGGACAGAGCAAAAGAGCTCTGTTCTCTAATGAGGCATTTGTACAATTCATAATTACCTGGAAAGGCCCCACCTTCTAATATATCCCAAAGGTGATTAGGATTTCAAAGTATGAATCTATGGGAGACAAAAACATTCTGTCCAGAGCATATATTCTTTAAAAGATATGTTCTTCAACAGGCATGCTTCAAAAGGCATTGTCTGGGTTATAAGACCTAAGTTTCAGTCACAATTAATACACTCCCTGTCCACTACCCGCTCACTNACCTGGAAAGGCCCCACCTTCTAATATATCCCAAAGGTGATTAGGATTTCAAAGTATGAATCTATGGGAGATAAAAACATTCTGTCCAGAGCATATATTCTTTAAAAGGTATGTTCTTCAACAGGCATGCTTCAAAAGGCATTGTCTGGGTTATAAAACCTAAGTTTACAGTCACAATTAATACACTCCCTGTCCACTACCCGCTCACTATTTGTCTTACATCTATATTTAGCTCTTCAGAGGTTTCTCTAAATAGCTTTATAGTATCACATTAACTGATCAATACCCATTTGAAGTAGGCTCATTACCTTTTCTACACTTGATGAAACAAATGTAAATGGCTAACTAGAGACATGGCCAAGGTCACCACACTTGAGATTAAAAGAGAACATTTTATATTTGTTACCTTGCTGTGCTTCTGGGGCTTCCCAGGTGGCACTAGTGGTAGAGAACCCATCTACCAACGCAGGAGATGTAGGAGAGGAAGGTCCAATCCCTGGGTCAGGAAGATACCCTGGAGGAGGGTATGGCAACTCACTCAAGTATTCTTGCCTGGACAGAGGATTCTGGTGGGCTACAGTCCACAGGGTCTCAAAGAGTCAGACATGGCTGAAGGGACTTAGCTTACACTCACTGTGCTTCTAGAAACTACGTTCTAATGATACAACTGTATTACTGGGGAAAAGGCAAAATTCAGATTTTTAACTAAGTGTTCTCAGTGTTACTGTCTGAGGTCTCAGACAATTTCAGAAGTTGAGGAAATATTTTAAAACTTGTATCAGGGATCCGAAGGAATCTAAGATAGGACTTCCAAAAGGTTCAGGCAAGTGAACTAAATAATACAGGGGATTTGTTTCCCATCCTTTGAAAATTCTTCCTCTCTGCTTTAGGAGTACTCCCAGCTATATGGTAATTGGCAGAACTCCCCTCTTTTGATAAAGCCTGAAATGAGCAGATGTCACTTTTCCAGTCACCAGGGCATGTAGGTATATGCATGAATTAGGTATAACTATTCAAGTGCATTATTTCCAGATGTTGAATTAAAAGACAATAATGACATAATAATGGTTTCCCTGGTAGCTCAGCTGGTAAAGAATCCAACTGCAATGAAGATGACCCTTGTTCAATTTCTAGGTTGGGAGGATGCCCTGGAGAAGGGATAGTCTATAGCTCCATTATTCATGGGCTTCCCTGGTGCTCAGAAGGTAAAGAATCTGCTGACAATGCGGGAGACCTGGGTTTGATCCCTGGGTTGGGAAGATCCCTTGGAGGAAGGCATGGCAACCCACACTAGTATTTTTGCCTAGAGAATCCCCATGGACAGAGGAACCTGGTGGCCTACAGTCCATGAGGTCACAAACGTTCAGACATAATTGAGTGACTAAACACACAGAACACAATGACATAAAGGGCTTTCCTGGTGGCTTAGATGGTAAAGAGTCTGCCTGCAGTGTGAGAGACCCAGGCTTGATCCCTTGATCAGGAAGATCCCCTGGAGAAGGAAATGGCAACCCACTCCTGTATTCTTGCCTGGAAAATCCCATGGATGGAGGAGCTTGGCAGGCTATAGACCATGGAGTTGCAAAGAGTCAAACATGACGTAGCCACTAACATTTCAAAAGATAATGATATTTAAAAGTGACAATGAAGACTAATTTCTAGTGAAGCTGGTGGTGGCACTTGCAAGCAGTTGCTAGGAGCAGTGGGGTTAATGGTTAAGACTGTGTCGTCCAGTGTCCAGAGCTTGCAGAATCAGTGGATCAAGCCATATTGTCCTGCAGGATGGATAGCAATGATGTCGTTATCATGTTGGTTCTCAGGCATGTTTTTGGCTAAGGAACTGACATTTAACTTTTGTTCTTTGTCATGTTCTGAACCTGTTTCTTTTCCTTTCTTGATATTGTTTGATACTATTATCCATTTAATAAATATACATTAATAATCTACTTAAATAAGGCTGAATAAGTTTCCATTTATGAGATTAAGAATTCAGATTGATATAGGAATTGGAATAAGTACTAGTTTCAGACACACATTTTCAGGAAAATGATGGTATTCATTTTCTGCCCTCATCATAACAAATTGTCATAAATTTAGCAGCTCACAATACTCAAATTTATTATGTCACAGTTCTGAAGGTCACAAGTTACAGTGTAGCTCAGCTAGGGCTTCTCCTTAGAGTTTCATCAAACAGAAATCAAGGTGTTGTCAGGGATGCATTCCTTTCTAGAGATTCTGGGAATAAAGCTAGCCCCCAAGCTCATCTAGGTTTTCACTGAAATCAGTTCCGTGAGGTTGGTTGTAGGACTAAGATGTCTGTCTCTTTGCTGACTGTCCACTAGGGACTGGTCTTAACCCTTGAGGGCTGCTTGCATTCCTTCTTTTGCTATGCTTGTGGCCCCTACCCAGCAACAATGGGTCACATATATAACTCCCATGCTTCAGATCTTTCTAACTTCTCCTGAATCTCTCTTACTCCAGCTGGAGAGAGTTCTCTATTTTTAAGAGTTCATATCTGCCAACCACCACTGGATGATCTAGGTTAATTTCTGTATTTTAATGTCTATACCCTTACTTATACCTGAAATGTCCCTTTTGCCACATGTCAAGAAGTATACACAGGATGCCAGAAATAGGTTGGGGACATCTTGGGGGCCCTTCTACCTACCACAGTGTGGTTTCAAGATTTGTTAGCTGCTTCAGTTACAGCTGGAGATAGTAAAAAGGAAAGGGTTCTGGAGACTCTTGCTCTTGAGGGGCTAAGTAAATTACATTATTAACCTACATTACATTATTAACATTATTAACTTATTACAGTATGAAAAGGCAAAAAGATAGGACACTGAAAATGAAATGCCCAGGTCAGTAGGGGTGCAATATGCTACTGGAGAACAGTGGAGAAATAACTTCAGAAAGAATGAAGAGACAGAGCCAAAGCAAGAACAGCACTCAGTTGTGGATGTGACTGATGATGGAAGTAAAGTCCAATGCTGTAAAGAAGAATACTGCACAGTAACCTGGAATGTTATGTCCATGAATCAAGGTAAATTGGAAGTGGTCAAACAGGAGATGACAAGAGTGAACATTGATATTTTAAGAATCAGAGAACTGAAATGGACTGGAATGGGTGAATTTAACTCAGCTGACCATTATACCTACTATAATTTGGGAATTAATAGTATTGGGAAGAATACCCAAAGGGATTCTTTTGGAAAGAATCCCTTAGAAGAAATGTCAAAGTCAACAAGATTCTGAAATGCAGTATGTGGATGCAATCTCAAAAACAACAGAATGATCTCTGTTTGCTTCCAAAGCAAACCATTCAATATCACAGTAATCCAAGTCTATGTCCTGTCCAGTAATGCTGAAGAAGCTGAAGCTGAATGTATCTATGAATACCTACAAGAGCTTCTAGAACTAACACCCACAAAAGAGGTTCGTTTCATTTTAGGGGAATGGAATGCAAAAGTAGGAAGNCCTAAATACATCATAAAAGACAAGGCTTTATATGTGTACCAAACCTGTGTGTGTGTGTGTGTGTGTGTGTGTGTGTGTGTGTATGTACTCTCACACTATCATCATCAACTTTAATGACAACATGGTGACTACTGGCATTATATTACAGGTTCTTACTTTAAAGAGGTAAGGTTACAATAATGTATGAAACATCCCATGCATCATACATGCTATCCCATCTGGAGCTTCTTCTCTCAGGTGCCATGCCTATCTGGCCTTAGGATGAATTATACTGTCATGGGGTTTATGTTAGGATCAGGTTCATGCTACCATCTCTGTTTCATATCCCATGGAGAATCTCTCTGGGACCAGTGTGACAGTGGAGGTTCACTGCCCTTCTGCTATATTGCCTATTACAGGACAGATATAAAGAAAGAAACCTAATCAGTAGTAGGGTCGATGGATGTTGGAAACACTGGAAATATGGTAGTCAGCTGTTTACAGAAGGCATCTGAAAATACCAGCTGCCTAACACCTGGGTTTCCCTGGTGGCTCAAATGGTAAAGAATCCACCTGCAATGTGGGAGACCTGGTTTCAATCCCTGGGTTGTAAGATCCCCTGGAGAAGGGCATAGAAACCCACTCCAACATTCTTGCCTGGAGAATCCCCATGGGCAGAGGAGACTGGTGGGTTACGGTCCATGGGGTAAACAGAGAGTTGGACACAACTAAGCAAACAAGAACACACACATAATGCCTGTAAGTCTTGGGTCATGAGGAATGGTGTAGTAATTAGAAGCATGACTTCCCATAGAAAATTAAGATTGCATGCATATGTAGTTCCTTCCTCTGGGAAAGCTGGGCATGAGATACCAGATTCATCTAGTTCATATTCCAAGTAGCCTAGCATGACTTAGAAAATTCTGTTCTTTGCAACTAGAATATTTGATGTGAGTCAAGAGTTAGGATAAACCGTTTTTGAAAAGTTTATCTCATATAATACTCCTAATCACCCTGGAAAGCAGAAACTATTTCAATTCTTACTTGTCCAATTATGGAAACTGAAATATAACAGCTTATATAACTTTACCATGGCTCCACAGTGAGGAGAGACCATTTTTGTACCCGAAAACTGAAAAAGCACTGAAGATATATAGATATGGCATGAATAGAAGCTCATTTATAAAGCATTGTCCAAATTTATTTATTTTTTACAGTGTTAACATGGTATTGTTAGCATTAAAAATATTACAAAAAGCAATAAACATGTTGGATTAATATGAGATTAAGAAACATGGCTGGTTATGGCACCAAAATTCATCCCCCAAAAGGAAATGGTAATATCTAACATGTATGAATCGCTTCCTATTTCTAGGCTAGGAAAGTCAGTGGGACCAACAGTAAGTCCACGGATCAGTTCAGTTCAGTTCAGTTGCTCAGTCGTGCCCAACTCTTTGAGAACCCATGGACCACAGCACAACAGGACTCCCTGTCCATCACCAACTTCCAGAGTTTACCCAAACTCATGTCCATTTAGTTGGTGATACCATCCAACCATTTCATCCTCTGTCATTCCCTTCTTCTCCTGCCTTCAATCTTTCCCAGCATCAGGGTCTTTTCAAATGAGTCAGCTCTTCACATCAGGTGGCCAAAGTATTGGAGTTTCAGCTTCAACTGCAGTCCTTCTGATGAACACTTAGGACTGATTTCCTTTAGGATGGACTGGTTGGATCTCCTTGCAGCCCAAAGGACACTCAGAGGCTTCTCCAACACCACAGTTCAAAAGCATCAATTCTTTGGCTCTCAGCTTTCTTTATAGTCCAACTCTCACATCCATACATGACTACTAGAAAAACCACAGCCTTGATGAGACGGACCTTTGCTGGCAAAGTAATGTCTCTAATATGTTGTCTAGGTTGGTCATAATTTTTCTTCCAAGGAACAAGCATCTTTTAATTTCATGGCTGCAGTCACCATCTGCAATGATTTTGGAAAAGTGAAAGTGAAGTTGCTCAGTCATGTCCGACTCTTTGCAACCCCATGGACTGTAGCCCACCAGGCTCCTCCATCCATGGGATTCTCCAGGCAAGAATACTGGAGTGTGTTGCCATTTCCTCCTCCAGGGCATCTTCCCGACCCAGGGATCAAACCCAGGTCTCCTGCATTGCAGGCAGACGCTTTAACCTCTGAACCACCAGGAAAGCCCAATGATTCTGGGGCCCCCCAAAATAAAGTCAGCCGCTGTTTCCCCATCTATTTGCCATGAAATGATGGGAACCGATACCTTAGTTTTCTGAATGTTGAGCTTTAAGCTAACTTTTTTTTTTACTCTCCTCTTTCACATTCATCAAGAGGCTCTCTTTGCTTTCTGTAATAAGGGTGTGGTCATCCTCATATCTGAGGTTATTGATATATCTCCTCGCAACCTTGATTCCAGCTTGTGGTTCATCCAGCACATCTGGCCTTTTTTGTGATGTACTCTGCATATAAATTAAATAAGCAGAGTGACAATATATAGCCTTGACGTATTCCTTTCCCAATTTTGAACCAGTCTGCTGTTCCATGTCCAGTTCTAACTGGTGCTTCCTGACCTGCATACAGATTTCTCAAGAGGCAGATCAGGTATAGTCATGGGTAAAATTATTAAATAGGGAGTTTGTCATCAGTTTCAATGTCTTCATAAAAACTTCAAAATTCTTTGCATGGATGACTCTGTCCATCAGCCTCATAACCCTTCGCACTGAGATTTGACTAAACTCTAGTATGACTTCTGTTGGCCAAGTTCATCTCCTTAGAAGGATTCCAGGTCCTTTCAAAATATCTGCCTGAGAAAATTCAGCATCGCCAAAGGAATATACTGTTTGTTTTAGCCAAAACATGACTATGGGGCTCTCTCTTCCCATTTTTTTACAGTAGCTACTTCAAAAAACTTGCAACTATAAATCCTTTCTCTCCCCTTCAAGACATTAATACTCTACCAAACCAGACATATTTCCTCAAAGACTTAGAAGTCATCTCTTTGAAATGTAGGCATCTAGAGATGTAACTCTCCTCTCTCCTAGTTCCTGTGAGAGGGTAAGAACTTAACTATGGTGCACCTGGCTTCAATAGCAAAATTAACTTCTCTCCTGAAGATATAAATGTTGTTCCTTTGTCAAATAAGTGCCAATTAGCAAAGTACATTGACTACCTGCACCCCCCTTAACATCCTTACTGTTTTTCTTTAGCAAGTATGTGTATATGTACATGGCTTAGTTGCTTAATCATGTCTGACTCTTTGGGACCCCAAGATCTATAGTCTACCATGATCTGTATGCCTCTGTCCACAAGATTATCCCAGCTAGAAAACCAGAGTGGATTGTCATTTCCTCCTCCAGGAGATCTCCCAACCAGGGATCGAATCCTTCCATGTCTCTTACATCTTCTGCATTGGTGGGCCGACTCTTTACCATTGAGCAGCCTTGGAAGCACACTTTGGGGTTTAAAAAGCCTCCCACCTTTTTCTTTACCCCTGGTGGAGTTTGAGTGAGCTCAGTTTACACTGAGTCTCTCTCCTACTCTATTTGTCTGAATGAAATCTACTTACTGGCAGTTCTCTAAAATGCCCTTATAATTTATTTACCTCTTCTAAAACTTTATTTGCCCTGTACTTTTCAAATATTAATCCACATATGGATCACCTGGGGATCTTGTTAAAATCTTAAATCTTGCTTGTAGATACAGGGTAAGATTAGGATTCTGTTATGTCTTTCAATCTCCCCCCCCATGATACAGATGAATGAACCTACTTTAAGTAGCAGGGCACAGGAGGATGCCTAATTATATTGACTGATAAATCCCTTTTGGCCATTGTTTAATATTTAACTCAGTGACGATCTTGCTGATCATGCTGCTTAAGATAGTGAACTCTCCCCAAACCCCCACCCTGATGTTCCCTTCTCTCTTTCCTGCACTGTTTTTCTCTAAAGCTTTTTCACCATATGAATTATTATGTATTTTCTTATTTATTTATGGTGTATTCCTTCCCAGAAGGATATACGCTTCACAAAGGAACACATTTATGTCCTTCTTGTCCACAGCCATACCACATTATCCAGAATACTTCTCACCACAGCATAGGTGCTCAGGGAATGATTTTGGTGAACTCATAGACCATCTAAATTATACATAGAACTAATGGCTTAGTGTGATTGAACCACTAAGGCAACATGTATGCAAAAAATGCAAGCAAATGGAGTGATTAAAATGCAAGGATTCTAAGCAACACAGGGGAAATATTATGGATTAAATGACTAACAGACCTTCCTTAGGTGTCACCATCCAGGTAAGTCCTCTGGCTCTTCAAAGAATCAGCTGCTACTGGGCAGTCTGCAAGGTTGAGTGGTTGATTGTTTAATTAATTATTGCAAAATAAGACCCATGTTCCTTCTTTTTTTAATGTAAAAATGTTTACTCGATCCAGTTGTTTCTTCTATTTTTGGTTATTTTTAATAACTATATTCTGCATTTTAAATTTTATAAATCTGAAAATAGGACACCTGTAGGAAATAGAGTCCAATTCTTATTTCAATTAATCTGACAACTTTTCCTTTGCTGCTGCCTATGCTTACTCACATTTATTCTTCCTAATTCCAAATATTTATTAATACTTTCTATTATAAAATGCAAAATTATATAAAAATTAAAGTCCATTCATCAGTGAGGCTATTACAGAGAATGCAGCCCAAATCCCTGTGCATGCATGCATGCTTGCTTAATCACTTCAGTTGTGTCCGGCCCTCTGTGACTTCGTGGACTGTAGCCCGCCAGGCTCCTCTGTCCACAAGATTGTCCAGACAAAAATACTGGAGTGGATTGCCATTTGCCTCACAAATCCCTATACACATCAATATTTAGAACAATGATTCTTAACCCTATCTATACTTTCTTTTTATAACTAANCAGGGAGGCCTGGCGTGCTGCAATTCATGGAGTAGCGAAGAGTCGGACACGACTGAGCGACTGAACTGAACTGAACTGATCTGATGTCCTATAATAAGTGGCTGAGACAGCAGGCCAACTCTGAATGGCTTGTAGATTTCCAGGCAGAGAGATCAATCTCAGAGCTCAGAAGGCATGCCTCAGTGACAGACGTGAGAGTAGAAGGTCTTTCCAAATCTGCCATCCCCCTGAGCAAGGCAATAAATCCTCACAGAGCTGGAAAGTCATATGTAACAGCTATCAGCTTGTTNATTTCCAGGCAGAGAGATCATCTCAGAGCTCAGAAGGCATGCCTCAGTGACAGACGTGAGAGTAGAAGGTCTTTCCAAATCTGCCATCCCCCTGAGCAAGGCAATAAATCCTCACAGAGCTGGAAAGTCATATGTAACAGCTATCAGCTTGTTGTTTTTTGATTATCAAATTTATTAATGCAACTCCATAATAAAAATCCCCATCCTCTGTAATAAAATTCCCAGATCCTCCCAGAAGTGATAGGAGACCAAACAGAGTAATGTGTTCTCACCTTTTCCTCCATCATTCCCTCCTAGGATTCTTACATGACAGGATATGTTCATGGCTTTCCTCCTCTACAGAAGTAGAGGATACTTCAGTTCCACAACAGACCTGTTTCCTTGTCTATGATGCCTCAGTTTTCAGTAAATACAGGTTCACAGGATAGAAGCATCCTTACTTTCTTCATTTCACATATTCTTGTTTTCAGAATTCACCCACCATGCTGGTTGAAAGACTCTCTCCATTTATTAGTCCACTTGAACATGGGAAATATGATAAGAGCTAAAACACAGTTGACACTTTATTCCTGCAGCCAGGCACTCTACTGTTTGGGGCCACAGTGACAGGACCAGCTGAAGAAACATATGCTAACTCAGAAACCCCAGCCCTGGAACGCCAGGCCCTGCCCTCTAGGTTAAAACCTCTCTGAGAATAGAAAAGAAAAGCAACCTAAGTTTTGCTGACTTGTGCACATTCTAAAGCATTCAAGAGATAGAAAAAGAAAGAGAGAAGTAACAATTGTCAATTTAAAAATAGCTGTTGGAGAAAACAGAATCATCTCTTCTGAATGTCCCAGAAAACATTTCGAATTTACTGAATACATGTTGAACAAATCACTGAATAGTGAAAATCTTTTTTTCTGCTTACTCAAGACTTGATAACTAAAAATATTTAGAGATATGTTTAATCTGCATTATGAATGTAGCACTTAGGACTGTCCAGGATAATTGGAAGGCACTCATTAAGTATTTGTTGGAAGGACACTAACCCTGTCGTGGGGACTCTGCCTTCATGACCGCATCTAAACTTAGTTACCTTCCAAAGGCTATATCTCCAGATACCATCACTTTGAGGGATAGGGCTTGGAATTTTGGGGGGACACAAACATGCAGTCCATAACACCGTCATTTTCCCTTTCTGCATCCTTGGCTGAAGTCATGTTATACCTCAAGAGTATTAGAATATCAAACTCTTGGAGTGGGAAGAAACTCCACTCTCAGGGGTACGGGATATACGAATGTTTTGGAAAAAAATCAGGATGATTTAGGACTAGGAGCTCAAGCGTACATGAATCCAGCTGTCAACCAGTTGTCTTGTGTGTGTGTGTGTGTGTGTGTGTGTGTGTGTGTGTGTTAGTCATTCAGTCATGTCCAACTCTTTGTGACTCCATGGACTGTAGCCTACAAGGCTCCTCTGTCCACGGAATTCTCCAGGCAAGAATACTGGAGTGGGTAGCCTTTCCCTTCTCCAAGGGATCTTCCTGACCCAGGGATTGAACACATGTTTCTTGCATTGCAGGCAGATTCTTTACCATCTGAGCCATCAGGGGAGCCCTGGTGGATCTTTCCTGTAAGATCCCTGAAGAAAATAGGCTCAGTGCTGGCCCTGTCAGGCTGGGTTGGTAGACACCAACCTAGGACCTGTCTTGCGGGACTACTGCTGCTGCTGCTAAGTCGCTTCAGTCGTGTCCGAGTCTGTGCGACCCCATAGGTGGCAGCCCACCAGGCTTCCCTGCCCCTGGGATTCTCCAGGCAAGAACACTGGAGTGGGCAGCCATTTCCTTCTCCAATGCATGAAAGTAAAAAGTGAAAGTGAAGTTGCGCAGTCGTGTCCGACTTTTAGCGACCCCATGTACTGCAGCCTACCAGGCTCCTCTGTCCATGGATTTTCCAGGCAAGAGTACTGGAGTGGGGTGCCATTGCCTTCTCCGGTCTTGCAGGACTAGAGGAAGCCAAAGTGAGAGAGGAATGATGAGAGCTTTTCTAAGGAAGAGCTGTCCCAGAAATCTCTTCATTTGGCTTCACAAAAGAGACAGAAGGACACACCACACNATATCTTTGATAGTATGCAGTTTTGTGTGAGGGTACCTAGGATTAGTGGATTTCTTGTTTAAATTCTGTAATCCCCTGACAACTTTCACTTTTGAGGGTGCTCCAGTAGTAGCAGAAACCTCTGTGCATCCTGCCCTAATCTCCTAGAGAGTTCCCTTTCTGTTGAGTCATTCTTGTCCACCAGTGGGTTTGCTACTCTTTCAGTTGAAAGCTGCACTTTGGTTCTTTCCTATTTCTGAATAGGCTGCATTTTGAGACCTTTTCATACTCATAGTTCAATCCATACCCTCTCTTTTCAAATGGTCAGCTTGTTTTTTGAAGTACCCAGTATTTATATTGATGCTATTCTTAATATCTCATAGATAAGAAGATTAGTTCCGAAACATAGGCATAAAAATAACTCAATGTTTTCCAAAATTTTCCTCCTTCCTAATGTATCTTATATTTTTAACATGTTGAAACAGAATTCCTACAACCAATGACTTCTCCCTTCACTTTCTCCATTATAAGCTAATTAGTTCTGCTTCATAGTTGTATTTTTTATTTATAAAAGCTTTGTGACATCCTTTGAAATGCATATCTTCATTTAAGGCATACATTTTTAGCTACATTATAAACAAGAGCACATGATTATTTGAGATAATAATCATAAAAAAGTCACTTGCCATAGAAAAATAAGATTACTAGGTATTTGTTAAAAAGGTCCATAGAAAATATCTTTAAAGAGACTGAGCAATCTATGAGAACATAATGGAAGGAAAGTAGGAAAAAATGTGGTACTAAATGAAGAAAACAATCTCGTAATGACCCAAATTCTATGCCACATATTCTAAAGTAGATCTTCATAAGCTCTTCAATGTCATATCCCTTTTTGTTATTTAGAACTAATAAGGTGATACTCTTCACTACCAAAATGAATATTTAAAACTCTTTTCATGTCTATTTTTGATCTCCTTCAGTGTCATTTTCTTCTTTTCATGCTCTGTACTTGAATTGCTTCTTCAGTGTATATTGATGAAAAAGTTTGTTTCCTTATGGATCCAAGGCCCTGTAGCCCCTTTGAATCTTAAAACAATATAAAGTGGGGATGTAGAAGTCTTGAATTGTGTTTATGTACAGAAGATTATATTAGGATAGCTTAAGAACTGAGATGTGAAGTGTCTTAGTTTTTGGCTGATGATCAATTCTAATTTTTCTTGCTATCAGATCTAAAATAAATGAATAAAGTCAGTTTTGAAAATTCCCTGTCATGATATCCTTATATAACATAAGCCTTTCAGTTCAGCAAATAACTTCATAATCTGGAGAGATAAAGCATCTTTAAAAATGTCACAACATTTTCGGGGGGGGGGTGGTTAAGAAACTTTGCTATTTTTGTCATCAGAGAAACACGTTTTCAGAAATAAGTGAGACAATAGGTAGGAATTACTTATGGATTATTGCAGATACTTAACATTTTGCAGCTATAAACTAATTCCTTAGGTAGATATTATAGACTGAAGTCACTTTAAAGTGTGTGCAGAAAAGTATATCATTTATCGTCATACAATATATTTTACAACTTAAATGAAAAAGATATTTCTCAAAACTACTTAGGTAAAGCCTGCCTGCAATGCAGGAGACATAGGTTCAATCCCTGTGTCAGGAAGATCCCCTGGAGAAGGAAATGGCAACCCACTCCAGTATTTTTGCTTGGAAAATTCCATGGACAGAAGAGTTTGGTGGGTTCCATGGTGTCACAAAGAGTTCGACAGAACTGAGTGACTAACACTTAGGACCAGAACTTTTTCTGGGGTGTATTTTACTGTCCTGGAAAGCAGTTAATATTTATGGTAAAATGAGCATTTTTCTGATAGACTTTCAGGAAATTAAGATTTTTACTGGGAATATGTCATCACCCACTAGTTCAGTTCAGTTCAGTTGCTCAGTTGTATCTGACTCTTTGTGATCCCATGAATTGCAGCACACTAGGCCTCCCTGTCCATCACTAACTCCCAGAGTTCACTCAAACTCATGTCCATCGAGCTAGTTGATGCCATCCAGCCATCTCATCCTTTGTCATCCCCTTCTCCTCCTGCCCCCAATCCCTCCCAGCATCANTACAGGTTTCTCAAGAGGTAGGTTTGGTGGTCTGGTATTCCCATTTCTTTCAGAATTTTCCACAGTTTATTGTGATGCACACAGTCAAAGGCTTTGTCATAGTCAATAAAGCAGAAATAGATGTTTTTCTGGAACTCTCTTGCTTTTTCCATGATCCATTGGATGTTGAAAATTTGATCTCTGGTTCTTATAAAGGGGTTAATAACCTCTAACCAGGGGCTTCCTTGGTGGTGCCAGTGATAAAGAATCTGCTTCTCAGTGCAGGAGACATAAGAGATTCACGTTTGATCCCTGGGTCAGGAAAATCCCCTGGAGAAGAGCATGGCAACCTATTCCAGAATTCTTGCTTGGAGAATTCCATGGACAGAGGAGCCTGGTGTGTTACAGTCTACAGGGTCACAAAGAGTCAGACACAATTGAAGTGACTTAGCGTGCCTATGTGCACACACACGCACACACAGACACACACACAGACACAATCTTTATTTAACCAGATAATTTTCTAAAAAAAAAATTGTTGAAATGATATTTTAATTTTTATTTACAAAATACTTATATCTAGATGGAATCTTTGAACTGGCTTACTCAGAACTCTCAAGTTTGAGCTAAATTTTTGATTTATATTTGTTATTCATTTACATGACAAATTATTTTAATAAAAATATAAAGTCTCAGAGTTTGTCAACATTCATATCTTGGAGTAATTAGCAAAATCACAGTAGGTTTCTGTTTATTTTGTTTATGTAAAGGCTAATAATAAACTAACTTGGGAAAGACTAAGTGTTCATTATAGGTTTCAGTTTAAGAAGCTATTATCTGAGAGTTTCAAATATGAAGAAATTAAAATTCAATACCATTTATTCACAGGTATATATGATGTCATATGTATGGTAAATAATCATCCCTTCAAAAAGAACATGCAAAACAAATCAATAGTTTTGATCATTGTTTTTCTGTTAGTGTAAAAACAGATGCTATGCTGGATTTAAAGCTATGGTTGTTTAGTTGCTAAGTCATTCCAACTCTGAGACCCCAGACTTGTAGCTGGCCAGGCTCCTCTATTCATGAGATTTTTCAGGTAAGAATACAGAAGTGGGTTGCCATTTCCTTCTCCAGGGGATATTTCCAGCCCAGCGATTGAACCTGTGTCTATTATGTCTCTTGCATTGGCAGGCAGATTATCACTGAGCCACCAGGGAAGTAAACATTTAGAATCTAGACAGTCTGAATTTGGGAAGCTATACATATTTAAAGGGTCATGGAACATGCCTAGAGGCCTTCAAAGATCACTTATGAGCCACACACATAAGAGTAACCACAATTGTTTTTGATCAAAAAAGTGGTGCCAAACTAGGGGATTTATTGTCTTAAGAAAATTGAACTTTGAATGAGTTTTGACTGCTTTCCAAATTAGAATTTACTTTTATCAAGTAGAGGTAAACCACAATTGGGGATATTCACATCAACTTGCTAACAGTTTTTAGATTCTTTTGAACTGGGGGTCAAACATATTTTGATTCATTCTACTGGCTTTGTGATATATGTTTAGTGTTTTAAAGTAATTACTGTGAAAAGGACAATCACTTGAATCTTTCCATAGGCTTGTTTACAAGCCAATATTGTTAATAAGGACTTGATTTTTGGCATGGAGTTATATGCAGACTATATGCTATATAGTGTATATAAGTTTTTCATCCATTTAATAATAACTATTTCTCAAATGAAATGCTTCATTATGTTAAATACCCGAATATCACACTTTGAGGAACTCAGAACTATATATACCTTCTCAATACAATTGAGGGGGCAATCAATTGCTGAAAAGCAATCAAGTATTAAAAAATCACTAAGATTTTCTTCTAAACAATTGTAATAAAATTATCTTTTTCAGGGGGCAGATTTGTGAATATGTCATGAAATTTTTCTGGTGAAGAAAAGTTTATGCTTTTCACACCTTAAAGCTATGAAGGAAATGATGAAGAACAGAATGACATGTTAATGGAAATGTCAATTGTTCCCAGCGAAGGAAGGGATGTGGCTTCTGGTGAAAAACTCCAAAATGGGAAGAGGAGCAATACGGCCAGTCTGCTTCTAAATCCTTCATGAATTTAGGCAAGGTACTTCCTACTTTCTTTGTTTTTTTTTAAAAGCAGAGATTTTCATCATGATTAACTTCACTGTTGGCCAGTATATAAATCATAGATGCTATTTTTATAAAATGGAAGGAATCAAAATTATATAAGAAAGTCACTGCCTTCAAGGGCCAGTAGCAGGTATACCTAACCCTGAATACAGCAAATCTTTGTTTCATCCTGTTTTCCTGGAAAAAGGACAGAGTGAACCAAGTTATAAAAGTAACAATTCAGTGCATGCAGCCAGTCACACTTTAAAAAATTTCTGACCATTCCTTTCAGCTATTGATGCTCAGCACCCAATTATCCCGTAAGCACCTCATTTCTTTCATATTGTACAATATAAGTAAATTTTCAAATAGAGCACGTAGTTACAAACAAAATAATCACACTTGGGTTTCATGGCACATATTCTAGAAGGAGGGGAAGGAAATGGCAACCCATTCCAGTATTCTTGCTTGGAGACTCCTGTGGATGGAGAAACCTGGTCGGCTGCTGTCCATGGGGTCGCACAGAGTCGGGTACGACTGAAGCGACTTGGTATGCATGGCATTCTGGAAGGATGGAGGCAGAAGGGACAGAAACCTTGTTTAAAGAGCTTAATGTTGTAAATGATGAAATGATGATAGTGAGATCCACAGCAGCAAAGTAGCATAGTGAAATTAACATACATAAACACACAAGGTGAAAAAGGAGGTGTGGAGTCTTTAAAAATAGGCCTGAAAGATAGTACAGATCGTTTGCATTTTGAAGTGTAAATAATTCAAGATTTGAAATAATACATCTAAAATTCGAAACACATCACCTTGTTTAAATCACCCAAGTCCCTTAGTTTATTCTAGCAATTTGACTGAGTACTTTGTAGTGTCTTGCAGATGTTACGTTCTTTTTTTGTAAATGGAAAAACAGCCACCTACAGAAAGTGAGGCAGCATTCACTTAAGGAGTGGTGACAGAGACAGGGAGACAGGCCATTTATTTGATGACTATAATCTATTTCCACTCCTGCTTAACACTTTTGAAAATCCTTCACTCACTGTAATATACTATTGTCTCAAGCTTTTAGGTCTGATTCAAAATTCATTTGCATATGGAGATTCTGTCACTATTCAGTCTTTAGAAGACTGATGGCTATCAAAAAATAGGTTTGTATATGTAAATTATAGGGCAATTATTTCTCATCCCCATATCCAATAAAGCATAGAAATATTTGTATTTTGAAATTGGATAAAACCACATGCTAAGAAAGTACAGTGTGAAGAAGAAAAAAAACTCAACTTGTACAGTATAGAAGAGGAAAAAACACAGGGATAGCTGGAAAATACATGTTCTATTTCTTTTCTTTCTATAGTTAGAGAATATCTATAATTACTTTTATGATGATTATCAAGTAAAAGCCCTCTTGGACATCTGATGATATAAAGACAGAAAGACAGAGGCAAATCTATACTCTTAAATAAAATGTTTGACTAGTGTATATTGATAAAATAAAATATTCGTGATTTTAGTTTATTTTTTGTTGAATTTATTAACAATCTTTATATATATTTATATATGTATGGCTTTGAGCAAAGACAAAAGAAATTCTCTAATTCATCCCTGATCATACAGTTGTTGTGAGAATCAGCTATTCTACTATTTTCCCAGCAGCAGAAAGATCAGTCTTTTCAGTAATACATTTCTTTCTGTACAGTTTAAAACTCCATACTTATGGGCTTAACTATGTACAGAGAAAAGTGGTCACTTTTCAACTAGAACTTTTATATTACAGGAATGTGCGTCAATTTTCTTCTTAACCTAAGTATATATATTCATACATATATATGTATATAATTTACCCTGTACCACTTTATTAGTTTAACATATAAACCTTAGGGTTCTTTTTTTTGTCCATTCTGTTACAAAGTGAATAAAAACTTTATGGTTGCACTGAAAGACCATGCAATTCAATTTTGCTTATGTTTCTCAATAGTGCTCAAAATAAAAAACCAAACATTTATATATATAAAAATATTTCACTACCAAACCCATTAATTCTATCAAATGTAAACCTTTAATAATTTAAAGGACCAATAATGATCTTAATAAATTGAAGTTAATTATCAGTATTTTAATAAAATAAAGGAGTTTTGTACTGATATGTAAATGGTCTTGCAGCTTCCCCATAGGTCCTAGGTAGACTGAACAACCCCTTTCTTACACCACTCCTGACACTCCATCATAGGTCACCAGCAAGTTCAAGATTACACATTGTCTAGCATTGTGGATTCCTTTCACACAAGCTAGAATTTGTTAGAAATTAAACATAACAACTCATTTTGGTCTTATAAGTATTATATGCATAAAAGGCATAACAGGCGGCATAGATCCGTTTCAGAGTTTTGCTTTTGTTTTCTGTCCTCAAGTCTGTCTGGAGGCCCTGCCCCATTCAGTGCATCATCTTTGTTAAATTCTTCTTAAATGCATTGCAGTGTCAGAGATACGGAAGACCTCCACTTTAGGTCATTCTCTTAACTTGGGTTATTTACAGAAGTCTGTTATTGGGAATCTTCCAATTGTGTTCCAGTCGTCCACCTTATTCGAGGGGTGTGTTAGGCACAAATGATTTCTAAGGGACTTCTTTGAGAAGAAGCAGATGTTCACAGATCATGAACAGAGTTAAGAAAACATACAAACAACACAAAAACAAAATGATGCTCGCAGACATTGATTTTGACCTCCTGCTTAATGTCACCATGTCTGTACTTTTTAAAGCACATTTAAAATAACAAGCCTCCTTTCTAAGGGCTATGTTGGTCACCACATTCCTTAAGATCTACTCACCATTTAGCTAACAATACACAAACAGTAAGTGTATGTTCCCAACAGATGATGCTATAGTGTATTTATTTTTAAAATTAACACCACAGTAAACTACCAACTACAGTGAAAGACACAGAACACACTGGCAACTCCAAATCAAGCTGTAGTTTACAAATTGTCATTTAAATGATAAAGATAATAATAACATTAAATGAAAGTGAAAACTTCACTTCTAGACTTAAGTCAGAGATCCAAGTCAGCCTTACAGGAATTTTAAGATAGGCAATTAATGAATGGTTATACTTTCCTAGAAATGAGAAATACTGTAAGCTTTCCCCTACAATGACTGCTTTGAAACTACTTTTTTTCCCCCTAAGCATGCAGGGCCTATTTTCAGATGCTTGATTATGGCAAGAAAGAAGAAAAGTAATGATTTTTGGTATAATACAAGCAATTTGTAGAACCAAGCATACAATTTTGCATAAAACATTGCAGGTTAAAATAATATTGTAGGTTTCAAGCCATTGCATTACAGTTGAATAATTGTCACAATTAGGTTTTGTAAAATTTAAAACTCTAAGTTTTGAAGTGAAGCAGTAAAACTAAATTCTTAAACAATGACTTTCACCTTCATACAGCACAGAAGAACTATTTTTATTTGGGTTGAAACAGTTATTTACAGCTAACATTGATTGAGTCTTGGTAAAAGTCTGATAACACTTGAAGAGAAATATCCCTTCAGCTTTCTGAAAGATCAATGAACAGGTTTGAGGTTAGAGAGAGTCATATCTCTATGACTACAGAGATTATCGCCAATGCTAGTCTCCTACCATGGCCAAGCATACAGTGTATTCTTTAATCTAATTCAAAATTCAAAGCACCAAAATACAATTTAGATTTAGAAAATGGAATCTGCAATTTAATCCTCTCTAATTAATGATTAACAATTTAGATGCAGAGACACAGCTAATGAGAGAAGTTTTGATTGGTGCTACTCAGCTCACTTGAGTTGCCTTTTTAAAATCAGAGGTTTGTTTCCATGGAATCCAAGAACTCTTCATAAAATAGAGAAATACATATATCAAAGGAATTAAGTAAAAGTAGGTTAAAAATAAATAATCTTACAACAACATTTGAAATCCTTTAATGATTTAAAGAAAGGAAGACATATAACACTGAATGCTAAACAAGTCTTTTGAACTTTTCTTGAGATTTTCAGATATAGATTTAATAGCATATTTATATATATATATATATTTTTTTACATTTTGCATGTAGGCCAGAGCTGTCTAAAATATCTCTTCATAGTAGGCTAGAGGGATCTATCAGGAGATAGAATAAAATCAGATCTGAGAAGCGCCTCAGTTCGTTAGAGTATTTCTTTCTGCTTCGACAATCAGCAGGGATCATAAATTTGAAGCAAATCGTGGCTTTTCTGCCTCTGGGTCNTGTGGAGTCTTTAAAAATAGGCCTGAAAGATAGTACAGATCGTTTGCATTTTGAAGTGTAAATAATTCAAGATTTGAAATAATACATCTAAAATTCGAAACACATCACCTTGTTTAAATCACCCAAGTCCCTTAGTTTATTCTAGCAATTTGACTGAGTACTTTGTAGTGTCTTGCAGATGTTACGTTCTTTTTTTGTAAATGGAAAAACAGCCACCTACAGAAAGTGAGGCAGCATTCACTTAAGGAGTGGTGACAGAGACAGGGAGACAGGCCATTTATTTGATGACTATAATCTATTTCCACTCCTGCTTAACACTTTTGAAAATCCTTCACTCACTGTAATATACTATTGTCTCAAGCTTTTAGGTCTGATTCAAAATTCATTTGCATATGGAGATTCTGTCACTATTCAGTCTTTAGAAGACTGATGGCTATCAAAAAATAGGTTTGTATATGTAAATTATAGGGCAATTATTTCTCATCCCCATATCCAATAAAGCATAGAAATATTTGTATTTTGAAATTGGATAAAACCACATGCTAAGAAAGTACAGTGTGAAGAAGAAAAAAAACTCAACTTGTACAGTATAGAAGAGGAAAAAACACAGGGATAGCTGGAAAATACATGTTCTATTTCTTTTCTTTCTATAGTTAGAGAATATCTATAATTACTTTTATGATGATTATCAAGTAAAAGCCCTCTTGGACATCTGATGATATAAAGACAGAAAGACAGAGGCAAATCTATACTCTTAAATAAAATGTTTGACTAGTGTATATTGATAAAATAAAATATTCGTGATTTTAGTTTATTTTTTGTTGAATTTATTAACAATCTTTATATATATTTATATATGTATGGCTTTGAGCAAAGACAAAAGAAATTCTCTAATTCATCCCTGATCATACAGTTGTTGTGAGAATCAGCTATTCTACTATTTTCCCAGCAGCAGAAAGATCAGTCTTTTCAGTAATACATTTCTTTCTGTACAGTTTAAAACTCCATACTTATGGGCTTAACTATGTACAGAGAAAAGTGGTCACTTTTCAACTAGAACTTTTATATTACAGGAATGTGCGTCAATTTTCTTCTTAACCTAAGTATATATATTCATACATATATATGTATATAATTTACCCTGTACCACTTTATTAGTTTAACATATAAACCTTAGGGTTCTTTTTTTTGTCCATTCTGTTACAAAGTGAATAAAAACTTTATGGTTGCACTGAAAGACCATGCAATTCAATTTTGCTTATGTTTCTCAATAGTGCTCAAAATAAAAAACCAAACATTTATATATATAAAAATATTTCACTACCAAACCCATTAATTCTATCAAATGTAAACCTTTAATAATTTAAAGGACCAATAATGATCTTAATAAATTGAAGTTAATTATCAGTATTTTAATAAAATAAAGGAGTTTTGTACTGATATGTAAATGGTCTTGCAGCTTCCCCATAGGTCCTAGGTAGACTGAACAACCCCTTTCTTACACCACTCCTGACACTCCATCATAGGTCACCAGCAAGTTCAAGATTACACATTGTCTAGCATTGTGGATTCCTTTCACACAAGCTAGAATTTGTTAGAAATTAAACATAACAACTCATTTTGGTCTTATAAGTATTATATGCATAAAAGGCATAACAGGCGGCATAGATCCGTTTCAGAGTTTTGCTTTTGTTTTCTGTCCTCAAGTCTGTCTGGAGGCCCTGCCCCATTCAGTGCATCATCTTTGTTAAATTCTTCTTAAATGCATTGCAGTGTCAGAGATACGGAAGACCTCCACTTTAGGTCATTCTCTTAACTTGGGTTATTTACAGAAGTCTGTTATTGGGAATCTTCCAATTGTGTTCCAGTCGTCCACCTTATTCGAGGGGTGTGTTAGGCACAAATGATTTCTAAGGGACTTCTTTGAGAAGAAGCAGATGTTCACAGATCATGAACAGAGTTAAGAAAACATACAAACAACACAAAAACAAAATGATGCTCGCAGACATTGATTTTGACCTCCTGCTTAATGTCACCATGTCTGTACTTTTTAAAGCACATTTAAAATAACAAGCCTCCTTTCTAAGGGCTATGTTGGTCACCACATTCCTTAAGATCTACTCACCATTTAGCTAACAATACACAAACAGTAAGTGTATGTTCCCAACAGATGATGCTATAGTGTATTTATTTTTAAAATTAACACCACAGTAAACTACCAACTACAGTGAAAGACACAGAACACACTGGCAACTCCAAATCAAGCTGTAGTTTACAAATTGTCATTTAAATGATAAAGATAATAATAACATTAAATGAAAGTGAAAACCTCACTTCTAGACTTAAGTCAGAGATCCAAGTCAGCCTTACAGGAATTTTAAGATAGGCAATTAATGAATGGTTATACTTTCCTAGAAATGAGAAATACTGTAAGCTTTCCCCTACAATGACTGCTTTGAAACTACTTTTTTTCCCCCTAAGCATGCAGGGCCTATTTTCAGATGCTTGATTATGGCAAGAAAGAAGAAAAGTAATGATTTTTGGTATAATACAAGCAATTTGTAGAACCAAGCATACAATTTTGCATAAAACATTGCAGGTTAAAATAATATTGTAGGTTTCAAGCCATTGCATTACAGTTGAATAATTGTCACAATTAGGTTTTGTAAAATTTAAAACTCTAAGTTTTGAAGTGAAGCAGTAAAACTAAATTCTTAAACAATGACTTTCACCTTCATACAGCACAGAAGAACTATTTTTATTTGGGTTGAAACAGTTATTTACAGCTAACATTGATTGAGTCTTGGTAAAAGTCTGATAACACTTGAAGAGAAATATCCGTTCAGCTTTCTGAAAGATCAATGAACAGGTTTGAGGTTAGAGAGAGTCATATCTCTATGACTACAGAGATTATCGCCAATGCTAGTCTCCTACCATGGCCAAGCATACAGTGTATTCTTTAATCTAATTCAAAATTCAAAGCACCAAAATACAATTTAGATTTAGAAAATGGAATCTGCAATTTAATCCTCTCTAATTAATGATTAACAATTTAGATGCAGAGACACAGCTAATGAGAGAAGTTTTGATTGGTGCTACTCAGCTCACTTGAGTTGCCTTTTTAAAATCAGAGGTTTGTTTCCATGGAATCCAAGAACTCTTCATAAAATAGAGAAATACATATATCAAAGGAATTAAGTAAAAGTAGGTTAAAAATAAATAATCTTACAACAACATTTGAAATCCTTTAATGATTTAAAGAAAGGAAGACATATAACACTGAATGCTAAACAAGTCTTTTGAACTTTTCTTGAGATTTTCAGATATAGATTTAATAGCATATTTATATATATATATATATTTTTTTACATTTTGCATGTAGGCCAGAGCTGTCTAAAATATCTCTTCATAGTAGGCTAGAGGGATCTATCAGGAGATAGAATAAAATCAGATCTGAGAAGCGCCTCAGTTCGTTAGAGTATTTCTTTCTGCTTCGACAATCAGCAGGGATCATAAATTTGAAGCAAATCGTGGCTTTTCTGCCTCTGGGTCTGTCGTTAAGACTGAGGGCGCCTCCCTCGGATGAGCGGCTGCTGGTGGAGCGGGGGCCGGGGGGACGCCTCGGTGAGGGGGGATGGCTCCCGACGACATCTGTCGGAACAGGGTGACTCGCGGGGGGACGGTGCCCCTGCCCCCTGCCTGCAGGCCCGAGCCGTGGCCCGTGGTCACGGGTTGAGGGATGGAGGCCAGGGACTCGCCCACAGTGGGATGCGGTCTGGAGAGCAGGGTGGAGACCTCATGGGGCAGCGAGGGCTGCGAGGCCGAGAGCGGCCTGACTTCTCGGGTCAGGCTGGTGTTGTGAAGCGCCTGCGTGCTCTTGTGCACTTCGTTTTTCGGTGTGGAGCTGCCAGGGGTCTGTGGAGGTTGGGGTGGCTGCTGGGGCTGCGGTGGCTGCTGAACCTGCTGCTGCTGAATGAGGGACAACTGGGAAGCCGTGGGGGACGCATAGTGGAAAGTTCGAGTGGCTAGCGGGCTCTGTACAGGAGGGCTGCAGACGGCGGTGGTGTAGGAGCAGGGTGAGAGCACGGCTGACGGCTGGGGGGTCTGGGTGCTGGGGCTGGGGGAGTGCAGGTTGCTATGAGACAGACTGGTGGCTGTGTACACCGGCGGCGACTGTGTCCTCAGGCGAGAGGTCGGGGTAGTAGTTGAAGAGGTGGAATTCAGGGCTGTCATTTGAGGGTAATTGAGGGGAGGGATTGCCTGTACCATTTCCCTGTCGTGTTTCACAATCTGCTTCAGGATCTCGTTCTCCTGATTGTTGAAAACACCCGTGTTCAGATCCTTCTGGAACTTTTGCAGGAGAATTGAATTTTTCTTCCCTGTCAGCGAAAGGAAGATAGGCACTTAGAAAGTCTACAAATGACTGATGACAACTCCAAGCACCAGGGGCGCCTGCAAAGAGGAGGGCGGTGTTGCATTGAAGAAGCTTAAAAGTTGAGCACTTACCCTTAGACACCAAATAAAAACAGGCCTCCCGCCTCTCATGCTTCCTGTATCTTTTAAGCCTTACCTTCCACAGGAGTCAAGTTGAAAAGTCTGTAATATGGCAAAAGCCATCTTACTGAAGAAATGGAGAAATGAAGAAATAGCCTGAGGGCTACCCTGAGAGAAAACAGGGCACTTGGAACAGGATGGGTCTGACAGCAAGATTTCAGTTTCAAGTTCCTTTTTCAAGAAAGGTCAATGGAAAACATACGATGTGACAAGCACTCTGCCTAAGGCTTCTGTTGTTCTCCAGTTGCCAAGTCCTGTCTGACTCTTTGTGACCCCGTGGAGTGTAGCATGCCAGGCTTCCCTGTCTGTAGGCAGATTTATTTTATGTAATCCTCAACTCTTTGAGGTAGGTGTGCTTATAATTCTACTTCACCTAAAAGGAGACTGGAACATAGAAAGGTTAAGACCAATGCCCAACAAAACATGGTTAATAAGTGACAGAGCTGGGCCAGGAAACCAGTAGATCTGATCATAGATTGTCTACAGACTATGAAGCAGCAGCATCTCTGTCATGTGAGTGTTTGCTGGAAATGAGGTCTCCTGGGCCTCACCCACTTGTTGCACCAGGTGCTGCCTTTTACTCTGATGTCTGGGGGACGGTTACATGCATGCCTGAGAAAGAAAGGCCTTTGCCTTTGATCTGTGCCCTACACCAGTGACTCCCTGCTCTACCTGTGTATTTATCTCATTGCTGGAGTGATAAGAGTTACTGATTTCCAGCTGCACCCTAACAACTGAATGAGAATAACCAGACAAGGGTTATTTTTTCTGGTACAGATTTTGGTACTTTATAATCAGATTTTGTCAGGGGATTCTTATGTGCAGCCAGACAGAACTTTTTCATAATCTTTCCTCTTCTGAGAGGTTGTTGTGAGGATCGAGGGGCACTGATGTATGGCAAGTGCTTAGCTCCCTCTAGAACCTCAATAAGCACTATCTCTTCTTGCTATTGTCTTTGGTTTGCATTAACAAGACATTCTCTGGAGAAATAACCATTAGCATCAATTGTAGGCTGATGAAAAGGGGGAAAATTAGTGATTTTTTAAAATGACATCAATAAAATAATGCCTTCGTAAATATGGCAACTGAAAAGTAAATCAATTTGCCCGTCACTAAATAAAGCATCACATCTAAACTAACAAGGAATATATTTGAATAGAAATGTGGTGTTATAATTTACTTGGCTGCTGGGAAAGGCAATCATTTAAAATGACTGCCAATATGAACAGTTACTTCTCTTTTTACAGAATTGTCCTAATTTCTCAAAGAACAAAGACTTCTATATTAGTAGAAAGTATAAATTCTTACTTAACATATTCCCTTTAACTACAGTATATGCATTTATAAGCAATGACCCCAAAAGTGAGAAGGATAGTTTTTGTGGTCATGTGAATACTCAACATTTCATAATCTGAGTATCTGGGCCTTTGTGGAAAAATACTATAACTTTTAATGCACTGTTGGAATTTTGTGAAGATTAAAAATGCAAATACTGGTTCTCACTTGCTATTTTATTGCCTGTATTATGGAATGAAAATAATTTCATGGAAATTTTTCTTATAAAAATTAATTTTAGTGAATTATATGAGAGAGATGCTCTATCAGAGTAACATAAAGTCTCTGTTGAAATACCTTGATTTTAATGCTTTTCAAAATATGGCTAGTTGTCATAGGAAAAAACTCATATGTTCAGAAATTAGTCTCTGGTTCTACCATGAACACTCATGTACCACAAAGAGGGAAGTTATTTTCAGATTAAGTAAAGATGCTTTCAGGAATACTCACGTCTTTCATGGGCACTGTCTCCTGGACACTCGGTCCTGTTACAGCCTCTAAGTCATCAATATGGCTTTTAATATGTGTGTTGTGTCTAGTGTGCATGTGTGCTCATGTCTGACTTCTTCCAACCCCATGGACTGTAGCCCTCCTGGCTCCTCTGTCCATGAGACTTCCCTGACAAGAATATTGGAGTGGGTTGCCATTTTCTTCTCCTGGGGATCTTCTTGACCCAGGGATTGAATCCGCATCTCTTGTGTCTCCTGCATTGGCGGGTGGATTCTATTCCTCATTACTATTGTGCCACCTGGGAACCCTTGTTATGTCTATAATGGTAATGTCCAAATACTACCTTTACTTCTCCTAACCAAATTTCAGATCCTTATGCAGTCTTCTGTCCTACTAATATAGAGGAAAAGAAAGATGTAAAGTGTAGAAGAAAAGCTAACATAACCATAACATCAATCAAAAGTCCTTACCTTTAAAAAGAATGCAGTTGAAGTACCTCTTTGTTTACTTTTCAGTAATCCCAACCCCATCTCCTTTGAGTTCATTGATTCCTTCATCCCTCCCTAACTCTCTTCAACAATATTCATTGTGTACCAGGTACTGTGAATGTAACAGTGGATTAGACATGATCTCTTCATTCATAAAGCTTAGCATCTCTAGAGCAATTTAAATAATAAAGGCTGTACTGTGATGGAGGAACATCCCAGGGGTACGGGAGAACATATCCAGGGTGCTCAAACTATTAAGGAAGAGTGGAAGGTCATAGGTTTCTACAGGGAAATGATGTTTAAATTGAAATTTGAAGACTAGTAGAGTTAAGCTGGGAAAGGAAACAGAGAAGGGTCTGGTAGGGGAGGAGAATTTGGGTGTTGAAAATGAATGCATACCACCTTCTGACATCAGAATGTTCCAGCATATCTTGGGAAGTTAACAGCAAGCCAATCTGATCTAATTTTACAATGATAATTATTCAAGTGTTTAAACTAGTGTAACTAGTAAGGCCTTATATATCAATATTTTGAGAGCAGAAAAGATTTTAAAATAAGTTGATGTTTGAAAATAAAGCATCTATGTGGGCATTTCTATTAAGGCTTTTTCTGCGTGAGTCTGTATTACAAACATTAAAGTTTCTACTGTGACAAGTAAAATGCACAATTATTTTCAATTCATAATGTAAGAATAAGTGTAAGGTTGATCCTTAAAATTTAAGAGAAAACTTGTGATAAAATATAGTTTGTAATGTAGACTCATACTATTGTATTTTTAGTTCTATTTTAATGCCATCTAGAATTTGTAATCATTGTTTTTACCTTTTGGTATCACTGAGGAAATCAGACTGTGTAGCTAGTAAAAACAGAGATGAATAAACAAACCTAGAATACTTAGAAGAGAAAGTTAGTGCCTCAGATCTTTCTAGAAATATGGCTACAGCTAATTGCTGTTTCTATGCTAGTTAACAAGCAATCTGTAAACTAGCATTTGGGACTTATGACTGCAAATATATACTCAACCACTAGATTAAGAGTGAATTGTAAGTAAGGAAGAAAATAAACAGTACCTATCCTATCTAATCGGTCAATGGCAACCGTCTCAAAGGCTCTTCTCATCATTGGATATTCCTCCAGGACCTCATTGAAATTGTCCACAGAAAGTGAGTAAAGACGACAATATGTATCAGCTCTAACACTGGCAGTGCGCCGTCCCTTGGTCAGCAAGCAAATCTCTATAAAAACAAAGAAGAAAGATATGTTAGGTAATTTTCTTTAAAAGGCCAATAAGAGCTGCCTCCAAAAAAAAAAAAAAAAGTTTCATGGTTTGAGAAACCAACAATTAGCCACATTTTATATTTTATCAGAAAATCCCTTTTGATAATTAAAAGTACCCAATTGTTAATACTTAATCTTAAAATATTTTTTTTAAAACAATTGAAAAAAGCTGAAACAAATTTATCTTCCCCACCTCTCATTTAAATTCCCCCCAAATAACAAAAAGTTGCANCTACAGGGAAATGATGTTTAAATTGAAATTTGAAGACTAGTAGAGTTAAGCTGGGAAAGGAAACAGAGAAGGGTCTGGTAGGGGAGGAGAATTTGGGTGTTGAAAATGAATGCATACCACCTTCTGACATCAGAATGTTCCAGCATATCTTGGGAAGTTAACAGCAAGCCAATCTGATCTAATTTTACAATGATAATTATTCAAGTGTTTAAACTAGTGTAACTAGTAAGGCCTTATATATCAATATTTTGAGAGCAGAAAAGATTTTAAAATAAGTTGATGTTTGAAAATAAAGCATCTATGTGGGCATTTCTATTAAGGCTTTTTCTGCGTGAGTCTGTATTACAAACATTAAAGTTTCTACTGTGACAAGTAAAATGCACAATTATTTTCAATTCATAATGTAAGAATAAGTGTAAGGTTGATCCTTAAAATTTAAGAGAAAACTTGTGATAAAATATAGTTTGTAATGTAGACTCATACTATTGTATTTTTAGTTCTATTTTAATGCCATCTAGAATTTGTAATCATTGTTTTTACCTTTTGGTATCACTGAGGAAATCAGACTGTGTAGCTAGTAAAAACAGAGATGAATAAACAAACCTAGAATACTTAGAAGAGAAAGTTAGTGCCTCAGATCTTTCTAGAAATATGGCTACAGCTAATTGCTGTTTCTATGCTAGTTAACAAGCAATCTGTAAACTAGCATTTGGGACTTATGACTGCAAATATATACTCAACCACTAGATTAAGAGTGAATTGTAAGTAAGGAAGAAAATAAACAGTACCTATCCTATCTAATCGGTCAATGGCAACCGTCTCAAAGGCTCTTCTCATCATTGGATATTCCTCCAGGACCTCATTGAAATTGTCCACAGAAAGTGAGTAAAGACGACAATATGTATCAGCTCTAACACTGGCAGTGCGCCGTCCCTTGGTCAGCAAGCAAATCTCTATAAAAACAAAGAAGAAAGATATGTTAGGTAATTTTCTTTAAAAGGCCAATAAGAGCTGCCTCCAAAAAAAAAAAAAAAAGTTTCATGGTTTGAGAAACCAACAATTAGCCACATTTTATATTTTATCAGAAAATCCCTTTTGATAATTAAAAGTACCCAATTGTTAATACTTAATCTTAAAATATTTTTTTTAAAACAATTGAAAAAAGCTGAAACAAATTTATCTTCCCCACCTCTCATTTAAATTCCCCCCAAATAACAAAAAGTTGCAGAAAAAAGAATAATAAATATAAAATGGAGTTGATAACAGAAAAAGACCATGCTCAGATAAAAGTTTTTATGAATCCTGGAAGGCAGAGAGGAGATGGTATCTTATAGATGGAAACCAAGTGCTCAAAGTGCTGGTTGCTCAGTCGTGTCTGACCCTTTGCAACCTCATGGACTGTAGCCCTCCATGCTCCTCTGTCTATGGAATTCTCCAGGCAAGATTACTTGAGTAGGTTGCCATTCCCTTCTCCAGGGGATCTTCCCAACCCAGGGTTCGAACCTGGGTCTCCTACATTGCAGGCAGATTCTTTACCATCGGAGCCACCAGGGAAGTGAGTACCAAATCATTGGCTTAGAAAGTCTTATGATCAAGCACAGTTAGGTCACAGGGTCACATGTATGCATTATAGGAATACTTTAAGTAGTTCATATATTCCAAATAAGATCAGTATGAAAATTATGTTCTAAATGCATAGAGAGAATTTTCACTTATGTAATTTCTAAGGAAAATCCTTTGTTGAAATTTTGATTCCCAATATATGGCAAATAAATATTTGCAAATTTGTATTTTTGTATTAGGTAAAATCAGTGACAAAAGTGATGATTTTCTATTTCATTTTCCAAAATTTATTTATTAAAATCCTACAGATTTTGCTTCTTTAAAAAATTTAAAGTAATAGAAAAACATTGCTTCAAAATAACATATTAGAAAAAAAGGATTGGAAGTATTTCTGAAATACACACTCCCAACAAAAGGAAATATAGCAAAATCATTACTGCAAAGGGCCTAAATTCACACTCCTTTGAACTTATTTAAAGAATTTCAGTTCATATTGATAAACATCATAAGTAAATTATGTGGTAGACATTATGTCCTTGATGTTAGAATTGGAAGCATTAATCAAACAATATCTTCTTTTGTGTTAATTATATGCTGGTAATAAAAAGAAAAAAAAATCATTTTAGTTAAGAATTCATTTAAACTCAATCTGGTAAGAATAATAATATGCAGGCACTGTGGGAGTACTAAAGATGTGCATCGGAACCAATCTGGCAATTGAAAAGATTTTAGGAAATGCCACCTAAGCCACCAGTTACACTGTTATTGTTCATACTGGTAGATGTTTCAAATTTAATAAACAATATTGTGGTGTGGCCAAGGTGGCAAAAGAGGAAGTCACTGAGGTCACCTCTTCCTTCAGGCACACCAAAATTACAACTGCTTACAGAGTAATTACTGATGTGAACGACCGGAAGACTAGCAGGAAAGATCTTGTACAACTACAGATATAAAGAAGGAATTAGAGCAAGATGGGTAGAAGAGGCAGACATGCTGTACAGTTAAGTCCCCCATAACCCTGGGTAGGTGACCCACAAACACGATAATCAAAATGGCAGAGATTCCTTTTAAGGAGAGGGGAGCCTGAACCTGATGATAGGCTCCCTAGCCTGTGAGTCCTGAAAGAGATTCCCAGAAAGTCTAGCTTTAAGGCCAGTGGAACTTGCATTCTGGAGAGTGGGGGTGCTGTGGGAAATAGACTCTACTCTTTAAGAGTATCTGCAAAACCTCATACCCTCCAACATTCAAAAAGCAGTAATTTGAAGGATCCAGGGTCAAACCTACTAACTGATGTTTTTGAGTCTCCTGGACTGGCAGGAGGCAACTGGGACATACCCTGAGTACACAGATAATGGTGGCAACCATTTTTGAGAGCTCATTATACCCTAAGGTCACTGGTGCTGGCAAGCACCATTTTGGAATCCTCCTTCTATCTTATTAACACTAGAACCCAGCCCTATCCACTAACTGGTCAGCACTAGCCCTGGGACTCTCTGGTCCATGCAGACCTAGACAAAGCAGCAGCCAACAACCTCTACAGTAGCAGGACTCAAAGGTACATTAGATGATACAGAGGCCTGAATCAGCAAACTGGAAAAAAGAGTAGTAAAAAATCACCCAGTCTGAACAGAAAAAAAAAAAAGAAAAAAAAAGTTTTTTAAAAAAAGTATAGTTTAAAAGACCTTTGGGACATCATTAAGCTTATTAACATTTGCATTATCAGAATCCTAGAAGGAGAAGAGAGGGAAAGGGGGCAGAGAACACATTTGGAGAAATAATAGCTGAAAAATTTCCTAACTTGGGAAAGGAAATAGACAGGAAGCACAGAGAGTCCCAGGGATGATCAACCCAAGGGGGACCACCCTGAGACATATAATTAAAAAGGAAAAAATTAAAGATAAAGAAGATTAAAAGCAGCAAACTAAAAGCAACTAATTACATACAAAGGAACTCCCATAAGATCATTAACTGAGCTTTTAGCAAAACCTTTGCAGGGCAGAAGGGAGTGGCACAATATATTTAAAGAGATGAAAGGAAGAAACCTACAACCAAGAATACTCTACCCAGCAAAGCTATCACTCAAATTAGAAAGAGACATAGATATTTCTACAAACAAGAAAAAGCTGAAAGAGTTCAGCATCACAAACCAGTTTTATAAGAAATATTAAAGGGACTTCTCTAAGCAAAAAAGAAAAGGACAGAAAGATAAATATGAAAGCTATGAAAGAAAAAAATCTCATTCGTAAAGGCAAATACACAATAAAGATAGTAGATCAAGCAAATATAAATCTAGTAGAAATGTTAAAAGAATTGTGCATTTAGAAATAACAACATAGTGTTGTAGGTTAATTGTACTTCAATTATTAAAAAAAATATGTAGACATGGAAGAAATGCATCAACATTCTAATGGTAGTTAATTCTGGAGGATAGGGTTTCTAGGTGATTGTTCTTTTTTACGCCATGCTTTTATGTAGTTCTATTTGTCTGCAATGAGCATTCCTTACTTGTAAAATTAGAAAGAAATAAATGTGATTAAAATTGAAAAAATAATATTGTGAACTGTTCACATTTGTGTGCATGTTTGTGTGTGTGTACCTTTGGTGTGTGTAAGAAGACAAATCTCTATTGGTCAACGTTTAAGTGTAAAGTATATTATTATACCATGGAATCTAGGTTTTTCTAATCTAAAAAATGTAATAAAAGTATTTTAAACCCTGTCTTTAAATTCCTGTGTCACTATAGTGCTAGTATTATATACAACTTATGATTGCTAAATTATGTCAAACAAACTGATTAGAAATATTTTTATTGCTAAGTGTTGCTTTCCAATCTGTATTGTCATATAGAATGATTATAGCCTCATGGAAAATGACTCAATGGCACATAACAAAGACCTTAGACCTCATAAATTTCACTAACCAGAAATTTCACTTGACAATCTAGCCTAAGGAAATAGTCTGTAATCAGAACACTGATATGGTGATATACACTATGCATTTATGAATGCATCTGAAAATATGGAATTGCCTTAAATAAATCAAGAATCAGAATAAACCATGTAGTAGTTATTAAAAGTAAAGCTTTTAAAGTCTCTGTTGATAGTTGAATGGTCATGAAAGTTGAAGTGAGAATATTAGGATACAACATTGTATTTATAGCATGATAAAAATGATCACATATACTGTGAGTAATACAATCTACCAATGACAATAAAATCTTCCAATATGCACTGCTGTGGTTGGAAAATATTCTTTTATGTAGATATACTGTTTATATTTTTTCTTTTTTCGACTTTCCTTTATCTAAATTGGTTCTTTTTAATTTTTTATTGAAGGAAAATTGCTTTACAGAATGTTGTTTTTTTCTGTCAAATCTCAACATGAATCAGCCATAGGTATACATATATCCCCTCCCCTTTGAAACACCCTCCCATCTCCCTCCTCATCCCACCCCTCTANCTTCAATCGCCTAATGTCTGCATAATTTCAGCTCTACATGATACTATTTATAAACTGATATACACTATACATTTATACCACTTGTCACTGGTAAGTTAAGATACTTTATGAAGTATTGTAATGATTTTCAGAATATCTACTGGGTAGATAAGAAACCATCACTAGTATTCCCATGGTAGCTCACATGATATACAGAAGATTAAAAAGGATGTGTTTTGTGATTGGAACAAAAATATCAAAAAATATCAAAGCTAAGAAGAGTAAGGCCATAGTTTTCCTGCTTCTATCCTTTAAAAATCTACCAGACCACTCCAAATTTTTCCTTTTGATTTTAAATCTACTAGCACTCAACTCTTTAAAAGTTAATCAAACACTTTGAATTATAAATGCCTTTAAAAAGCAGCCGGCTTTTTAAAAATTCATCAAATGATTTCCGCTCTTAGATACCTCAATTGTTATTTTTTGAAGTAATATCTTGACAGCTCTGTTTTCCTATGTGGTTTAACACAAAATGGAAAAAAAAAAGTACAGCAGAAATAATAGTCTAGATAGAAAATATATTCACTAGATAATTATGACGTGAGTTTACTAAAGCAAAAAATTGCTTATCCCCCAAATTTTCTCCTGGTTCTCTGTCTTCCTCTCCTTTTCACACAACACACATATACATGTGGATGTTAAAAAAGAGATTTAAATATACATTTTCCTGGCTTATTAAATGTAAAAATCAAAGATCACTGATTCAGAATGAATTCTTTAGTGGCAATGTTTACAACTGATTCAGACTGGATTCTTTAGTGCAACATTTCCCACATTTTAAAATGCATAAAAATCACTTTATGCATGCTAGTGTCTTGCTAAAAAGCATAACAGGATATAGTATGTCTAGAGTGGGGCCAGAGAGTACATTTCTAAAATGTCTTAGGTAATGGCAATGATGGACTTTTTTGGAAAATTAATTCTTCTAGCAGTCAGATTTGCATATAAAATAGGGTTTTTTGTTTTAAGATAAGTTGGGAAAAGGTGGCAAAAAGGAAAGGAATTCAGGGATAGAATAAATTCAGGTCAATGAATGGTTTTCTTGTACTAGCACATTGGTGGAAACTGTGGGAACTATAAAAGAAATGAAAGACACTGATCCTGACTCAAAGCTTTCATAATTAATTAGAAATTCAAGTATAGTATGTAATAAGAGCTTGAAAATAATCCCAAAGTTAAATCATCTGCTGGTTTATAAAAATCTAAAAAGTTCAGTTTGTACAGCTTTGGTGGCATTGAAGGTCTTAGGTAGGCTCCAAAAGAAGTACAGGAATTACAGTGCTTAGGCCATAAGGACGGAAAGGACAAGAAAAAGGGAGTGGGAAGGGAAATAAAGGACACTGGAATGAAATAATCATGAGAACAGGTTCAGAGAAGAATTTATAAGGAGATTTTCTTGGAATTGAAAAAATAGCAGTTTCACAGGATTATAGGATTTTGATTGTCATAGAGAATATTCCTCTTTAGATAAGAAGTTTGGTCTTGATCGACAGTGGGATTGCAATGCTTTTAAGGAAGAAATTTGTTTATAAAATATTGTCTTGGAAAAGGAGATTATATAGAATAGTATGGGGAGAACTAACTCTAGATATCATGCCAAATTTTGGAAAGGCATTAAACCCCTTTTTCTCTTGAAGGCAAATTTATTCTTTCAAATTTTCTGGTTTATGACACAAGGATATTGATTTAGGGTTGTCTTATAAAATGAACTAAGAAGGAGATTCTTACCAGTTAAAATAAAGAGTTGAAAAGAAGTTCTGACAATAATCAGGGGAATGAGATGATGGGAATTTGCATGAAATAAAGCTATAGCACCAAGAAATCTCTTCTGAGAAGCCCTGTGAAATGAAGCTTCAAAAGAACTTGAAAGGTGATGAGGCACCCACAATTTTGAATGTAAAGAAAAACCACAGAAGGGTAACTGTCCTCTAAGTGAACGTAAGATGAAGGTTGTTTTGGAAAAAAAAAATCAAGCAAAACTTTGGCATCCAGAGAAACCTTTCTGACATTAAACCTACTAGTAACTATTTCTCTCAAATTGGTTAGAAGCCGTATTTGTCAGGTATGACCTAAATCAATTCCTTTACGATTATACAGTGGAAGTGACAAACAGATTCAAAGGATTAGATCTGAAAGAATGCCTGAAGAACTATGGATAGAGGTTCGTAACACTGTACAGGAGGTGGTGATCAAAATCATCCCTCCAAAAAAGAAATGCAAAAAGGCAAAATGGTTTTTTAAGGAAGCCTTACAAATAGCTGAGAAAAGAAGAGACGCAAAAGGCAAAGGAGAAAAGAGAGGACATATATCTAAAAGCAGAGTTCCAAAGAATAGCACAGAGAGATAAGAAAGCCTTCCTCAGTGATCAATGCAAAGAAATAGAGGAAAACAGTAGAATAGGAAAGACTAGAGATCTCTTCAAGAAAATTAGAGATACCAAGGGAAAATTGCATGCAAAGATAGGAATGATTATGGAATTACAGAAATGATATGGACCTAACAGAAGATATTAAGAGGAGGTGGCAAGTTCTTCTGTCTTTATGACCCAGATAACCATGATAGTGTGATCACTCACCTAGAGCCAGACATCCTGCAATGTGAAGTCAGGTGGGACTTAGGAAGTATTACTACGAGCAAAGTTAGTGGAGGTGATAGCATTCCAGCTGAGCTATTTCAAATCCTAAAAGATGATGCTATTAAAGTACTGCACTCAATATGCCAGTAAATTTGGAAAACTGGGCAGTGGTCACAGGACTGGTAAAGGTCAGTTTTCATTTTAATCCCATAAGGGCAATGCCAAAGAATATTCACACTCCCACACAACTGCATTCATTTCACATGCTAGCAAAGTAATGCTCAAAACCCTCCAAGCTAGGCTTCAACAGTACGTAAACCAAGAAATTCCAGATGTACAAGCTGAATTTAGAAATGGCAGAGGAACCAGATATCAAATTGCCAACATCCACTGGATCATAGAAAAAGCAAAAGAATTCCAGAAAAACATTTACTTTTGTTTCATTGATTACACTAAAGCCTTTGACTGTGTGGATAGCAACAAACTGTGGAAAATTCTTAAAAAGATGCGAGTAGAGAGCACCTTACCTGCCTCTTGAGAAACCTGTTTACAAGTCAAGACGCAATAGTTATAACTTGACATGGAACAACAGACTGGTTCAAACTTGGGAAAGGAGCACGTTAAGGCTTTATATTGTCACCCTGCTTATTTAGCTTGTATGCAGAGTACATCATGTAAAATGCTGGGCTGGATGAAGCTCAAGCTAGAATCAAGACTGCTGAGAGAAATATCAATAAACTCAGATATGCAGATGGCATCACCTTAATGGTTGAAAGTAAAGAGGAATTAAAGAGCCTCTTGATGCAGGTGAAAGAGGAAGAATAAACACATTGGTTTAAAACTCAACATTCAAACAAACTAAGATCATGGCATCCAGTCCCATCATTTCATAGCAAATACATGGGGGGAAAATGGAGAGTGAGAGACTTTATTTTCTTGGGCTCGAAAATTACTATGGACTGCAGCCATGAAATTAAAAGATGCTTGCTCCTTTGAAGAAATGCTATGATAAACCTAGACAGAGTATTAAAAAAGCAGAGACATCACTTTACCAAAAAAGGTCTGTATAGTCAAAGCTATGGTTTTTCGAGTAGTCATGTACAGATGTGACAGCTGGACCATAGAAAAGGCTGAGTGCCGAAGAACTGATGTTTCCAAACTGTGGTGCTGTAGAGGACTTGAGAGTCCCTTGGACTGCAAGGAGATCAAAACAGTCAATGCTAAAGGAAATCAACCCTGAACATTCATTGGAAGGACTGATACTAAAGCTGAAGCACCAATACTTAGGCCATATGATGCAAAGAGTTGACTCATTGGAAAAGACCCTGATGCTGGGAAAGATTGAAGGCAGGAGGAAAAGGAGGCAACAGAGGATGAGATAGTTGGATGGCATCACTGACTCACTGGACATGAGTATGAGCAAACTCCAGGAGATTGTGAAGGGCAGGGAAGCCTTTAGTGCTGCAGTCCATGGGGTCACAAAGAGTTGGACACAACTGAGCAACAACAAAGCGTTTATTTGTGTGTGCCAACTGGTAAACTTTTACCCTCTGACTGAAAATCTGTAATACCTGATTCCAAGATTGACGCCTATCTGAAAGATGGTAATCTGTAATCCGGTTAGAAGCCCACAGGATGGCCTGGCTGGAAAACTCTTCCTGATGGGAATGCTTTATATTGGACAGTGACTAATAGGCCTGATTACGTTTTCTTATGAGGAGACTGACAGCAACGAATGGACAGCTAGAAGTCAGAGAGTGCATAAATTACTGGACTGGTGTATCCCTACAGTGATGCTTTGACCACTGGAATCACTGTTTCTTGAGGGGTGCTCCCACTTGCCATCAAGTTGGCTTCTGACTGTCTGGAGGTAGTCTGCTAGTCTGCTGTTCTTCCTTTCTTCATTCGCTCACTTACAATAGACTCTTGTCACCTCAGATGACCGGAGCTTGACTCTGTGCCATTCAGCTCAAAAGCGCCTGACTCATACACACTTCCATCTGTGACCTCTTTCTAGATGTGCACAGCCATCCATTTTGCTAAAAGCATTTCCCTTTCCCTTTCTTTCCCTCTCTTGAGAGGCTACAGTGAGTTCTGCAAGTCCATGCATGAGTATTATAGACAGGTCTTGAAGTGAGTTGAAAACTTATATCCTATTTGTGTGGAGTTTTCATTTTCTATTTCTGCATAATCCAGAGAATCAGTACACAAGTCAGCCGGAAATCTCTTTGTGTGCAAGATAATAGAAAAAATTTATTAGGCAAAAATGCAATCCTACTAATATCTCCTCACCAAAAAGAAAACAAAATATAAACAAAAACACAAACTTAGGTACATTTCAAATTAACCCTAACAAAACTAAATATCTTTTGCTTTTACCAACCGAAGAAACATTACTCTATGTGACAATAAATGAGCAAATTTAAGGTAATAATTATAATCATAAAAATGACACTGAGTTTTGAATTTAAAAGTTTGTATGTAGGCTCAATTATGTATTGTAGATGATAAAATATAACATACATCTAATCTAAATCTAATCAGTCAGTCTAGTTAGCAGCATGTATTACTTGATAGAGCTAAGATACATTAAAGTGATAGTAGCAGAAAGTAAAATATAATTTATTGAATGATTTTACCTATACTGCCTTATTCAGAATTAAATTAGAAAGAAAAGCTAGTTTAAAAATGAGAGGTTATATCTGGAGTCCTACAGGCAAATCCAACCATAATATAAATATATATTTTTTGCTCCTGAGTTAGGAATAGTTTTCACATTCTTAAAGATTTGTAAAACAATATATGACAGAGACCACATGTGGCCCACAAAGCCTTAAATATTTACTATTTGGCTCTTCACAGGAAAAGTAACCCTTAGTTTGTCAGCCCCTAATTTAAATATATTTTTTTCTGTACCTTTAAACAGCTAACTTTTCTTATATCTTTGCATGTGTGCGTGCTTATTTGTTCATTCATGTCTAACTCTTTGTGACCCCGTGGACTGTAGCCTGCCAGGCTCCACTGTCCACAGGATTCTCCAGGCAAGAATACTGGAGTGGGTTGCCATTTCCTCTTCCAGGGGATCTTCCCGACCCAGGGATCGAACTTTATCAAATAGCAAAATCTGGAAGGAGTAGAAATCAGTGGGCTAAAGCTGTATGAACCACATTCTCTTGTTATTTTAAGCAAAGTGAACTGAAGAATTGGGTCAGATGCCCCAACAGTTTATCTGAACTACATTTTTAAAACTTCCTCCTGACCTACTTGGTCAGTATGATAAATGGACATCAGGACACTCTCCCACCAGAGATGGTCTGGCTCATCATGGAGAAGAGCTTTATATATTTTCAAATCATATCCAATAAATGCTTCACTTAACCAGATACTCAGTCAACCAGTATTTTTTCTCAGGTTTGTGGAAAAATTTGGAGCAGGGGAAAGCACAAGTGAAAGGGTTAGTCATGTCTGACACTTTGCAACCCCACAGACTGTAACGTGCCAGGTTCTTCTGTCCATGGGATTCTCCAAGGCAAGAATACGGGAGTGGGTAGCCATTCCCTTCTCCAGGAAATCTTCCTCACCCAGGGATCTAAACTGAGTCTCCTGCACTACAGGCAGATTCTTTATCATCTGAACCATAAGGGAAGCCTCTTGGAGCAGGAGGAACACATCTAAAAAGACAAAATTATAGAAAGGGCTAATATTTTATTATTTTGATTGTTTTCATTGTGGAATATTTAAGTTGATAAAAGAATAGCATAATATTAAGTACTGTAGGATAGCATAATATAGTCAAATAAACTTGTACAGTAGTATAATAACCGTAAAATGAATCCCCACATGTTCATTTTCCAGCTTAAACAATTACTGACTCAATTAAACTTGTTTCACTGATACTCACATATTTCCCATCTCCTTTATTATTCTGAAGCAAATTGCAAATATATTAATTCGGCTTTAAATTCCTGGCTGCATTACTAATATATAAACTTTCAATAAAAATCACCTTAAAAGTTAACAGTTATTTCTTAATATTATCAAGCATTCAATTAGTATGGGGGCAATTTCTGTATTACGTCACAACTCCTTCTCCTTTCTGAGAAGCCTAAATAAAAATGTCCCCTAGAACCTATAAATGTAAAATAATTAAAAATAAGTTTTGTAGGATTAAAGACATGCAATCCATTATAGTATTGTACCAGCACAAGAAAAGCTTATTAATGTGTTTCTAAAAATTATGATAACCTATTTTAAAAGAATATCAATTGAAAACAAATAGGGATCTTATTGTTGTTAGACCCCAGTAAAACATAGCTAAGATAACTTAGACCTAGAATATCAACTTATCAAGGTATATCCTTATTTACTTTCTCTCTCTCTCTTTTTTTTTTCATCATTATTATCATCATTAGTGGAAATCCCTAAATGGAAGGATGGATGACAGTGGAAAATTCAGAGATCACATAAAAATGAAGAGCTGAAAGGATTGCAGGAGAAAAACAAAACAAATGCAAGAAACCTACTTATTCTTGTTATTGAATTTGTATTAAATATTGGAACTGTTTTCTAAATTATCAAACTGAATGAGGCTCTTTAGACCAGGGTTTCTTTGTTGCAACTGGTATTTGGGTCTGGATAATTCTCAGGTACCAGGACTCGTCCTCTGTGTTGAACAATGTTTCCCAGCATCTTTGGTCTCTGTCTACCAGATGTCAGGAGCAAACCCCTAACACTAGAAGCACCATCACTGTGGGATGACAGTAGTATTGATGAAGACATATTTTTGGGTTCATGTCTCTGTAAACCCTGCCCTAAAAATCTAAGGTGGTAAACATGATATTGCTTTGTGTGTCTGTACAACTTTCATATCAACTCTACAACAGAAGCTTAAAATTATATTTTTGATATCAAAGCATTCATAATTAAACTCTTTGGGACATTTGCTTTCATTATGCAGTCTTTTTTTGGATAATCTTGGAACACTGTAACATGAATGCTAATCATTTTGTTGATGAGAGAAAGTTATTTAAAAACATTAAAAATCCTTTTTTGAAAGCTCCATCGATTTTACTCCTCCATTCAAGTCTCAGGTAACTCCAGTGGTTTACTACTTTAATTATTGAATAAAAAGGATAAAAGAGATATGGAAAAGAATCCATGGACTTAGATACAGAAAAAAATGAGAAAAAATAAAATAAAATTTATATTAGTGTCAATAAATAGCAAACAATGTCCAAATTGCTTATAACAGATAAAGTTTCATTAATTTGGGATTTTCTTACAGTTGTGGGGACAAAAACCATCTGAAGGTATGGAAACAAAGAATAGAGGGAAGCTCTCTTATGCAGACAGAGTTCACATATGAAGGTGTTTCTTTAGTGTTGGAATGTCTGGTTAAATTTTATAGCATTTTCAGCAAAGGAGACACAGATGTAAAGAACAGACTTTTGGACTCAGTGGGAGAAGTCGAGGGTGGGATTATTTGAGAAAATAGCATTGAAACATATACATTATCTTATGTAAAATAGATGACCAGTGCAAGTTTGATGCATAAAGCAGGGCACCCAAATCCAGTACTCAGGTGACAACTCAGAGGGATATGGTAGGAAGAGAAGAGGGAGCGGGGTTCAGGGTCAGGGGGCACATATACCTGTGGCCAATTCATGTTGATGTATGTCAAAAACTATTACAATATTGTAAAGTAATTATTTTCCAATCAAAATAAAAACTTTCATAGCATTTTATCTGATAAAAAGGCAGAAATTTTTGTTGTGTGTGTGTGTGTGTTTTTGAAGAGAGTAATGAATGAAATATGTCCAGTATGTGTCACATAGAACTATCATGTGATACCATGAGGAAGAGCCCCAGCAACATGCGTATTGTCATGGCAATGACTGATTCCATGGAGTAGATGGGTGGGTAATCCACGTCAGTCCAGTTAAAAATGGTGCGGTACTGGTGCAATACCTAGCCATGGAAAACACTTATCCAAAACTGTTTTGTTGTTCTTGTTCTCAATGCATTTACAACTATCTGGAATTATCTTATTTATTTCCCTTTTGTACTGTCTGTCTCTCTTGATGAAGATGTAAGCTGCAGGAAAACAGGCTATTGTTTCTCTTCCTCCTGACTGTATTTTCATTACCTACAATAGTAACTGACACTTTGCAGTTGTTCAAACATATTTGTTGAAGAAAGAATGAATAATTTAATGAATGAAGCTGTTATGCCAAATTTAGATATTATCGATCAATCATGTTAAAAATTGTTTAATTGGGACCAAGAAGTTTTCAGTACATTTTTACTAGGTTTGGACACAGATTAAAAAATTAAGAAAAAATAAATGAAATAATCATCTACCATCACCATCAGTGCATAAAAGAAAAAAAATTAACATAGAAATAGCAAGACTAATCTCAAAATAAAAAATAGGCATAGAATAAAGGACAAGACAGTTGTTTATTTTTTGGCCACACTAAATGGCATGTGGGATCTTCACTCCCCAACCAGGGATGGAACCTGTGACCCCTGCCTTGGAAGCATGGAGTCTTATCCACTAGACCATCAGGGAAGTCCCAGAACAAAACAGCTAAATAAACTCATCTCTGAGTATAACTCATTCCACTGTTATTATATTACTTATTTCATCGTAGATCAGTGACAGCAGTGTGTTCACTGGGTTTTACAGAGACAACTATAAAAAGTGGCTTTCCATCAGGAAACATGGAGATAAATAACTATTAATTGTTATTTTTATCATAAACACATATGTTTCTCCTGAGCCCCAAATTACTGAGTTAGACTAACCATAAGAATATTTGGTAATTGGTTTTAGGGTCAGAGGTTTGTCTTCATTCTCCTTGTTCTTAGAGTCAGAGACTTGTCTTTGTTCTTCTTGTCCTCATTGCCGAAGCCCCTCTTGCTGAATAACTTTCTTTAAAGTCTGGTATATCTTCAAAGCTCCCTTCATTCTCCTACATAAAAGTTTACAGATGGCCTGTATCTTTCTATCATCTCAATAAATTGTCTTTTCTTCTGCAGAGACACTTTTATCATGAGTGTTTGTTTTCACAGACTAATTGACAATTAGAATATTAGACAGCAGAACTGGATAGGGACCTCTGTTCCTTCTCTCCTATGTAAGAATTATGTAACTTCAGTATTTTAATATAAGAATTCTGGATACTGTAAAGTTCAGGTATAGATTTGGCCTTTTTGAGAACAGACACATCTAGTAATATGTAGAATAGTTATAGAAAATGTGTTATAAATGTGGATCCAGAAACTTATAAGAGGTGGGTAAGGAAACCGAATAGTAACCCTAGAGAGAGGTGTGTCAAAAGCTTCTTTTGTTTTCTCTGTCGATAGCTCAGAACACTTTCTATGGGAACTGGTTGTTCTAGTATTAAGTGGAGGAGGAGAGACTTTCTCAGTGAAGGCTTCTAATCTAAATAATATAACGGAGAAAATTATTTCAGTGACTATTTTATGAATTCTCAAAAGCATGGTACATAAGTGGATACATAAGTGCTAAGTTAATTCATTACTTGTAATATATGCTTTAAGACAAAATCCCATGGGTGGAGGAGCCTGGTAGGCTGCAGCCCACGGGGTCGCGAAGAGTCGGACACAACTGAGTGACTTCACTTTCACTTTTCACTTTCATGCACTCACTGGAGAAGGAAATGGCAACCCACTCCAGTGTTCTTGCCTGGAGAATCCCAGGGACGGGGGAGCCTGGTGGGCTGCCGTCTATGGGGTTGCACAGAGTCGGACAAGACTCAAGTGACTTAGCAGCAATAGCAGCATGCTTTAAGACAATAGGGCTTGATTCTGTCTAAGTTCTGGTTGAGAAGCACTGGAGAGTAGTACACTAAACTGGAAGAGGAGTAAATAAGTTATAATAGGAACAATATACACTCATCATTTTGTAAGAATTCCTTATGTTTATGAGGCTGGTGATCATCTTCTCTTTCTCATGTTAGTGGCAGCTTTCAGCAGGGAAATTAATTATCTTAATTTATTGTGAACCACATTCATCTTGATCTTCATTATATGATTTCAGGCCTGGGGTACTGCAAACAGACTATTGATCCTCCTGGACGTTTACAAGCTGCTTGTTCCACAGGCACTCATTCATCTACTCACCAAATAGACATTAGGCAAACACATGTATTAAATAGTTGTAAACATGGCAGATTTTGATATAGACTGTAAATACAATTCATTCTTTGAATGTGTAGTCCAGCAAGCTCAAAACACAACTAATTTCTTCCTTCCTCCCACTGCAAACTCTGCAAGCCTGTTTTATCTATATTCACTATCCCTGGTGGTTCAGTGGTAAAGAATCTGCCTGCAGTGCAGGAGGGGCAGGTTCAATCCCTGGGTCAGGAAGATCCCCTAGAGGAGGAACTAGCAATCCACTCCAATATTCTTGCCTGGAAAATCCCATGGACAGAGGAGCCTGGCAGGCTACAGTTCATGGGGTTGCAAAGAGTCCGACATGACTTAGCAACTGATCTTGAGTATCACGGTGGCATCACATTTACCTAGTTATCAAAGCAAAAATATGCTACCATTTGTGGATCTTCTCTTTATCTTATTCTTCATAGAAAGCAAGAATGTAAGTTCCATTAATTCTTTACTTTTTTCTTTAATAGCTTTTCTAATCCTTTGTTGAAGATTAAATCCTCATAACTTCTTGTCTGCGTTATTTGAAGACCTTTCTAACTATCTGTTTAGTTGCTCAAGCACCTATGTCTATGAGGATACTCATTTCCAAAAGCAAATGTCATCATGCCAGTCCTCATGCTAAAATCCTTCAATTCTTGTCTGTTACCTGTAGGATGAAATCCCAATTTCTTGCAAAGACACAGACCCACATTTACTCATCTCCTGAGGCTGCCTGCCTCCCACTCCGCATCCCCCCAATTTTGAATACTGTGCATGCTTGTCTTCAAATGGCTATGCTCTTGCCAGCCTCTACTTTTATAACTTGCTGCTCCTTCTACTTGGAATGCTCACTCCACAAACATCCTCTCAATCCACCACCTCCTACTCAGCCTTTGGAACTCAATACCTCCTTCACAGAGAATTTTTAACAGATTCCTCCATCTTAAATTGCTATTTAATCTTATGCTGTTAATGCATTGAATTGTGGTGATTTGCATACTGCTTTGACTTCTTAGGTGTTTACTTTCTAAAAGACATACTGATTATAGGACACAGTGACTGGCATAACTGGAGTCTTCATAAAGCTTGTTGAACAAATGAATATTAATCAAAGCATAAACTGTTAATATTTAGTGGATTATATTACTTAAAACAATCAATGTTTAATTTTAATGATTATTAGTGTATAGTAATAGATTGAAAATAATTTTATGATAATGAGTCAGTTAGGAAGATATTGATATGGACTTGGGAAGCAAATGATGAATGAGAAAAAAATATGTTTGTGTCCCATATGTATGTGTCTGTGGATGGCTATTTTGACACACATTGTTGATGAACTACAAAAGCCAGGGTCAGAAAATAGAATTACAAAGTTTAAAAGGATCTAGTCCAGTTGGCAAACACAGATAACTTAATTGTAATATATTCAATAAAGAGATAGAAATATGCTGAGAATACCATAGACCAGCTTAGAGGTTCAGAGCAGGCTTGTTGGAGGAGTAAATATTTTGAAGAATAAATTCAAAGCAGACAAGTAAAGATGAGAAACGACAAGTTTGTGCCACATGTGAAAATGTAACTAGCTATATTATCTTTAATCATGAAATCTATCTAAAGAATTTCTCTGGAAAATGATATATTTTTAGAGTTACTCAGA
>SJYV01034337.1:114842-143052 GCA_006410875.1 Neotragus pygmaeus | reverse complement strand
CTGGCAGGCTACAGTTCATGGGGTTGCAAAGAGTCCGACATGACTTAGCAACTGATCTTGAGTATCACGGTGGCATCACATTTACCTAGTTATCAAAGCAAAAATATGCTACCATTTGTGGATCTTCTCTTTATCTTATTCTTCATAGAAAGCAAGAATGTAAGTTCCATTAATTCTTTACTTTTTTCTTTAATAGCTTTTCTAATCCTTTGTTGAAGATTAAATCCTCATAACTTCTTGTCTGCGTTATTTGAAGACCTTTCTAACTATCTGTTTAGTTGCTCAAGCACCTATGTCTATGAGGATACTCATTTCCAAAAGCAAATGTCATCATGCCAGTCCTCATGCTAAAATCCTTCAATTCTTGTCGGTTACCTGTAGGATGAAATCCCAATTTCTTGCAAAGACACAGACCCACATTTACTCATCTCCTGAGGCTGCCTGCCTCCCACTCCGCATCCCCCCAATTTTGAATACTGTGCATGCTTGTCTTCAAATGGCTATGCTCTTGCCAGCCTCTACTTTTATAACTTGCTGCTCCTTCTACTTGGAATGCTCACTCCACAAACATCCTCTCAATCCACCACCTCCTACTCAGCCTTTGGAACTCAATACCTCCTTCACAGAGAATTTTTAACAGATTCCTCCATCTTAAATTGCTATTTAATCTTATGCTGTTAATGCATTGAATTGTGGTGATTTGCATACTGCTTTGACTTCTTAGGTGTTTACTTTCTAAAAGACATACTGATTATAGGACACAGTGACTGGCATAACTGGAGTCTTCATAAAGCTTGTTGAACAAATGAATATTAATCAAAGCATAAACTGTTAATATTTAGTGGATTATATTACTTAAAACAATCAATGTTTAATTTTAATGATTATTAGTGTATAGTAATAGATTGAAAATAATTTTATGATAATGAGTCAGTTAGGAAGATATTGATATGGACTTGGGAAGCAAATGATGAATGAGAAAAAAATATGTTTGTGTCCCATATGTATGTGTCTGTGGATGGCTATTTTGACACACATTGTTGATGAACTACAAAAGCCAGGGTCAGAAAATAGAATTACAAAGTTTAAAAGGATCTAGTCCAGTTGGCAAACACAGATAACTTAATTGTAATATATTCAATAAAGAGATAGAAATATGCTGAGAATACCATAGACCAGCTTAGAGGTTCAGAGCAGGCTTGTTGGAGGAGTAAATATTTTGAAGAATAAATTCAAAGCAGACAAGTAAAGATGAGAAACGACAAGTTTGTGCCACATGTGAAAATGTAACTAGCTATATTATCTTTAATCATGAAATCTATCTAAAGAATTTCTCTGGAAAATGATATATTTTTAGAGTTACTCAGACCTTGGGAGAATGAAAAGACATTGAAAGATAGGGTCAATCAGTGCAAGCTTTGCCAATGCTTTGGCAAATAATTATTTTATAAAATGGATGTACAGATGCACGTGAATGGACTATTATAATAAACGAATGCTTGAATTTTACTTCTGTGTCCATTTGCATCCACTTTACCAAACCATGTCTGGTATGTGTACACCCCCCAAACACAGGTATATATATAAATATTCCTTGCAACTACCCTACAAAGTGAGTAGCATTATCCTGATTTTTCACACTATCACACTCAGCTAAAAGAACTGAATAAAACTACTTAAGGCCGAATGACCAGTTGGTTAACAAATTCAACATTTGATTTTCTATTTGGGTGAGGTCATTCCTATTCTGTCATGCCACCTTGACAGATATTGCACTGAGCTGCTTAAAATGCAACTCTTAAGGAAAAAAGACTATTTTAATATATGGTCATCTCTTTCTTTCCCCAAAAACATGTTTTGCAATCTTAGAGGTAGATGATCACATTCATATACATCACTGTAAGGATGAAAATTAAAAGAAACTGAAACAAAAATATATTTAGTTGATAGCTAAGAAGGAGCAAAGTGATCCAAAGCATAGTTCCAAAGAGACTTAGCATCTGTGCACTGAAACGCTTGTTTTAACAAGTCCAACTGTGTTTCCTAACTATGCCAATCCTTTCCCTTGGCTAATGCAGCATCCAGTTTACAGAATATATCAAACTGCAGCTTTCTTGCTGAGAGGAGCTGAATGCTGCTTTAATTTCCCAGCCGGGAGCTGGTATTTCATCATGAACCAGGCATATTAAATTGTTGTGTAAGTGGAAAGACCACAATGTCAGCCATATGGCAGTTTCTCTTTGCAGAAGAGGAGAGACCTTCAAATCAAACTGTTAATTCTGATGTCAGTTATTAATTTGGAGAAATGGACAAATGATTTATTTCCCCTAAGGTGTTTTTCCTCCCTCCTATGCCCCATAAAAGTGATGAGTACATTTTAAATTGAAAAAACAGCGTAGGTTAACCTTAAATACATCACATTAAGAATACGACTTTCAGAAGTTTCTATTCTATAACAGAGAGGAAAATGCTTCTTTACAATCAATTTTCCAATTCTACATTTATGGTTGTATCTCACTCTGGAATGAGCTGGATAGATTTCAAGACCATCAGATGTGGGTTTCTTGAGCTGAATAGGCAGAAGTGGTTCCACATCATTTCCATCTCTAAAACAGGTCATCCTTCCCTTCAATGAGCTATCTGCACCCCAATTTTTCTTTGACTCAGCACTGTTATCCAGTTTTTACAGAAATTGCTTCAATTATCCATCCAAGAAATTTATATTAGAGACTAATGGTGAATTTGCACAAACTCTGGGCGACAGCCGAGGACAGAGAAGCCTAGTGTGCTGCAGTCCATGGGATCACAAAGAGCTGGACACAGCCTAAGGACTGAACAACAACTAGTGTGTATCAGATTTCATCCTACGTGTTTCAGGTATAAAACAAGTTCCTCATTCTTGTGGAACTCACACTCTAAATAAATAAGTAGATGACCTGTATAATAATGACTGCTATAGAGAAATAAAACAAGGTAATGTGATGGAGTGATAGTGCTTGTCAAAGAATGTGATAATTGCAGAACAGTGGGTGTTTTAGGACTTTGATATCTCTATGAATCATTTCTGTTTGTTTTAATGATTAGGTTCTCCTTGCAACATTTTCTTCTCCTCAGTTCAAAACATTTAGAAGTTTCTGAAGCTGTGATCTAGATTACAGGTTCTTCACTGACATGTTCACAATCTCCTCTTCTCTCCCCAATGCTGCTGTAGTAAATTCTAGTACTAATCCCCTGCAATGATGATGGTGCTGTTAGACTTACTGATGGGGATTTTTGAGAGAAGGAAAGTCTACTCCTTCAGAGTCACCTGCAGAGTCAACCCCCGGAAGGTCATCTCTTTCACAAAATAATCACTTCTCTCTCCTGTGGAGCTCCACCTCATCCCTCTTCCTGGCTCCTCTCAGAACCTCAGGCACAAGTTCAGGCACAAGTGGGCCAATGAAAACAGCAAATGCAAAGAACTGAGCATTAAATCCAAGATCTCTTTCTAAAAAGTTATCCTCTGGGCTGGAAATAAAATTTCACATTCCCTAGTGCCATTTGTTTCTCTTATTTTTCACTCTTCTTATGTCATTATAGAATTCTCACTCAGAAGTCAGTGGGAATTAGGTTTATTCTTAGGTATTCCTGAAGCCCTGTACACTTAGACTCTTTAAAAACAATAAATTTCATTAGCAAGGGAGTCCACTAAAACATTTTTATTGAATCTTTTCAGCTTTCAGTTATTAAAGGTTTCTATGTTTTGATTTCTTATTTGTTGCCATGGTCTCTGAGCAAAATCTCAAGACAACAACCTGAAAATGTAGCCAAGAACAATTATCACTCCTCTTTTTTTTTTTTTTCTTCTTCACACTTTTAGTGACAAAAGGGCTTGGGTCCAAAAGGTTCAAATTAATGATGGCAGGGAGTTGATTTTTTTCCCCTAAAACAATATATACCTTTCAGCAAAATTGCAAAGTATAAGGCTACATCCACTTAAACACATGGGAATTATGACAAATTAGTGATCTAGAAGGGCTCCATAAAACAGAAACGGCCTATGATTTATTCAGCTGGATTCTGACTCCCTGATATATAAGATATTAGACACCATGCATTCCCAACTTTGTTTGAAAATCTTTATTGTTTGGAGGAGAACTACAAAAGACAAAATTAAGTTTTAAAAAAACACCTGTTTTAGGACTTTAAAACAACTAAGGTTCTGGACAACAGCAAACTTTTACTGGATAAAATTCCTTTTAAGAGAAAGAGTTTATGACCCAACTTAAAAATTTTCTTTGGGGCTGTTGCACTGGGATGACCCAGAGGGATGGTATAGGGAGGGAGGTGGAAGAGGGGTTCAGGATGGAGAACACATGTATACCCCTGGCAGATTCATGTTGATGTATGGCAAAACCAATACAATATTGAAAGTAATCAGTCTCCAATTAAAATAAATAAATTTATATTAAAAAAAGAAATTAAAAAAAATTTTTCTCTCTTTATTGCTGAAATAGGAACATATTCTTCAATAGAAGCCCAATATTCAAAATGACACTTTCACAATGCATTTGCTCAAGTATAGTTATTTTCCCTGATTTAACTTGCCTAAAATTTTCCATGTAAAATTATCTGTCTGGAGCACAAGCATTTTGAAATACTGTTATATATTACTCTTTATGGTAACACTCTCTTGTCCGTCCACAGATAATCTTATTGCAGCTCAAAGTCACATCTAGTAAGAAAATTAATCTCCATCTGTAATGCAGGATCTTGGTAAAGCTGTTTCCACACAGTGTAAGGACGTGAGCCGGCAACTGTGTGTTTAATTTAACCCAAGATAAAGTCAAGTCAGAAAATTAAGATTCTAGAATGAACAAATAGCTTAGTTCAAGTCCTTTCTTTACTTTGAACTATACAGTTATAACCAGAATGCCCTGAGAGTAAAGGCACTAAAACCAAAAAGGAAAATAGACAAGGTCAAGATTCTCAGAAACTTGGAACCAGCTTTTCTCTAGAGCCTATTCCTTTTCCAGTGGATCTTCCCGACTAAGGAATTGAACCAGAGTCTCCTGCATTGCAGGCCAATTCTTTACCAACTGAGCTATCAGGGAAGCCCATTTCTCTAGAGCATGTACTTCGTAATCAGATAGAAAAAGCGATAGATATATAGAACACAATATATGGAAGTACTATTTTGGTTCTTTTCTCACTGGAAACTTCATAATGATAATAATAATGATACTGCTACCCATTTATGAGCTTCCCTGGTGGCTTAGGGGGTAAAGAATCTGCCTGTAATGTGGGAGACCTGGGTTTGATCCCTGGACTGGGAAGATATCCTGGAGAAGGGAACAGCTACTCTATCCAATATTCTGGCCTGGAGAATTCCACAGACTGTATAGTCCATTGGGTCACAAAGAGTTGGACATGACTGAGCTACTTTTACCATTTATATTGTTTCTTTAAAAAGATAACCTGTTAAAAATTATGAGTCCAAGCATCTCTCTTCTTCAACTTACAACAATACATGCAAAAATATGCCTATTATTCACAAAGAAGTGATTTCAGTTCCAACTGTTTCCAGTTTCCTATTGAGCAGGAAGCAGTGGTGATTGTTTTACAATTACAAGTATCTTGTAAACTCCAAGAAAATGAGAACTTTTAATGTACTCATATTAAGTCCTTACAATAACAGGATAAATAAATATGAACTGAATTAATAAGTGAATAGTTGTATTGTGCAATGGATTCAATTAAGATTTCAAATGTTCTTCCTTTAAGGAGTCTAGACTTTAATTAATGTTCTCATTCATGTCCAGTGTGAATGTATAAGTGCGAGTGGCTATTATTGACTTGCCAACATCAACACTATTTAGACACATCTTTGGAACCTACCATTCCTTTTGTTGGGGTGTACATAAATATCCCAGAAAAGGGAACCACTCACTGCATGTCACTAAAGCATCATTTTGTTACTGTGTTTCTCTTGTGATTTACAGTATGAAACACAAATAAACATTTTAAATACTTCTGGCATTTCAAATTTGCTAAAGGTATTAAAACATTTCAATAAATTTACTATGCCTTACAAAATAGGTGATGAAAGGCAATTTAAAGTGATTAAACTTTTCCTACTTCATTATCTTTTGGCTGAACTATTCTGATTGGTAATTTCCGTATTCTGTTCTAAGTAAATTCAACCATGGAGAAATGTCTCTGTGGATAGCAGACACATATAGCTTAGACTATATGGATAGCTTAGAATTAGGAAAGGCAGATTTTCTAGCAACAGGCTGTTAAGTCGCTTCAGTCGTGTCCGACTCTGTGTGACCCATAGACAGCAGCCCACCAGGCCCTGCCGTCCCTGGGATTCTCCAGGCAAGAACACTGGAGTGGGTTGCCATTTCCTTCTCCAATGCATGAAAGTGAAAAGGGAAAGTGAAGTCGCTCAGTCGTGTCCAACTCTTAGCGACTCCATGGACTGCAGCATACCAGGCTCCTCTGTCCATGGGATTTTCCAGGCAAGAGTACTGGAGTGGGGTGCCATTGCTAGGAGGAAGCAATTGTAGGTGTGTGTGTATGTGTGCAATGTGTTTTATCATTCAGACTAATAGGAATGGATCTTTGTTTTCTGAAATGTTATAAACAACATTGTAATGACTTGCAGACAGTGCACCTGTTACTGTGTGAAGAGCAGTGTCCTAAAGTCAGTCCATCTCCATGACTACTGATCTCTGTGACCCATGCACCTCTCAGGCCCTTCAACTGCACAAAAGACTGAAATAATGCCTCCTTCTTAATTCCACATTTTACAAAAATGTTTCTGAATAATTTAACTTTTGAAAAATATATGTCTGTTCTCCTATTTCCCTTCTAATGCAGTTGGGAAATTGATATTGAAAATGATAAAGATTATGTATTCTTGTAGTTATATTAATCTAATGTGGAATCATATGATATACTTGAAATGAGTACAATGCGGGACACATTAAAGTCTATAGTTATTTGAAGAATTTGGATTTTATGAAATCTTAAGTGTTATTTCTTGGGGGTGTGTGTATAAGCATAAACACACATATGTATACAATAAGGCAATTAGGATTTTTCAGCATTGAGGTGACCTTTAATTTTAAAGAGCTTTCAAGACTGTTTATTTCATCCTCACATCCCCACCTCTACCATACACACAAATTGATTTCTCATAAATTTAATTGCTATTGCATTAAGACTAACAGTGACTTAGGAGAATATACAAATTGATTATTAGATTCTCTGTTAACTCAACATGAGCACTGATTCAAGAATACTTCAGTAATGTCTTATACCTGTGTCTGTTGTTATATTTGATGCCAGCCGGTGGCTTCTATTACTACCTATCATCATAGCACAAATCTATAAGCATTTTGTATATGTTAAGTCATTTAGTCCTCTAAGCAAGCCTAATGAGGTAGAAATTATTATTATCCTGATGTTACCAATTTGGAAACAGGGGCATAGAGGAGATCAGTGACTCTCAAAACCCAATAGCATCTCAAGATCCAACTCTAACGCCTACAACTCCTTAAGCAGCATCCTTCTGTCACATTTCAAAGAACTTCACAACCAGCCCCTGACACTTTCTATTTTTCACTACTCATGAAAAAGAGTTGTAGTTAATTCTCATCCACTAGAACATGAATCATCACAAATATCACCTTCCTCCATTTTTTTTCAATGCTGGGATCTTATCCTAGAAAATATCCTCAATGGTAATACTTCAAAAATATTGTGAACTCTAGAATAAACAGGAAGACATTTCAAATGTATTCAGAAAAGTATTAAAACAGCACACTGGCAAAACAGAATATGTCCCCAAGAGTCCCATTCCAACATCATCATAGATCCGGAAAAGTGCAGATAGTGTCTATTTTAACAGTCTCCTTTGACAGATGATGAACCTAAGCCCTAAAATGTCAAACAGACTGCCTGGGGACATGCAGCTGGGTTGGGGTCTTATTGACAGAGATGGGATTGGTTCCTGACTCTGTGGATGCTGAGTTCTCTGCCATATCATGTTGCTTCCTAATCCTCTTACAGTTTTGTTCCTAAAGATAGAATTTGTTAATTCAATCTGCAATATTATGAGAGTAGAACAACCATGCAATAAAATATGCTTAAGCCACTCAGACATAATCTTTTAAATGGTACATGGTACAAGGTTCAATAAGGCATGCCACTGTGAAGCTGCATAGTTTCAGTGATGTGGACCTTCAGATTTGAAGGCAGGATCTAAACTTAAGAGTAAGTAAAACCTGGGCACAGAATAAAAAGCCTTTGTTATCAGCTTAAGTGGACATGGACAAGGAGCATGCTAGAGATAGAGTTGAAATGAGGACACCGTGAGAACCTATCCATCTGTCTACCAGGAATTATGCACATAAACTCACCACAGGACATCACTCCAAATGAACCTGTTCAAAGAGTGAATTTTTTAAGGCCATAACCACTACAGCTTGGGGGCATTTATCAAATAAGACCTTAACTATGTTTTATACTAAAATACTATATTGTGGTAAAGAGCGTGGCCTGTTTTATATGCATACCTGTTAACTCTTTTATAGGATAAAAATGTAACTTTGGTAGCATTATAAAAGTTTTAATTATGTTCAAATGTATAATCAATGCTTCAAAAGGTAACACATATTTTCCACAGAAAGAAGTCTTACTTCACCTTATCCCCCTCCAGACTGATAGTATAGAATAGAAAATGTGAGAGGGAAACAAGCTAATATTAAAAATAAAAATTTGAACCTCCACCCTTCCCATGCAATTGCTCTGCTTTTATACATTACTGAAGTGTGCCTACTCAAAGACACACTTCTTCCTCCTTTTTGTGCTGAGATTCCACAAGTATGATGAAGTATGATAATGATCCTCAAAGAAAGTGTCACAACAGAATAATAGTTTGCACAACTTTCATCCACAGAACTCAAAGTACTTTACTAATGTTAGATCATTCATTGCACCTGCCTGTGAGAGGGGATGAGCAGATCTACTGAAGTAGGGCAAGAAAATCTTAGTCTGCAATCCTGTATTGAGGCTCTGAAAGCTAAATGTGAGGCTGGAGAGCAAAAAAAAAGAACAAAACCGAGAGCATTAAAAGAAGCAACCAAGAAGGAATCTAGCTTCTCTATTCAGCACTAAGTAAAGTTATATTTATGACTTCTGTTAAAAACTTACAGGAGAAAAAAGAGCAGTCATCATAATTTTACACTTGAAAAATTGAAAGGAAATATAAATAAAGATCATTTGTTAACAACTTGATCACTGACATCATGATATAAAATATTATTCAATTAAAGATGACTTCAAAATTCGATTCAATGCCACAAATATTTATTCAATATAAAGGATATACCAGGAAATGTGCTAAGGATGAAGACACAAATAAAAACATAAAATGATTAGTATAATACAAATCTTCATGCTTCATAGTTTCTGGGCATCATTTATATAAATGTTCCAAATAAATCATGGAGAAAACTTAGGGATGAACAGAAAATATGGGAATAAATATAAATAATATATGAGAGAAAGAAGTATTAAGAGTGTAATATTCATGAATTCTAGGGTTTTTATCTTCTTTGCTACTCTATGACAAATACTTAGAACTCTGTCTGGAACACTAAAGATTTTCAATAGCTCTATGTGGCATCATCGATTCAATGGACATGAATTTGAGTAAACTCTGGGAATTGGTGATGGACAGGGAGGCCTGGTGTGCTGCAGTCCATGGGGTCACAAAGAGTTGGACATGACTGAGCAACTGAACTGAACTGCACTGATGTGGAAGAAAAAAGGGAAGGAAGGAAGGAAGACAATATAACTTGCTCCATTTACGGCATGAGTTGAAATAATGATTTTTTGGAAGATTGAAAAATTTCTAAGAAGGCAACAATAGGGGAGAGATGACAGCCTTCTGTATTATTCTAGATACAACTGCCTTGCCCTTTCACCCCATTTTTTAAATCTGCATAGTGTTTTTGTTTTTCATTAAAGTGTAATTAATTTACAGTTTCATGTATACAGCAAAGTGATTCACATATATATATATATATATATATATATATAAAATTTTCCAGATTCTTTTCTAATATAGTTTTTTACAAGATACAGTAAGTCCCCTACGTACGAACCTTCAAGTTGTGAACTTTCAAGATGTGACTGTGTGTTCACATGTCTAACCACATAAGGTGTGAGTGAAGTTGCAGTTTGCCCTCTGTCTGCTATTGCTGACAGTCCTTCAGCTCTACCATCTTCCACTTCCTCTCCCTCCTCCAGCCAACCCTTCTCACCTGTTCACTCGATGCCAGCCCCTGTATGCCAGCTGCTGTACTGTATCTACTTACTTTTCAAGGTACTGTACTATAAGATAAAAGATGTTTTCTTTATTTGTTTGTTTTCATGTATTGCTTGTGTGAAAAATATTATATACCTATTACAGTACAGTGCTATATAGCCCATTGTGTTAGCTAATTTTGTTAGCTAGGTTAACTTTGCTGGATTTACAAACGTGCTCTTGGAACAGAACGTGTTCTTATGTAGGGGATTTACTGTATTGAATAAAATTCCCTGCTGGTAACTATAAGCCTGTTTTCTATGTCCGAGGGTCTATTTCTGTTTTGTAAATATGTTCTTTGTATCACTTTTCTATCTTCCACACATACGCACAGTGTTTCTAACAACTGAGATAACTGACACTTGAGTCTTCACATCAAGATCTAGATCTGGTTTTCTAAGCAGATGGGAGTACTGGAAACACAGAGCCTCTTTAATGAATGAGGGTCATGGGGGAGACCTGGGAAGCCACCATCGCCCTCATCTGGGTTTAGAAGAGCCAATCCTTGTGTCTCCTTGACTCCAAGACACAGCATTGGCTGCTATCAGTCATCACGTTTGTTCTAGTGTTCACATCACACTGGGTTCCCTTCATTGCTTTCCTGTACCTGCAGGCTCTGAGGCATTTGAATCATCATGCTTGACAAGGTCCTGGTACTGCAACAGAGGGCCTGATGAGGTCCTCTCACCCTATTTTTACAGCAATCTAAAATAGTTTTATCCAGTATAGCAGGCACTAGCCACATGTGGCTATTTACATTTAATCTAAAATAACTGCAATAGAATGACATTAAACATTCAATTACTCAGTCACACTAGCATCAAATGCTCAATAGCTGCATATGGCTAGTGTCTGAGCAGTATTAAGTAAAGAATGTTTCCATCACCACAGAAAGTTATAGTGAATGGCACTACTATAGATTCTGTTTGTTTGAAATTCTAGAACCATATTATTTGATTCTTAATATAGTGAGATTCATTTAAAATTACATAGAAGGTAATTCAAATATTAGTACTGAGCTTCTCAGAAATAGGTAATGCTTTGTGTTTCATTTAGTGTAGTTTATAATTTATCATTACTTGTATTAGCTTCCTGTCTTGACATAAAGATCATGAGTTTAGCATAGTATAGTACTGAAGTGAATGGGATGTTTGGTTGCTTTTTTAATTTTACAGCTGGAAAGAAAACAGAAGAGATAGAATAAGGAATAGTGATGAGGGAAAATATATCTGTTCATCCATTTATCCATTGACTCATTTTACGAGTTCTCCTTGAATTTATGTAAGAATTCAAGCACTATTCTTTGGTGTTGCAGATTTAAACTGGAAAAAGTCATTGTGTCAAAGCTCAGAAATTTAATAATCCGTTATAGAAGACTGACATATAAATTATAACAAAAAAATGTTCAATAATGGGTTAAGTAGTAAGAAAGCAGAAAGAAAAAAAATCTGCCCGGGGGAGAGTAAAAAAATTACATTTCAGTGATATCTTCATATGGGAAGCAAAGTGTCAGCCTAAAGAATAGAGAGGGCTTTATGTTTTATTTTGCTTTATTTTTTTTAAACTAAAGAGATTAATCTNAAAAACAAACTTCCATCTGTTATTGTCAGACATTCCCTTAATAGCATATACCAACATTATTGTTACAGAAAGAGCATTTGAATAATACAAGTAAAATGCAAATACCAATAATGCAAGTAAAATATGAATAGCAAAGAAAACTGGTAATGGAAATGTCACAATTTTTGCTTTCAAGAGAATGATAAAGAGTATGTCAAAACAGTCAAATCAATTGTACATTCTAAAGTGAATCATAACCTGCTAGATTTGTTTTACCTTGCAACAGAACCCCATACTTTTCACTAAAATCAATTACCCCAGTTGTTGATAGACATTGGAACTTAGGAGCTAGGTAGAGGCACATTTTAGAACTTAAGGACATGAATTAGAATGACACACTAGAAATTAGAATTAGAAACTACATTTGCCTTAAGGAGTTTTTATTTGACTGGGTTCTTCCATGGGATCGCAAGAGTCGGACACGACTTAGCAACTAAACCACTACCACAAGATATGGCCTGGCCTCTCTAATTATAAATACTTCAAAGGTGGTGACTTGTGAACAATCACAGGAATACGAGAAGATCTAGAACTATAATAAGGACGTTTTTGTTTTTTTCCTTTTCCTTCTCTTTAACCTCTGCTTCTTTGTCTCTTTTATTAAAGAGGGAAAGACATGATGACTTCAAAGTAAAATGTCTTAATGTTCATCCTGATTTTCATAAGTGTCTCAGACATATGGATATAATCCTTTATCATGCATTGATATATTTATACATGATGGTACTGAATTGAAGAACTAGAAGGTGAAGATTTAGATGGGGATTAAAACCTCTCTCAACTCAATGATTTAGCAAAGATTCATCCTGTGGTTGTACATTACCCGGTGTTTCTAGGTGGGACACAACCTACAAAAAGATCCAGTGGAGTTGTCTTCTTATCATAGAATCAAATATTTCATTAACCTGACCTAAGAAGAGAATGAATGAGGAAGCAAAGGAAAACAAAACAAAATAAAAAATCTTGAAGAAGATTGATTGTTTTTCCCTGCTGCCACCTCATCTTCCTTATATTTTGCGAGAATGTTTATAGTAGTTAAATTAATATTGGACTAATCAAATTGTAAGTTTATTATCAACAGATTCCTCATAACTCCTAGAAAATCAGTCAGCTTTTAGAAATGTACAATGGACTAGAAATGGAGTAAACTGTAAACTGCAGATTGGCAAATGTTTTTAGTCTTCTTACAAACAATGAATAATCACCATGACAGGGATAGCCTGTAGTTTTTCAAATCTGCAGCTCTACATTTTAAAAAATGCCAGATCATTGTAATCTGGCCAAATGCATTTTGGGCATAAAAATCATAAATATGCACTTTAGCTATATAAAGTGGCTGACAGTCTCCTTGAGGCTGTCTAAATGTTAGACATGATTAAATAGCATTCAATACCAAATGATTTATCATGGCAACCATCACGGGAAGAATTTTCTTTCTGGCAGGTTTATTATACACCACCTTTTTGGGGCTTCCCTGGTGGCTCAGCTGGTAAAGAATCCACCTGCAATGCGGGAGACCTGGGTTTGATCCCTGGGTTCAGAAGATCCCCTGGAGAAGGAAAAGGCTACCCACTCCAGTATTGTGGCCTGGGGAATCCCATGGAGTGTATAGTCCGTGGGGTCACAAAGAGTTGGACACGACTGAATGAACTTCACTTCATTCAACTTCACTATATTATAAGAAGAATCTATGAGACAAACATTCTGAAGGATGTAAAGTCAGGGGATTGAATCAACTAAAACACTTAGGGTGGAGAGACAACCACTACAAGGTGAGTGGACAGAAATATTAATAATGAAGCATTATATTAGAAAAAAAGCCCTTGTTTAAAATCATGAACTATGGATACAGAGATACATTATTGGATATTTTAATGAAGTTAACCTCTCTGGACATACATATATGTCTAGAAACAGTCCTGTATTATTATAGAAATAAATCAAGTTAGGAAGTTAGGTATAGAACATGAAATTCTAAATTTGATTTTTGAATGTCTCCATATCTCACTATTTTGCTTGTCATTTAGTTGGAGTGTTTTCTGTGCATTGATTATGCTTACTCACTTAAGACACTTTGGAAGAGTAGAAAGAACATAACGAAGTTGATCTCAGGCTCTTCTGCTTAAAAATACTGTGAACTTGCCATGTTCAGCTGATGTAAAATATAAAATTAATATACTACAAAAGTATGCTCTATCACTTTCAAAATTTCATGTTAGATACTTAAAGGGTATAAATTTTAAACTCTTATATGTTAAATAAGTACTGTTCTTATTATTAGATTCTAACAGCCTGTCTTTATCTTATTTGGTGTTTAAATTGAACAAATATCAATTGTATGTGTAAAATAATTGAAAGTAGTGCAGACCTACTTTTTTCCATAAACTGTCCACCAAAGGACAAGCCCACTAATAGCCATTTCAAATCACCATGATGAAAATATGAACAACATTAAAAGCACTGAACCCAAACCAATTACTATTTTGGAGAATTTCTTACTGAAGTGAGTTGGATTGAATAAACAGATATTTATTTCACAGGACTAAACTATAGGTGAAATATTTGTTAAATGTTTAAAATGAGGGATAACTTCATCAGTAATTTTGTAAAACTATATTTAAAGATCATTTATGTCAAGAAATTTAGAAACAGGATGGAGAAAAATTTTACTTTATGTATAATTACATTTCGAGGTTATAACTAGGTTTAGTAATTGAAGATCACCTCATTCCTCTTTTAAAACAAGTCTCATTTAATCTTATCTTTCTTACACATTACTTATTGTCAATACAATTTATTTAACATCTTTGATATTTTGTAATTCTCCTATTCAAACATTATATGTGCTTTTTTTCTCCCACCATTCCATCCCCAAATGTTTCCATTTAAAAATTTTAAAGAGAATTTAAATAAAAGATAACTCATGTACTATACAATGAATCCAGATGGAAAGTGCAACCTATTTTTACAAAGTAATATTGAATCACTATATTAAAAATGCAGTGGAATTTAACCAAAGCAGTATAGACAGACTTATGTGTACTATAAATTGCAGTCATCAAAGATGAAGAGTAGTTCAAAATAAACATACTAGCTTTTAAACTCAAGAAGCTAAAAGAAGTAAAACTAAAGTAAAAAGTGAAATGAAAGAACAGATTTTAAACAGAAAAAATACAGAAATTAGTGAAGTGAAATGCAAAAATAAAAACTGCTTCTTTGAAGATACCACAAAATTAACACATATTTAAGTAGCTCTGAAAAAAGTTAAGAAAACAAAAAAAATATTAGGGAGAGAAAAGGCATAGAGATTGAGCAGAGAATAAACACATATGAGGAAATACAGGTGTCACAGTGGTAAAGAATCTTTTTTTCTAATGCAGAAGAAACAGGAGACTGGGTTTGATCCCTGGGTGGGAAAGATCCCCTTAAGAGGAAATGGTAACCTGCTTCAGTATTCTTGCCTGGAAAATTCCATGGACAGAGGAGCTTTGAGAACTACAATACACGTGGCTGTAAAGAGTTGGACATCACTGTGTGACTGAGCACACACATTCTTAACGCGTAATAACAACTTTCAGAAATTCCTTTCTAAACTTTTATGTACTTGTCACACTTCCATTAATTACCTCAAAAACCTTTTCCCCCAAACCACTTTCCCCCAAAGCTGGATTATACTTTTGTTTTTTACTACCAGCTTTTATTTATTTTCATCAACTTTTAATTTCTACTTTTTCTTCATGTAAACACTAATTCTCTGAGTTTACTAGATTTTTTCAAAGTTCTTAGCTTTCCCTAATTTCCTCTTTCTTTTTTCTTAGCATAATCGGCACAAGAGTAAGGGACTGACGCAATTAGAATCATGACAAGGAAGAAGAGTGGGAAGAAAGGGAAAGATGAAGAATTAAAAATCATCCTTAATGAATGGGGAAAAAGTCAAAGAAGCTAATCATTGGGTTAACCAAAAACTGGCCAAATATTTTGAGCTGATAGGTTTTACTCAGTTGAAATAGGTTAATGAATGAGAGCCTTATGGTTATTTTGGGCGTCCCTGGTGGCTCAGCTGCTAAAGAATCTCCCTGCAATGCTGGAGACCTGGGTTGATCCCTGGGTTGGGAAGATCCCCTGGAGAAGGGAATGGCTACCCACTCCCATACTCTGGCTTAGAGAATTCCATGGATTGTATAGTCCATGGGGTTGCAAAGAGTCGGACACAACTGAGTGACTTTCACTTTTCATACCTATGGTTAATTTGATATATTCCAAATAAGCATTTAATAAAATTAAAACTTTTCCCAATAAACTTTATAGCTATTATTGAAGAAAACTTCTTAAACTCATCATATTATTGTTGCTTTTATAATCATTATTTTAAAATAAAAATGAATATATTGCCTAGTTTTCAGATTAGCCAACATCACTAATTTGATTTGCATACTTTCTTTTTACTGATTTTCAGGGGCTCAAATATACTAGTTATTTATTATCTAATTGAACAAACAAATAAAATATTATCCCTAGTCTGGATTTACTGAATTAGAATCTTGATAGGCAGAGCCTGAACTTAAACAGCTTCTTCAATGATTCTGATGCACACATTTTTGCCATCTAATATCAGAAGGAAGATAGGTAACTAACTACAGTGTTCAGAATGAGGCAGAAGGAAATCAGGACTGGAAAGCCATGAGAAGTAGTACGGAGACATAGAGTTGGGAGACATTAATTCTGACAGAGAAAACTTCTAAAGGCATATTATAAAGTCTGTGAAGAATTAATACAAAGTAATAAGAACCATTTATGAATACCTCACTCATGATAAGAAAAAATTTCACTTGAATTTGTCTTGTAGAATAAACCTGATATGTTAAGGCAGATTTCCTGACTTTTTCTAAAGAAAACATTTCAGTTTCTTACTGTTGAGTAATATTTAATTATTAAACTTGCTAATGTCAGACACTGTAGTATTAATCATTGTCTTTAATGTTAAATCAGAACTGGCACTAAGAAACATTAATAGTCATTCCCCGTCACTTGTTCTAACAAGTTAAAATTGTAGTAACAATGTAGTGAAACTAAATAAAATGGAAGTAAATATGGAAAACATTTTCATAATTTTGCAGTGCAAAAAAACCCACCTTAGAAACACAAACGCTCTAAGATTCAAATAGAATAGACAATAATGAAAATCAGAATGACAAAAAAAAATTAGAAAGAAAGTTTAAAAAGAAGTAAAAATTTTGGAGAAAACAATTACAGTATATAAAAAATACATTAGGGAAATTTCTGTAAATTTGCTTTAAGAAGACAAACAACACATTAAAAAATGCAAAAATTGCAATAGAAAATCAAATAAAAATAAGCCATATCTATGAAGAAATGCCTCAGTATCACTGTTACTAATGGAAGTACAAAGTAAATAATAAGGGGATGCCAATTTTACTCATTAGGAGGAAAAATGTAAAAATCAATGGGCAAAGCAACGTAGAAATTGCCAGTTTCATCAAAGAAACGATTTGATGTTTTTTTTCAATTGAAATGTATGCGTAGACTTTGGCCCAGTAAATCAACTCGTAGGCAAGTTTTTATATATTTGCACAAATATAAATATATACCTTATTATAGTAAAAAGCTGAAAACAACTCAAAATGTCAGGATTTTTAGCAAGGCAAATAGCCCCTTGTGATGGTTAATTTATGTGTCAATTTGACTGGTCACAGGATGCCCAGAAATATATAATTTGGGATATGTCTATGAGGGTGTTCCTAGATGAGATTAGTATTTCAGTCAGGTGACTCAGTAGTCTGCCCTATTCAGGGTAGGTATACTCCAAATCCACTGGGGGATGATAGAGAAAAAGAAGAGACAAATATTTTTTCCTATCGCATTGCTTGAGCTAACATCTCAATTCATCTGCCTTCAGATTGGATTTACATCAGACTGAATTTAATCACCCATTTTCCTTTCTTCAGTTTCAGATGCAGATCATAATATTTATCAGCCTCCATACTCATATGAGTCAATTTCTCATGATAAATCTCTTTTTCTGTATGTGTGTGTGTGTGTGTGTGTGTATATATATATATATATAGTGTGTATATATATATATATATACACACAATAGGAGATATATATATATATCTCCTATTGCTTCCATTTTCCTAGAAATCCCTGACTAATATATCATACAACTAGAAGCTATATTCCCCAGCCTTCCTTATACCTAGAGGTATTCTTTTAACTAAATTCTGGCCAATCATGTGTGAATAGAGGTGAAGTTGGCTATTCTGGGCACACATCTAAAGAGAAACTGCTCATTCTTCAATTCCTCTGCCCCATTCTCCCTTCCTGTGGTCCATATTGTGGAGAGGAATCAATTTGTCTTATATAAATAAGGAAAATACTCTAGAGGATGGCAGACCAGCAAAATAAATAAAATCTGCATGCCTAAAAACTGTCTTGGAGAGAGTCACTAAACCCTCTTGGGACTTCTGTGTGAGAGAAAAACATACTTTCTATCTGCTTAAGCCACTGTTATTTGGTTCTGGTTTAAGAGGCTGAAGCGATATTCTAACTAATACAATAGTAAATGCATATGCACTGAACACGTGACACTGAGATGTGAAAACATACCAGTTTTCAATGAAAAAATGTTGCCTGCCATATCAGTAAACAAATGATGGTCAGCCATCAGTCAATCACATTACAGCCGCCCAATGGTGAGCCCAGAGCAAACTGAGGAGAGAAACAGGATGCCCACCACCTACCAGTCAACAGCTGCAGCCACCCCAGATGATGCACTCAGAGGATACTAAGGATGAGAAAGCACGGATACCAGCCCCAGATAACTGAAGTGCATATCAAAAGAATAATTTCAATGAGCCCAGACTCTTGCATCTTTTCATACAAAGAAAAGCACTAAATTCTGTAATTTGAGATATCTGGTTTTCTCTAACCAACAGCAATCATTCCATGTTTCAACTACCTGGTCTTTGTTGCAAAAACTGCTATATACCCTGGCTCCTCCCTTACCTCTTGGAGCAGTCTCTCAGAGTTATCTGAGATACTGTGTCCTGGGCTTAAGTCCTCAGTTTTGTCTGCCAAATAAAACATAATTCTCAGCTTTTAGGTTATGCTTTTTTTTTTTTTTCAGTCGACACACTATAGACACTTTTATCAGAATTTGAATACAAGTCCACATTCAAACTCAATAAATCAACATTCTGACATCTCCAAAATTCTGATAAAGATACATATTGCAAGCAAATTAGATTTCATGTAAGTTACATTTTCTTTTTTACTAACCTCCAAAGTATGAGCCATCTGTCAGCTTCATTTCTTTACTGGATTTTGTGATGACACCAGCAACACCATGTTGAATGAAATACATTTTTTTACCCACAGCTCCTTCTCGTATGATATAATCTCCAGGTTGAAACACCTCAAATCTCAACTTGCTCAGCATGGCGGTCACGAAATTAGGATCTGCATTAGCAAAAAGCGGCATTGTAGCCACTAGTTTTCGGCAGTTGAAGTTGACTATCTCCTAAAGATGGCAAGAGTAAACAAAAATTAAGAGAGATTTAATCATATCAAGAAGTAAAACAGGTGCTGAAACTAAGATCTCTATATAGCATAACATTGTAATTTAAATTAAGAAACAAAAATGCATAAATTCTAATAATCCACATATTTCTTCAAAGTCAGGGATTGTGTTTTATTATTGAGTTGAAATGTTGTATTCCTAGTACATAGAGTAGTATAGGCATGTATTAAACATCAATAAATACCAATTAAATATATACAAGTTCACCTTTTATAACTTCCTATTCTTTTATCATTCTTTATACAAAATTGAATTAAAATGTGGAATGGTTTTAGTCTCCCTTTTATCTTTTTATGAAGAAAAGAAATCACATCACTTCCTATTAACCTTGATGTTACTGCTTCTGTGGTCCATTGTGTTGAACAATCTAATTTGTACCCACTGACTGGAATTCTGAAACAAGAGCCCAGCTGCCAACAAAATGCCAAAAGCATTCTGATGTTTTTCTTAATGTCATTCATATTATAGGAAGGAGACTTGATATTGTTCACATTACACAAAGGAGACTCTAATTTGAAGATAATCTATAATTATAAATTCAATTTGTTTCTGGGTTAGATCAAAAATTACCCTTTCAAAACCTCCTGGGTTATCATTGGAAGTTTTGGATTGGACAGAGGCCATATTTTCCTTTTTCTAAATTGCTTTCTTTATGGGATCGGGTCAGTTCTAAATTAGGAGATTTATACACCAGATTAGACACAGTGCTATCACTATGAACCAAAACAAGGATATAGGACCAACCAGTTTTAATGCTGAAAGTTAGATATGGAACAGAATAAACAATGGGGATCTAAATTTCACTTCAATGCCATTTTTTAGAAATACCTTCTCCAAAGCCTCCCACCCCCTCAAAGAACAGGGTTGGACCTGAATTTGTGAGCATGCCTAAGAGACATATAAAACAAAGTCACCTCTGCCAAGAGATGGAAAAAGGGCAAAAGATTCAGAGGTATTAAACGGGAAGGAGATCTGAATTCCTGCTTTGGGAATACATACTTCTAGATTCCAATATGGGGAAAGAAACTTTCCTCAATCTTCTTCATAAAATAATTTGATATTTAATATTCCAGGATAGTTTAAAAAATTTCAGTTGATGCAGAAGGCACAGAATTTTGAGTCCAACATGGAAAAGAAATATTGTTCATCCTCAACAATATGCTGTGAATTCAGCAAAGCAGATAAGTATCTCTAATAGTAGAGTTTCACGGGAACTAGTAAAATATTTAAAAATCAGCAGCAATAACCAGAAAGTGAACATAAAAACAAAAACAAGAGAAGGATATTACATATGGTACTTGGTACAACATCATCCAAGCTCTATAATACACAGTAGACATTTGAGTGGCTATATCTAGGGGCATTTGTGATCAATTTTAACTGGTGTTGAAGACCTGTGGTTGGAGTAGGGGACTACAGTAAGTTCAGCACACAGTAAGTGTTCAATCTATTTGCAAAATGTATGAGTAGACAGAAGGAAGGGATAAAAAAAGAAGAAAAGGAAGGAAAGGGGCTAAAAGGGAAAGGAAGATGGAGTTTTGGCACTGGAAAACAAAGTGCTCACAAAACTTGGTTTATATTCCTATTGGGAAGTGGCTATTTAAAATTCTAAATGCTTTCTCAAGTCAATAGCTTGAGAAACAAGCCTTATGTATATAAAAATGTGGTTTTTCACTATTCAAAATATTGGATCTTCCACACAAAAAAACACTTGAAGATAAAGGTGAACCATTCAAGGTACCCAAGGTAACCACACGAATTAAAAAGAGACAGAAATATATAATTAAAATGATCAGATTGCTTGTTTGAAAGTTAATGATATTATGTGTAAAATGACATAGAAGTTTCCTGCATAAGAAATTGAAAATAAGCCAGGTTGCAGAGAAAATAAGTTTTCAAACAAAATAATAAAAAATCTTTTCATCTATATTCTTTGATTTGAAGGATACAGATTTTTCTCTTCATTGTTTTCTCACTTTTATTTTAGAAAATAATTGAAAGCATATTTTACAAGAAATTAAACTGGTCTTTATTTACATGGGTAATTCTTTTCTATGATGCATCGCATATTCAGGTTCACCACTGGAGCTGCCTTGATTATATTACTGTGAAAATAATTTCATATTATTGTTAATTTGAAGGAATCCATTCATTTTCTCTCTGTGGAACTTTACCTCTTTGTAAATTCTTTCTGATCTAAATTGTAAATTCTAATAGAATTTGGAGAGTAAAAGACATAATGGGACAGAAAGTTATTGGCATTGAAAAGCATTTCCTCTTCCCATGAAGTCTGCTTGCTTTGAGAGCATATAGTTTAATGGACTTTCCTGGTAGCTCAACTGGTAAAGAATTCTCGTGCAATGCACAAGACCCCAGTTTGATTCCTGGGTTGGGAAGATCCCCTGGAGAAGGGATAGGCTACCCACTCCAGGATTCTGGCCTGGAGAATTCTATGAACTAAAGTCCATGGGGTTGCAGAGAGTCAGACACAATTAACTGACTTTCAGTTTAATGGAAACAATCAAGTGATTCTTGAGGTTAACAAAGTTTTTAAAAGCTCTTCTCCATCAATCATATTTCTTTATAGCACATTTTCTTAGAGAGAATATATTTAGTTAAGTTATTAATATCTTTCTATTAGTAAAACAAAATTTTTAACACTCCTCCTCTTTAATCACAGGTCCTTATAGCACATTCACTTAAATAAAACACACAGTAAAGTTATTAATATCTCTACTCTCCATCCAGATTCTTTATGGCAGTTGTTCTAATGAGAGTTTTTAGTGACATGTCTGGCTTGAGTTAGGAGTACTGTCTATACACAATACATTGAGGAACATTCTCTCCCTAAGGGAATCAGACACAAGGCCCTGACCTTGAAATAATAAAGTATGACCCCATGGACCCACCAGGCTCCTCTGTCCATGGAATTTTCCCTTCTACAGAGGATATTCGCAACCCAGGGATCAAACTTGGGTCTCCCACAATGCAGGCAGATTCTTTACCAGCTGAGCCACCAGTGAAAGTGAATGTGTTAGCTGTTAGTCATGTACGACTCTTTGTGATTCCATGGACTGTGGCCCACCAGGCTTTATCTATCTCAGTGACTCCTCTTTTGCTCTATCTCAGTAATTCCTCTGTCCATGGAATTCTCCAAGCAAGTATAGCGGGTTGCCATTCCCTTCACTAGGGGATCTTCCTCACACAAGGATCGAACCCAGGTCTCCTGCGTTACAAGCAGATTCTTTACCAACTGAGCCACTACATAAGCCACCAGGGAAGTCCACCAGGGAATCACACATGGCCCTGACCTCGATGATAAAGTACTCCAGATTACTAAGTGTACCTCATAACTTAAGAAAGTAAAATTATTTCTTCCTCAAGTATCGTATCGTATTAGATAGTATGGGAGTGCTAGAAAACAAATAAAGAAACAAGCAAAAACATCAACAAGAAGCCTACACAATGAAAAGGATATTTCAAAGAGGCCAACTAAAAGAGCTATCAAGCCAGTGCTATAACAACTTGAGTAACAAAACATAATTGGTTTAACCTCAAAGTGTTAAGATAAATAAGAGCCTGAAAAAAAAAGAAAAGAAAAAGTGAAAGAGTTAGTTACTCAGTCGTGTCTGACTCTTTGTGACTCCATGAACTGTAGCCACCAGGTTCCTCTGNAGTAACAAAACATAATTGGTTTAACCTCAAAGTGTTAAGATAAATAAGAGCCTGAAAAAAAAAGAAAAGAAAAAGTGAAAGAGTTAGTTACTCAGTCGTGTCTGACTCTTTGTGACTCCATGAACTGTAGCCACCAGGTTCCTCTGTCCATGGGATTCTCCAGGCAAGGATACTGGAGTGGGTAGCCATTTCCTTCTCCAGGGGATCTTCCCACCCCAGGAATTGAAGCTAGGTCTCCTGAATTGCAGGCAGATTCCTTACTGTCTGAGCCACCAGGGAATCCCCAAATATACAAATATACATAAATAACTTGTACATATATAAATAAATATATACATATGTATATGTACATATATAAATAAATAAATAAGTTAAAAAGTAGAGGAAAACAGACAAATCTCCTTTTTAAATTCCAAATAAATCAACTTTTATATATTGAAAACACAGCATAATATAATGACATTGACAGTGAAGAATCCTACATTTGATCTCACTTTGACATGTCAGTTTAAGATACGAAAGCCTTTCTTTTTCAGCAGTCCATCCCAATATTTTGCTAAAGTACAACAGGATTATTCATGTTAATGGTTAGTGTGGAGGATATTTTTTTAACTATAATATGGATGTTGTTAAAGTGCACGTTTAAATATACACAGATCTTAGACGAATTTTTAAAATATATATGAACCTACATAACCTCCTGGATCCATGTACAGAAAAATTTTTAGAAGGCTTTCTTTTTTCCTTTTCCAATCAAGCCCAGAGGTTCTCACTCTTCTGACATATCAGCAGTTGTACTTGAAATTCGCACAAATAGCGTCACACACTGCAGAGTCTTTAATGTCTTCCCTCTTTTGCTCATCATCATCGCAGTGTGATTCATCCATGCTGTTGTGTGGCAGCAGTTCTTTCTTCTTCTATTTCAGGCTGTGTTTCATTCTATGACTATGTCACAATTTATTTCTCCATCCACCTTTCATGACACTTGGGTTGTTTCCAGTTTCAGGCTAATAAAATCAGCCTGTTATGAACATTCTTGAAGTGCCTTATGCACTGATTTCTCTTGCATATTTACCTTGTGTTGGAACNTAACAAACAAGGATCAACTGTATAGCACAGAGAACTATATGCAACATTTTATAATAATCTATAAGCAAAAAGAATCTGAAAAGAATATACATATTTACATATATATTTTATATGTATATACATACATATAAAAGTGAACCACTGTGCTGTATACCTGAACAACACTGTAAATTAATTACATTTCAATTTTAAAAAAAAAAGAGCTGATTCTGGACTTAATGTTATGCCCAGAGTCTGGATCCCAGAACCGAGAGAATAAGATGTCCACGGCAATGCAAAAGCATGAAGGGGTTTTATTGCTAGCTCGAGCTAGGGCTCCCATCTCATCCAGTGCAGTGGAGTCTTGATGAGAGCCCCGAGCTCTGAATCACAGCTGCTTTTATACAGGCGGTTCTTAGTACAGCTGGCGGTATACACGTGCACGGTTTTCAAATCACACAAATCACAAAATCTCATTGGCTCGGGTTTGAATCAAAATCCCAATTCTGATTGGCTCGTGTTTGGCGGAGCGGGACTTTCCCAGGGTGTGGTTTCCTGGAATCATGACTCAGGTTTTAATCTGGTTTGGCTCTAACATTCCCCCCGTCTTTTGATCATATAGAGGAATCCTACTCTATATCCTGGGGCAGGGACTGATATTGCTGTCTTAAAATCATCAGTCTTTCCCTGGAAAATAGGACATATTGAGGGAGGACTTTCGTAGACAATCTCAAACGGTGTCAAGTTCAATTTATAGGGGGTGTTGCGCACCCGGAAGAGTGCGAAGGGAAGGAGGGTCACCCAGTCCCCGCCAGTCTCTACTGCCAATTTTGCTAAAGTTTCTTTTAGGGTCCGATTTATCTTTTTTACCTGTCCTGAGCTCTGGGGAATGTATTCACAATGCAGTTTCCATTTGGTCCCCAGGGCTAAGGCCAGTCCCTGAACAATTTGACTCACAAAAGCAGGTCCATTATCAGAGCCCATAGTTACTGGCAGCCCAAACCTAGGCACTGTCTCTTCTAGCAGCTTTTTGGCAACCACCACTGCTGTCTCTCTCTTAGTGGGGTAGGCCTCCACTCACCCAGAGAAGGTATCCACCAAGACTAACAAGTAACGGTACCCATATTTGTCTGGCCTTACCTCAGTGAAATCTATTTCCCAATGTTGTCCTGGCCTCTCCCCTCAGTACCTTATACCCGTGTGCTGTCCCTTCCCTGGTCTCATCATCTGGCACGCTTTACAGGCACGGACTGTCTTGTATGGCTGCTTTTTGTCGGGGAAACCACAGGCGAGCTGTCTGTAAGAGTGATAGAGTCTTCTTTTCCCCAAATAGGTGGTGTGATGTAGGTGCATGCAGAGTTGTCAGCCCAGTTCAGCGGGGAGTAATAGGTTGCCCTCCTGGTCCCGGTACCATCCATCCTTACTCGTAGAACGGTTGCTGTTTTCTCGAATCCAGTCCTGATTGGAAGGGGAGTACTCGGGGGCTGGTGGCAGGGTCCCCATTCCTGGGGCCGGCAATCCCACAGCCAGTACGTGGGTCCCGTAGCCTCCCGTGGCAGCTTGGTGAGCAGCTGTGTCGGCAGCTCGGTTGCCTCGAGCCCCAAGATCTTTCCCTTTTTGGTGTCCCGGAACATGCACTATGGCTACCGCCCGAGGCTCGTGGACTGCTGCCAAGAGTCTACGAATCTCAGGTAAGTTCTTGACTACCTTTCCCTCTGCCGTTAGGAACCCCCATTCCTTGTATATTGAGCCATGAATATGCTCTCGAAATGCCTGCCTCACGGGTTCAGTCCAAGTCCAGTTTTGGCTTACTTTACCTCTTTCATACAGTGGTCAGGCCTTCTTGGTGAACCCGATGATTCACAGTCTGCAGTGCCCAACAGTCCCTAGGAATTCCCTTACTTGGCGAGGGGTCGCCAGCTCGGGAATCCGCAGAATAGTCTCTTTCATGGCATGCGTCAGCCACCGTCGCCCCTGCTTCATCTTCTGCCGCCCTCACTAGATTTCCCTTAGCCTGCCTGTTTTTTTGCAACTTTTTCCTAATGTCTGGGGCTGCCTGATTCACAAAATGCTAGTATAACTGCCGTGTGACTCATCAGCCTGTGTCTGAAAGCTTCCATTAACCTTTCTAAAAGGGCTGCCGGGCTCTCAGTCGGTTTCTGTCTAACCAAATTTACCTTGGCCAAATTTGTTGGTTTCCTGGTGGCTGCTCATAGGCCAGCCATGAGAGTCTGGCGGTACACTCGGAGATGCTCCCTACCTTCAGCGTGCTCAAAATTCCAGGGGGGGTCACGTTAGAGGAAATCCCTCATCAACTAAATTTGGCTGCAAGGTGGGTCTTCCGTCTAACCCTGGAACGTGTTTACATGCTTCCGACAAGATCCATTTGCATTCCTCTGTAGTGAAGAGCACCTGTAACAGCTGCTGACAATCATCCCAAGTGGGATTATGAGTAAAAAGGTCAATGAGGACAAAATTATACAGATTTCACCGCTCGAACGGTGGACAGGTTGATGCCCTGCTGGCGCCTATTTAGCAGTAAAAGTAGCTTATTCAGACTAGCAAAATATTATGGAGTAAAGCACAGGAGACGAGACAAACACACAGAGAGTGGAGACAATGCTGGCACACACAAAGATGCGACAAACAAAAGATAGACAAATATCGGCTGAGAACACAGTACTAGGTCTTCCTAGGGCCCCCTGAACTTTCTTATCCCTTGAGGTTATCTTACCGAAGGGCATCCACCGCTCACCAGATTCGGGATGAAGAGAACTTCTCTCTCCCCCACAGAGCCAGCTGCTCTCCAGCATCCTCGCTGGGCCTCGGCCTTACGCTAGCTAGGATGACTAATTCGCCCCTGACAAGACCTGATGAAAGCTTTCTTCTTACCAGAGCCAGCTGCCTTCCAGCATGCTCACTGAGCCTTGGTCTTAACCTGGCTAGGATGACTAATTCGCCCCTGATTAGGCCTAACAAGAGTCAGCTGCCCTCCAGCGCGTATGCTGGGGCTCGGTCTTACACTGGCTAACCAAACTTAACACCAGTGTTCAGATATTTTTCCTCCTAGTGAGGAAACCCCTTCTACCAGGAGAGTGTTATTCTTCCCAGTTAAAGGGACCCCGGACAAGCCCCCAAATGTTATGCCCAGAGTCCGGATCCCAGAATCGAGAGAATAAGACGTCCACGGCAATGCAAAAGCATGAAGGGATTTTACTGCTAGCTCGAGCTAGGGCTCCCATCTCATCCAGTGCAGTGGAGTCTTGACAAGAGCCCCGAGCTCTGAATCACAGCTGCTTTTATACAGGTAGTTCTTAGTACAGCTGGCGGTAATGATTGGCTGAGCTGTACACGCGCACGGTTTTCAAATCACAAAAATCACAAAATTTCATTGGTCAAATCACAAAATCTCATTGGCTCGGATTTGAATCAAAATCCCAATTCTGATTGGCCCGTGTTTGGCAGAGCGGGACTTTCCCAGGGTGTGGTTTCCTGGAATCATGACTCAGGTTTTAATCCGCTTTGGCTCTAACACTTAATCTAAAAAATATGAATGCAAGCTATCTCATTAAAGATATTTTAAAAATTGATTACATTTTGAAATTATAATATGGTGAATATGCTGAGTTAATAAAATTTGTCATACTTAGTTTCACACATTTATTTTTAAAATATCACTGCTAGTGTGAAGTCAGGTGGGCTTTAGGAAGTATTACTTTGAACAAAGATAATGGAGGTGATAGAATTCCAGCAGAACTGTTTAAAATTCCAAAAGATTATGTTGTTAAAGTGCTGAACTCAATATGTCAGCAAATTTGGAAAATTCAGCAGTGGCACAGGACTGAAAAATGTCAGTTTTCATTCCAACCCCAAAGAAGGGCAGTGCC
>SJYV01034337.1:86811-110096 GCA_006410875.1 Neotragus pygmaeus | reverse complement strand
AAAGAGTAGGATACGACTGAGTGACTGAACTGAATTTAACAGCTCCTTGGAAGGAAAGCTATGAAAATAGACAGCATATTCAGAAGCAGAGATACCACTTCGCTAACAAAGGTTCATATAGTCAAAGCTATGATTTTTCCAATAGTCATGTAGGGATATGAGAGTTGGACCATAAAGAAGGCTGTGTGTCAAAGAATAGAAGCTTTCAAATTGTTTTGCTTAGAAGACTCCTGAGAGCCCCTTGGACAGCAAGATCAAACCAGTCCATCCTAAAGGAAATCAACCCTGAATATTCATTGGAAGGACTGATGTTGAAGTTGAAATTCCAATACTTTGGCCACCTGATATGAAGAGCCAACTCTTTGCAAAGATCTGTGATTCAGGGAAAGATTAAGGGCAAGAGGAGAAGTGGACGCCAGAGGATGAAACAGTTGGATAGTATCACTGACTCAGTGAATATGAGTATGAGCAAAGTTTGGGAGACAGTGAAGGACAGGGGAGCCTGGTGTGTTATAGTCCATGAGGTCTAACAGGGTAGGATGTGACTGAGTGACTGAACAACAACAACTAGAAAATTTAAACTTACATACGTAATGTGATTCATATTATATTTTTACTCAACAGAGAGCATTCCTGCAAAAAAAGCATGATATAATATGTATGGAAAGTAGATGCAGTTCTAGATTTTTTAAAATCTTCATGTAAAATATGTTACTTATTGATGAATCCAACAAGACAAACATAAGGTATAATTTTTTGATATTTATTTCTACTTTGAAGAGAGAGGTGAAACTGAATGTGAAATTTTCATAGAAGAGTAAAACATTGTTCAGTTTGATTCTTGAAAAGATTAAATTTATATCCTCTGATTTCTAAGAAGTGTAAATGAATGTCTGGGAAATGCTAACCAACTTTTTTTTTTAAGATACCTTACTGAAAAGATCTGCAGTCATTACCTTTAGAACAATTACATGAAGTTTGTGAGGCAATAAATAAAATATCCATGTCAGCTTCTGAGCAGTCCTTAATGTCCTGGGAGAGGGCATTTCTGAAAAGACTACTGAAAATGTCTAACACAGAGTGGGGTCCATAGAGACTGCCCAGAGTGGGTAAAGTTTGGGTTCGTGGTATGATGTAGAAACATTCTTGGGAAATAACAGAATATATTCAGGATTAGTCGATGGGACTAATCATGGCTCTTATGAAGACAGCGTCAATAAGGAAAAAAAAAAAAAGCTTTGATGGCCTGCCAAATATGGCATTTTCCTACTTGGATGTATTTATAATACTTTTTCTAAGATACAGTTTGCTAGGCTCCAGTCCAGATTCAGAGAATCTGAATCTAAATCTTTAAGGGATATGACTCAAAAAATCCTTGTTTTTAATAACACATTTCAAGTCATAGGCAGTCAGATATGGAAACCGTGGTCCCTAAAATAAAGAAGTATCTGCAAGTTGAGGAAGGAAGATACATATGTATATATTCAGCGTAAGATAATTGTAAAAAGGAAACTAAACATGGGTGAGACTCTGTGTGTCTCTTGTTGTGCATATATCTGGGCTCAGTCCTTGATACCAAAACCAACTGACTCAGTGCGTGTACAAAGTGACTCATACCTTAAACTCTTCACTTGTAAGCAACTCTACCTAGATAACTGTAATGATTAATTTAAAGATACAAGGAAAATACTTAATTTCACAAAGTGTTATCTATCATTTACCATTATAAGTTAACAGTCATAAACAACTTTTATAAAACAAATGAATGTTAAAATCAAAGTAATGGTAGAGACTATATATTCTATAAAATTTCAGAGAAAAAAGAATTCAGAGTAATTTGGTAAGAATAGCCTGCCAGGTGCCTCTGTCCATGGAATTTTCTGGGCAAGAACATTGGAGTAGGTTTCCATACCCTTCTCCAGGGGATCTTCCCACTCAGGGGTTGACGGGCCTCTTGCATTGGTAGGCAGATTCTTTACTGTCTGAGCCACCAGGGAAGCCAAGAATATATTAGGTCAGATTTTCTTCTAAATGTTGAGTTGAGTACTGGTTATTAAAGACAAAAGTCAAGATAGGAGCAGGGGTTCAGAAGACAAAAATGACAAGATAGACTTTGAGCACAGTCAGAGATATTCCCTGTGGCTAAAGTAAAAATTCTTATAATTCCCTAATGACATAGTAATTTAGAAATTGAATTGCAAATTAAATAGACATTCCTTTTTTTTTTTTTAAAGAAGCACATAGTTGAAATAAAAAAAATTTTTTCCCTCAGCATTTCCAGCAGGCTTATATTCATCTGGTGGTTTGTATTTTAATTTGCAAGATGGTTGCATGTATAAGTCAATCACCCCATACAAACCTTAATGCTTGAAAATGTTTTAAACACTTATGCAAACATTGATTAACAAGTTAGGTAACTGCTTTAATTTCTGAAAGTCAAAGCATTTCCCTGGATTTCTGTGTCCCCATTACAGAGAATTTATGAAGAGCTATATCTTTAGTTGGGATAATCTGTCTTATCCTTTTTTTTAAAGAGAGTTTTTAACTTTCTTTATAATTTCTAAATAATCTGAAAATTAAAAATATGTAATAAAATTAAAGGTAATAAATGCATTTAATATTTATTTGGGGGAATTTAAAGGAGTTAGAGATAAGAAAGTGAAGTCTCTTAAAAAACTTTGGTTAGAGATATGCTATGTGCTTAGTCACTCAGTTGTGTCTGACTCTTTGCCACCCCATGGTCTTAGCCCACCAGGCTCCTCTATCCATGGCAATTCTCCAGGCAAGAATATTGGAGTGGGTTGCCATGCCATCCTCCAGGGGATCTTCCCAACCCAGGGATCGAACCCAGATCTCCCACATCATGGGTGCATTCTTTACCATCTAGCCACCAGGGAAGCCCAAGAATACTGGAGTGGGTAACCTATCTCTTCTCCAGGGGATCTTTCTGACACAGGAATTGAACCAGGGTCTCATGAATTGCAGGCAGATTCTTTACCAACTGAGCTGAGATGAAGAACATTTATATGGGGGAGGTTAAAGGCTTTTGAACTGTGGTGTTGGAGAATATTCTTAAGAGTCCCTTGAACTGCAAGGAAATCCAACCAGTCCATTCTATAGGAGATCAGTCCTGGGTGTTCTTTGAAAGGAATGATGCTAAAGCTGAAACACCAATACTTTGGCCACCTCATGCAAAGAGTTGGCTCATTGGAAAAGTCTCTGACACTGGGAGGGATTGGGGGCAGGAGGAAAAGAGGACGACAGAGGATGAGATGGCTGGATGGCATCACCGACTTGATGGATGTGAGTTTGAGTGAACTCTGGGAGTTGGTGATGGACAGGGAGGCCTGGCGTGCTGCAATTCATGGGGTCGCAAAGAGTCAGACATGACTGAGCGACTGAACTGAACTGACTGAAAGGAGTTAGAGGTAAGATAAGGAGGTAGAGGATTGATGAATTAACCTATAGGGTGCCTCAATTTTAGTTTATTGCAGTTTTACATCTTATAAAAAATAATTTTTTATATTACAAGCAATTATATTTTTAAAAATCTTTAAAATCAAAATGAATATACACATATCCCTTAAAATAATAAAAGAAGAAAAATCACTGTATTTCCATCACTGAAAGTAATTTATGTATTCTTTTAATGTGATTTCTTATTCACATTGACCTAATTGAAATCATAATAACATTGAATATCTATTATTCCCCACATTTATAACATAAAATATTTACCATTTTGAGTTATAGTCTTCAATAACATTCTTTTTAATGGTCACACAATATTTCATCTTGTGTTAATTGTAGTTATATTAAGAAAAACCCAATAGAGATAAAGAGATAAATAGTTTGCAATGGACTCTTAAATACTGGCCAGCTTTAATATTTTTCACCATTTCTTATTTTTAAATTTAGTTATAGCATTAGTTGCTAGGTTCACAGTCTCTTCATTTTATGAGTTAAAAGGTAACTAGCCTAAAATCTCTGCATATACAAATGGCAAATTATGATTAAGTGGCTTAAATGAAATCTGCCTGCTTGTAAAGAATAGATCAGAACATGGTGAATTTTGAGAGCTACAGATTCAAAAATTTAAATGTTTTCTGTAGTTATAGTTCTCATATGCATCTAATTTGGTTCTGAGATACTAAATCACATTTAAACTTTACCAGACGAATGCAAATGAAGCTTGAGATTAATTTGGTCTTTGCATACTCCTACTGTTTTGCCTTCCTAGAACACAGGAACATATTAGGTATCATGCAGGATGTCAGCAGATGACATAAAATTCTCTTAACAGTCACTTAAATTTGATTGTACAGGAAAGAAAATAATGTAGAAACAGACCAAAAAGCCTAAATCAAAAGTCTGTATATTGAGACTTCCCTGGTGGTCCAATGGTTAAGAATCTGCCTGCCAATGCAGGGGACACAGGTTTGATCCCTGATCCAGGAACTAAGGTCCCACATGTAGCAGGGCAACTAAGCCTGTGTGCCATAACTACTGAAGCCTGTGAGCTCTAAAGCCTGTACTCTGCAACAAGAGAAGCTGCTGCAATAAGAAGCCCATGTGCCACAAATAGAGAGTAGCTCACACTTGCTACAACTAGAGAAAGCCTGCAAGGAGCAACGAAGAGCCTGTGTGCTGCAACAAAGCCCAAGCTAGCCAAAAATAAATAAATTAAAAAAAATTGTATACTGACAATGATAGTGTTCATTAGAGACTTAGTATCACTGTCCCACTCTGGAATCCTAGGCGGAAGCTCAGTTAAGATTTGTATAAACACCAGGGAGTACAGCTCCAGTGGTCTGCAAACTGTGAGCAAGTTGTAGAGTGATTTACAGAGCAGGAGTGAAGTCCAGGTGGCAGGATACAAACAGATTAATCTGGACTGTCAAATACAGTGAATACATTAAACAGCTAAACTAAAAAATATTATTCAAACGGGACCAGTGGATAGTACAATGAGTTAAAAAATTCTGAGAAGGGATTTGGAGAATTTGATAAAAACCTATTCATGAAATTTTGTAATAAAATCCACAAAAATTCTTTTTCACCATGAATAGGCCAGCAATAGAAATAACAGTATGTGTACATGCGCAAAGGACATGAGGAAATCAGGCCACTCCCTAAAACTAAGCAGGCATTCTAAGCTGCATTAAATATTTATTTGTCTGTCACATTAGTTAGATTTAAGCATTGCACGTGTCAGCAAGCATTATGGGCTTAACGGTGACACCTCTACATTCATATGCTGAAGTCTTAACTTCCAGTACTTCAGAATGTGCCTGTGTTTGGAGACAGGTCTATTAACGAGGAGATGAAGTTAAAATAAAGCTGTGAGAGTGGGTCCTAATCTAGTCTGACTGCTATGAGAAGAGAAAACTGAGCACATGAAAAGAAAGGTGGCCATCTGCAAGCAAAGGAGAGAAAGCCCAGAAGAATTCAAACCTACTGATACTTGACCTTGGACTTCAGCCCCTAGAAGTATGAGAAAATGATTGTCTGTTGATCAAGCCACCGTGGTATTTTGTGACTACAGACTTCACAAATTAACATAGTGAGTTAGGCTGGCTAAAGTGTGGCAGGAAGGACGAAGCTGCCCCCTTGGAGTATCTGTCAAGACCCAGCAGCACCTCGGCTCTGGAAGCACTGCAGTGGCAGGGATAATACACATGATCCAGCTCAGATGGCTCTGAGAAGCTGCAGAATACAGCCCACACACTTCAACAACTTCTGAGCTCTTCAGTCTGGGGTGAAATAAATTAAAAAACAGAAAACAAAAAAAACTTTACTTACACAAAAAAGGATTTTGCTTTATTTTTGTATTGAGTGTGAAGTATCATGGGCATTTAGTTGACAAGAGCTACAGGCAGATGGAAATGACTTTACAGGCAAGATGAGAGTTATAATAATGAGTGCAATTTTATAAGATTGACTTTTTAGATTTTTATAAAATATATACAACAATATTTATAGTTTAAGCATTTCCATGTATACATTCACAAGAACGTTCATAATGTTGTCTGAGTGTTGCCATTAGTGATTTTGCGTGCTAAGTCACTTCAGTCATACCCGACTCTTTGATAACCGATGGAATGTAGCCCGCCAGACTCCTCTGTCCATGGGATTCTCCAGGCAAGAATACTGGAGTGGGTTGCCATGCCCTCTTCCAACCCAGGCATCAAACTGGCATCTCTTATGTCTTCTGCACTGGCAGGTGTGTTCTTTACTACTAGTGCCACCTGGGAACTTCCTCTGTATCTATACCTAGAACATTCTCATCAATTTCAATCAAAGTTCTGTAACCTTTAAACTATAACTTTCTCCCTTCACTCAAATCACTTGATAAATTCTACTCTCTGTTCCTATGAATGTGCTTATTTCACCAGCCTCATAAGTAGAATTATACAACACTACCACAGGACTAATTTTTGAAGACCTAAACATAGTTATCCAGAAAAATACTGGGGTAGCAGTGAGTACTGAAGCTCAGTTCTCAGTCGCTCAGTCTTGCCTGAGTCTATGTGAACCCACGGACTGCAGCAAGCCAGGCCTCCTTGTCCATCACCAACTCCCAGAGTTCACTCAAACTCACGTCCATTGAGTTGCTGATGCCATCTAGCCATCTCATCCTCTCTCATCCTCTTCTCCTTGCACTTTCAATCTTTCCCAGGATCAAGGTCTTTTGCAAAGAGTCGGTTCTTTGCATGAGCTGGCCAAAGTATCGGAGTTTCAGCTTCAGCATCAGTCCTTCCAATGAATATTCAGGACTGATTTCTTTTAGGATGGACTGGTTGTATCTCCTTGCAGTCCAAGGGACTCTCAAGAGTCTTCTCCAACACCACAGTTCAAAAGCATCAATTCTTCGGTGGCACTCAGTTTTAACTCTCACATCCATAGATGACCACGGGAAAAACCGTAGCCTTGACTAGACAGACCTTTAATGGCAAAGCAATGTCTCTGTTTTTTAATATGCTGTCTACGTTGGTCATAACTTTTCTTCCAAGCAGCAAGTTTCTTTTAATTTCATGGCTGAAGTCACTATCTGCAGTGATTTTGGAGCACCACAAAATAAAGCTTCTCACTGTTTTCATTGTTTCCCCATCTATTTGCCATGAACTGATGGGACCAGATGCCATGATCTTAGTTTTCTAAATGTTGAGTTTTAAGTCAACTTTTCAGTCTCTTTCACTTTCATCAAGAGGCTCTTTAGTTCTTCTTCACTTTCTGTCATATAGGTAGTGTCATCTACATATCTGAGGTTATTGATATTTCTCCTGGCAATCTTGATTCCAGCTTGTGCTTCATCCAAATCAGTACTCTGCATGTGAGTTAAATAAGCACAGTGACAATATTCAGCCTTGACGTATTCCTTTCCTGATTTAGAACCAGTCTGTTGTTCCATGTCCAGTTCTAACTGTTGCTTCTTGACCTGCCTACAGGTTTCTCAAGAGGCAGGTCAGGTGGTCTGGTATTCCCATCTCTTTAGGAGTTTTCCACAAGTTGTTTTGATCCACACAGTCAAAGGTTTTGGCATTAAAGCAGAGTACTGAAGGGATGTTAGGAAAAATCAAGGAAAAGGTCCAGGGATCTGGCTCTTGCTCAATGATACAAACTGTCTTTCTCCTGATCCTCCCAGTTTCCTTCTCATCCTAGTCCTCCCCAGTACTTGCTATACCTTGTCCTTTGATAACAGACATTCCAATAAGTGTGAGGTGACAGCTCCCTGTGGTTTTGATTTGCATTTCTCTAATGATCAGTTAAATTCAGCACATTTCAATATGTCTCATGGCCATTTAAATGTGAAAAAAAAGTCTATTTGGGTCCTTTGCCCACTTTTTAGTTGGACTACTTGCTTTCCTGTTCTTGAATTATGCCAGTTGTTTATATATTTTGAATATTAACCTCTCCTCAGATGTGTGAATTCCAAGTATTTTCTTCCAGTCCATGGGCTGTCTTTTTATCATGTTGATTGTTCTGCAGAAGCTTTTTAGTTTATGTAATTCGACCAATTCAGTTTTTATTTTATTGCTTGTGTTTTAGGTCTCATCCAAAAAAAGCATTTTCAGAACCCATGTCAAGAAGCATTTTTTCCTATGTTTTCTTCTAAGAGTTTTGTGATTTTAGGTCCATATATTCAAGTCTTTAATCCATTTCAAAGTTTAGTGAGTAATGTCTGCTTTGCTCTGGCAATTAACCATATGTAACTTCCTACATTTCTTGTATTTTTAGTAATGTATTTTAACGTTTTCTTCATTTTTTTTCATGTTTTTCTATCTTTTCTCGACACACAGTAAAGCACTGTGGGACTAGAAATGACATTTTATGATTTACCTTCTCATCATTGAATCAGTATCTTGCACACATTAAGAAATCAATAAATGCTTTTTGTCTGTTTTCTAAAAACTAGGATGCAAGAAGGGAAAGTTCTAAGATGAAAGTGTAAAGACTAAATTTCTTTCCTTAGTAATGTGACTAAGATTAGATCACTTACATATATTTTCTAGCCTTTGGTTACTGTGCCTTTTACGTTAGTATATGACACACGATTCCTGTATAGCTTTATAATACTACATGTCTAGGCTATTTTAATTAATCTGAACTAAACACATTTTTAGGAGACATTCAAAAAACCAACAAGTATGTACTTTAAGAACTCATTTTGAATTACACTAAATATATGGATGCAAATTAGGATTTTTTTCCCCTAACACTCTATTCAACAAATTAAAGGTCAGAAGGACAGTATTATACTCTCAGCCCAATTCATGTTCTGTGAAAATGAAATATACTGACGTCCTATATTCTGCTAGGACACATGATCTGTACCTATTTTCAGCCCAGCTCTTCACATGCCATTGTTTAAAAATAGATCAGTTCTGAACTTTGGAGACAGACTTAGAAGTGCATTAACCTCTTTCTCGACTGTTAAGTTTGCCATTTTGCACTAATCAAATCAGTATAAATCTGATCATGATAAAAATAGATCTTCTTACTTTGTACACATTCCAACAGGCTCTCATAAGCAGAGGGGTATGGCTCACTGAATTTTTCTAATTAGCTTTTTGTTTTAAATATACTCCTGCATTAAAGCGTCATCAGTCTCTGATCTTAAAATTCCAGTGCCAAGTTTTGATGCTAAGATGCTGTCTCCAGAAGGCTGGTTGTTAAACTGGAGGAAGGGCTTGTTAGCAGANGGACAGCAGGGAGATCAAACCAGTAAATCCTAAAGCAAATCAACTCTGAATATTCATTGGAAAAGACTGATGCTAAAGCTGAAGCTCCAACATTTTGGCTACCTGATGTGAAGAGCCGACTCTTGGAAAAGACCCTGATGCTGGGAAAGATTGAGGGCAGGAAAGTAGGGGGTGACAGGATGGGATGGTTGGATAGCATCACTGACTCAATGGACATGAGCTTGAGCAAACTCCAGGAAACAGTGAAGGACATAGTGAACCCTGGTGTGCTGTAGTCCATGGGATCGCAACCCAGTCAAGACACTACTTTGCGACTGAACAACAACAAATATATATGCATATGCATGTATGCATGTTCAGTCGCTTCAGTCATGTCTGACTCTTCGCAACCCTATCAACTGATGCCAGGCTCCTCTGTCAGTGGGATTTTCCATGCTGNACTGGTAATTGATAATAAATATACCTAATGGGAAACAGTAACCCATTGCATTGTACTTCTTCAAATATTTTAAGTACATTATTTACTCATAAAATTCATATTTTTTGGACATTCTCTTCTAGAGATTAGTGTTCTCAAAGGAAATACAACTTTGTCATGAGATCCCTCTACTTGGTCACCAGACTATTCCTTAAAGTAAAGCCTGCTGGCCTAACTACTGTGGGTGTGTATGTGTGTACCTACTAGGTTACATACATACATACACACACATTTACATATTAAAGTAAAACCTGTAAGCTTACTACTACTGTAGGCATACACACACACATATATTGATGATTTTGAGCTATTGTGCTTGAGGATACTCTTGAGAGTCCCTTGGACAGCAGGGAGATCAAACCAGTAAATCCTAAAGCAAATCAACTCTGAATATTCATTGGAAAAGACTGATGCTAAAGCTGAAGCTCCAACATTTTGGCTACCTGATGTGAAGAGCCGACTCTTGGAAAAGACCCTGATGCTGGGAAAGATCGAGGGCAGGAAAGTAGGGGGTGACAGGATGGGATGGTTGGATGGCATCACTGACTCAATGGACACGAGCTTGNCTGAAGCTCCAACATTTTGGCTACCTGATGTGAAGAGCCGACTCTTGGAAAAGACCCTGATGCTGGGAAAGATCGAGGGCAGGAAAGTAGGGGGTGACAGGATGGGATGGTTGGATGGCATCACTGACTCAATGGACACGAGCTTGAGCAAACTCCAGGAAACAGTGAAGGACATAGTGAACCCTGGTGTGCTGTAGTCCATGGTGTCGCAAACCAGTCAAGACACTACTTTGCGACTGAACAGCAACAAATATATATGCATGTGCAAGTACGCATGTTCAGTTGCTTCAGTCATGTCTGACTCTTCACAACCCTATGAACTGAAGCCAGGCTCCTCTGTCGGTGGAATTTTCCATGCTAGAGTGGGTTGCCATGCTCTCCTCTGGAGATCTTCTGGACCCAGGGATGGAACCTGGGTCTTTGGGGTTGNCATGGGATCGCAACCCAGTCAAGACACTACTTTGCGACTGAACAACAACAAATATATATGCATATGCATGTATGCATGTTCAGTCGCTTCAGTCATGTCTGACTCTTCGCAACCCTATCAACTGATGCCAGGCTCCTCTGTCAGTGGGATTTTCCATGCTGGAGTGGGTTGCCATGCTCTCCTCTGGAGATCTTCTGGACCCAGGGATGGAACCTGGGTCTTTGGGGTTGCAGGGAGATTCTTTACTTGCTGAGCCATCTGGAAAGCCAGTATGGGCTTCAGATATATATATACACATACTTATATAAAGCAAATTGGTTATGATTTCAGGCTCTGAATTTAGGCACCAAGGCTGTCACTGTCATTGTGTGTAAATGGCTTCTTGTATGTACTTGAGAAGGACTGGGTTAATTTTTCCTGAAGAAGTCAGAATCTGTGTGCCTACTTAATCTTGGCAGCCTATACCTAGCTAGAGACCTGGGGTTCAGCCTGCTTGGCCCCTTGTGCAGCTGGTTCTAAGGAAAGAAGTGCCAGCTTTTCTCTATCCTACAAGACTGCTGTGTAGGATAAAGTTCATTTGCAGCTGGACTGGAAAGGCTCTANCTGGGTCTTTGGGGTTGCAGGGAGATTCTTTACTTGCTGAGCCATCTGGAAAGCCAGTATGGGCTTCAGACATATATATACACATACTTATATAAAGCAAATTGATTATGATTTCAGGCTCTGAATTTAGGCACCAAGGCTGTCACTGTCATCGTGTGTAAATGGCTTCTTGTATGTACTTGAGAAGGACGGTTAATTTTTCCAGAAGAAGTCAGATTCTGTGTGTCTACTTAATCTTGGTAGCCTATACATAGCTAGAGACCTGGGATTCAGCCTGCTTGGCCCCTTGGGCAGCTGGTTCTAAGGAAAGAAGTGTCAGCTTTTCTCTATCCTACAAGACTGCTGTGTAGGATAAAGTTCATTTGCAGCTGGACTAGAAAAGCTCTATCCTTATTTTTAGAGACATTTGTGTATCTGATTTTTACTTATAGCCAAGAAGAAGGCAGTGGGATATTTGATGTACTGTTTAGGATCCGAAATACCACTGGAGATCCACAAGGCTAACTTCTGCATGAATGATTAGCAACTAGCCTACTTGATTTGACTAATTTGAGTGGACTATTTAAAGATCTACTGAGAGCTTTGTTGGTGAGCGCNCCACTGGAGATCCACAAGGCTAACTTCTGCATGAATGATTAGCAACTAGCCTACTTGATTTGACTAATTTGAGTGGACTATTTAAAGATCTACTGAGAGCTTTGTTGGTGAGCGCTCCCCAAACCGACTCTTTCGTGACTTCAAGGACTGTAACCAACCAGGCTCTTATGTCCACAGGATTTCTCAGGCAAGAATACTGGAATGGGTTGCCATTTCCTTCTCCAGAGGACCTTTCCAACCTAGGGATCAGACCCGAGTCTCCTGCAATGGCAAACAGGTTCTTTCCCACTGAGTCACCAGGGAAACCTGAAGACTGGTCAGTTCTATCAAATATCCAAACTTGGGAAAACAATAAAATAGCTTCAGACAACAGAGCTGCCACAGTGTGGACGCTTACAGCATTGATGAAAGTCCTTTCGATTCTGCGCAAATGAAGAGTTCTAACCTGCAGAATTCTTTCTGTAGGACCAGTATGTGTCAAGTAACCTCTACTCACTTTTCTCAGCTGACTGCTTGCCAGTGCAGTGCTTGGGGTGATGAGAATCTTGACTGCTAACTGGCATACTGAGCTCTAGATTTTTCCCCTCTCTACATGCATCTCTGAGGTATGAGAGGCAACATTAAAATTTAGCAGCATTTTAATCATTTTGGGAAATTTGTGCCTGTATGCAAAAGTCTACACATCTAGAGAAAAAAAATAATCTGCTGTATGAATAATCTCTGAAGTTAAAAAAACTAATACTTGATTATCTAAATAAAAATGTGATCTATAAAATTACTTAATTTTCACGGAAAGTCAAGATGGGTTGAGTCTACTTATTTTTCCTTCTTTTCAACCCCTTTAGACTTCAGTTTAATGATCTACAGTAAGAGGGTGTTATACCAATGAATCTTCCTTGTTTCTTCAGACAGAAGTTCTATGAATATGTTTTGTCATTTACTGAGTTCAGTTCATTACTGAGTTCAGTTGACTTTGAGCATATATTACATATTTTAAACATTCATTTGCTCATAGAAATGATTTATCTAACAAGTATTAATTGATTGCTGTGTGCCAGTGGTTCTCAAGGTGTGGTTGCCAAAACGTCAGTATGACCTGGGAACTTAGAAACTCACATTCGTAGTCTCTACCCCAGGCCCACTGAATAAGAAACTCTGAATTAGAAAGTCTGGCAGTTGTGTTTTAACAGGTCCTTCATACACTAAAATATCAGAACCACTTCTATATGCCAAGTACTGTGTTATCTTAGGACGTAAGGAAGTACATTTGAGGGAGTGTAGGGGAAAGAAAAAGAAATCCAGTTTCTGACAAGCTAAGTTTAAGATGCTCATGGCACATTCTAATGCTTATATGTAGGTCAGGCACTCAGAAGATAAAAGATGCACAGAGTCAGTGACTAAGGGATTAGCAAGGATGCGTCAAATGAAGACATAAAAAGACAAAAAGTGGGACCGATATTTTAAAAGCAGTTGAGTCATGGACCTTGAGCAAGTTAAGAGAACTCACATTAGCCAGCAAGATGTAAAAGCAGACAGAAAAGCTAGGTTAACAAAATCCAAAGAAGAATAAAGTTTCAAAGGATAAGGGGCCACTCAAAAGGAGTATATATGGAGAGAAGAGATGTTGAACCATGCTTCGAGAACTTGAAAATTACGTCGAAACATAACACTTACTGAAAAGCTATTTCTTATGAATAAAAATATCACTTTCATGTGATGTGAAGAAATAAAAATAGTAAACAAATCTTTGAAGAAGATATCTAATGGTAGGAGGACAGGGAAATAAACTAGATGTTAAAATTATGCATAAACTGGCAAAGTATTAATAAAAATGAAAAATAACAGTTTCTGTTAATTCTAGTGATGTGTATACACACACACACATATATATATAGACACAAAAGATAACCTGCGTATAGATAACTAATCAAAAAATTTTTGAAAAGCAAAGATTCAAATACAATTATTTCTGGAATATATAAAATAAGAAATTCATTTGATCAGATTTTCAAACTATAAAAGATTTACAACTATTAAACAACAGACTATTAAAGATATACAAACTTTAAAAGTGTAGTGCACTTCTATTTTTTAAATGTCCTGTGCAATTAAAGTTATAAGAAGCTGAAGTTGACTGGTTCTATAAAGACCTACAACATCTTCCAGAACACCANAGATTTACAACTATTAAACAACAGACTATTAAAGATATAAAAACTTTAAAAGTGTAGTGCACTTCTATTTTTTAAATGTCCTGTGCAATTAAAGTTATAAGAAGCTGAAGTTGACTGGTTCTATAAAGACCTACAACATCTTCCAGAACACCAGAAAAAGATATCCTTATCATTATAGGGGATTGGAATGCAAAAGTAGGAAATCAAGAATACAAGGAATAATAGGCAAATTTAGCCTTGAAGCACAAAATCAAGCAAGGTAAAGGCTAACACAGCTTTGTCAAGAAAACATACTGGTGATAGCAAATAACTTTTTAAACAACAATCCAAGAAATAACTCTACACATGGACATCACTATATGGTCAATACCAAAATCGGATTATGTTCTCTGCAGCCAAAGATGGAGAAGCTCTGTACAGTCACAAAAAACAAGACCTGGTCCTGACTTGGGCTCAGATCATGAGCTCCTTATTGCAAAATTCAGGCTAAAATTGAAGAAAATAGGGAAACCCACTAGGCCATTCAGGTATGACCTAAATAACAATCCCTATGATAATACAGTAGAGGTGCCAAACAGAGTCAAGGGATTAGACCTGGTAGACAGAGAGCCTGAAGAACTATGGACAGAGGTTCTTAACACTGTATAGGAGGCAGTGGCCAAAACCATTCCAAAGAAAAAAGAAATGCAAGAAAGCAAAGTGGTTGCATAAGGAGGCTTTACACATATCTGTGCAAAGAAGAAAAGCAAAAGGCAAGGGAGAAAGGAAAGATATACCCAACTGAATGCAGAGTTCCAAAGAATAGCAAGGAGAAATAAGATGGCCTTCTGAAATGAGCAATGCAAAGAAATAGAGGAAAATAATAGAATGGGTAAGACTAGAGATCTCTCCAAAATAATTGAAGATATAAAGGAAAAAAATTCATGCAAGGATGACACAATAAAGGACAGAAANATAGCAAGGAGAAATAAGATGGCCTTCTGAAATGAGCAATGCAAAGAAATAGAGGAAAATAATAGAATGGGTAAGACTAGAGATCTCTCCAAAATAATTGAAGATATAAAGGAAAAAAATTCATGCAAGGATGAGCACAATAAAGGACAGAAATGGTAAGGACCTAACAAAAGCAGAAAAGATTAAGAAGAGGTGGCAAGAACATACAGAACTACACAACATAGATCTTCATGACCCAGATAACCATAATGGTATGGTCACTCATCTAGAGCCAGATATCCTGGTGTGTGAAGTCAAGTGGGCCTTAGGAAGCATTACGACGAACAAAGTTAGTAGAGGTGATAGAATTCCAGCTGAGCTATTTCAAACCTTAAAAGATGATGCTGCCAAAGTGCTGTGTTCAATATGCCAGCAAATTTGGAAAACTCAGCAGTGGTCACAGGACTGGAAAAGGACTATTTTCATTCAAATCTCAAAAGGTAATGTCGGAGAATGTTCAAACTACCGTACAGTTACTCTCATTTCACATGCTAGTAAAGTAATGCTCAAAATCCTCCAAGCTAGGATTCAGCAGTATATGAATCAAGAACTTTGAGCTGTAGAAGCTGGGTTTAAAAAAGTCAGAGGAACAAGAGATCAAATTGTCAACATTCATTGGATCATGGAAAGCAAGGAAGTTCCAGACAAATATCTAATTCTGCTTTATTGACTATGCCAAACGCTTTGACTGCATGGATCACAACAAAGTTGGGAAATTCTTAAAGAGATGGGAGTATCAGACCACCTTACCTGTCTCTTGAGAAACCTGCACAAGAGTAAATAAACAGCAATTAGAACTGGACATGGAACAATGAACTGGTTCAAAATTGGGAAAGGAATACAACTAGGCTATATATTGTCACCCTGCTTATTTAACTTATATGCAGAGTACATCATGAGAAATGCTGGGCTGGATGAAGTACAAGCTGGAATCAAGATTGCAGGCAGAAATGTCAATAACCTAAGATATGCAGATGTACTACTCTACGCAGAAAGCAAAGAGGAACTAAAGAACCTCTTGATGAAGGTGAAAGAGGACAGTGAAAAAGTTGGCTTAAAACTCAACATTCAAAAAACTAAGATCATGTCACCCAGTCCATCACTTCATGGCAAATAGATGAGGGAAAAGTGGAAACAGTGACAGACTTTATTATTTTGGGCTCCAAAATCACTGTGGATGGTGATAGTGGCCATGAAAAAGATGCTTTTTCACATCCATTAAAAGATGCTTTCTCCTTGGAAGAAAAGCTTTGACAAACCTAGACAGCACAGAGATATCACTAAACAAATTTAGAGCCACCACTTTGCTGACAAAGATCCATATAGTCAAAGCTATGGTTTCCAGTAGTCATGGATGGCTGTGAGAGTTAGATCCTAAAGAAGGCTGAGCACCAAAGAATCGATGCTTTCGAATTGTGGTGCTGGAAAGGATTCTTGAGAGTCCCTTTGAATGCATGGAGAGCAAAATTGTAAAGGAAATAAACCTTGAATAGGCATTGAAAGAACTGTTGCTGAAGGTGAAGCTCCAATAGTCTGGCCACCTGATGGGAAGAACCAATTCACTGGAATAGACCTTTACAGTGGGAAAGATTGAGGGCAGGAGGCGGTGGGAGTGACAGAGTATGAGATGGACATGAATTTGAGCAAACTCTGACAGATAGTGGAGGACAGAGAAGCCTGGCATGCTAGAGCCCATGTTGTCACAAAGAGCTGGACAGGACTTAGTAAATGAAAAGCAGCAGCAACGATTATATAATGCACATGTACATGACATATATAATGCATGTGCATGATATTATAGGGTTTCAGAAGAGACATCCCCAATATGCACCACTTTTTCATGTTGACTATTTTTTTGCTACAGGCAGTGGAGACCCTTTTGGCTCAAGAGAAACTATTGCCCTTTGCTTAATTACCTAGGATAATTTAAATTGGGGAATTTTCCCAAGAAAGAGTTATTTCCAGAGATAAATTTTATCTAAGTAGCCCCATCTGTATGAGTGGATAAACATCTTAACTATCCACCAACCCTCTTCTTTTTTAATCATTCTGTGAGTTACCCTCCTGTCTTTGAGAGTTCCAGATCCTTCTCCCATTACCAGGATAGTATATACACCTTAGGCTACCTCTTTTGTCCGTGAACCTCCCCTGTATGTGGGGTCTCTGGCCCTAGCAATTATGTGGGATTCATATGCATACCAAAATTAAATTTGGTTTTCACCTGTTAACTAGCTCAATTTAATTTAGTTCTTAGACCGAAAGAAAGAACCTAGAAAGATAGAGGAAATTTTCTTTCTCCCTGACAATAGTAGAACTGAGCTCGAATAGAGTGTTTATAACAATTACAAATATTCATTGTCAATTCCAGCAGTCTCACTTCTCCCATGTCATCATTTTTATTTATTTTTAATTCGAGGATAATTGCTTTACAATGTTGTGTTGGTTTCTGCCATACAACAAGACAAATCAGCTCTAACTATGTCTATCTATAGATAGATATATAGATATAGATATATATGCTATATGGAGAAAGTGAAATCGCTCAGTTGTGTCTGACTCTTTGTGACCCCATGGACTGTAGCCTAAAAGGCTCCTCTGTCCATGGGGTTCTCCAGGCAATAGTACTGGAGTGGATTGCCATTCCTTTCTCTAGGGGATCTTCCCCACCAGGGGATCGAACCTGGGTCTCCCGCATTGTAGACAGACGCTTTACCATCTGAGCCACCAGGGAAGTCCGCGTATATGGAGAGGCCATGGCAACCCACTGCAGTATTCTTGCCTGGAGAATCCCAGGGACGGGGGAGCCTGATGGGCTGCCATCTATGGGGTTGCACAGAGTTGGACACGACTGAAGCGACTTAGCAACATATATATATACACACACACATATATATATATATCCCCTCCTTCTTGAGCTTTGAGCCTCTCTCCAGTCCATCCTGAATCCCACCCCTCTAGGTTGTCACAGAGTGCCAGGTTGGGCTCCCTGTGACATATAGCAGCTTCTCACTAGCTATCTATTTGACACATGGTAGTGTATATATTGGAGAAGGCAATGGCACCCCACTCCAGTACTCTAGCCTGGAAAATCCCGTGGATGGAGGAGCCTGGTAGGCTACAGTCCATGGGGTCAGGAAGAGTTGGACACGACTGAGTGACTTCACTTTCACTTTTCACTTCCATGCATTGGAGAAGGAAATGGCAACTCACTCCAGTGTTCTTACCTGGAGAATCACAGGGACCAGGGAGCCTGGTGGGCTGCTGTCTATGGGGTCGCATAGAGTCGGACACAACTGAAGCGACTTAGCAGCATCAGTGTATATACATCAATACTACTTTTTCAATTCATCCCACCCTGTCCTCACCCCACTATGTCCACAAGTCCATTCTCTATGCGTCTCTATTCCTGTCCTGTGACCAAAGGTGTTTAGTCCATATCTCTAAGCAATATGCTTCTGTCTCCATTTCTCATATGGATTAATTATAGGTATCATTTATTGACTTTTTGCCATAAGAAAGAGGTTTAACTACTTACAGTCCCCCATATCTTTTCAGTCCTTTTCTCATGCTAGAATTCTGTACTAGTGCTAATTCTTCCCTATATCTCCTTTATAACTTGACATAATCTATTTATACCTTAATTTCTTTTTCAGAGAACCCTAGGCAAATTTACCAGGTGAAAGTAACAAACTTCCTCCTTCATCCTACATCCTACTTTGGTTGTCTCTACTGTTAAGATGTAAATGTGGATATAATTTTGTACTCATAATTGAACCTACCAAACCCAGAAACTGTCTGCATTACTCTGATCATGTGTTATGATGCTAAGTTGAGCATTNTTCATCCTACATCCTACTTTGGTTGTCTCTACTGTTAAGATGTAAATGTGGATATAATTTTGTATTCATAATTGAACCTACCAAACCCAGAAACTGTGTGCATTACTCTGATCGTGTGTTATGATGCTAAGTGGAGCATTTGATGGCATTTTCTTTTCTTTCATGGAATTTTTTTAATGATTTTTTTATTTCTTGCACAAATAGCTCTTATTTTAGTGTCATATTTTTCCAGCTTCCTTATACTATCCAATATTTACTGAGTTTTCTTCAGAGATTTTCCTTTACCATTTCCCTACAACATCCCTGGTTGGGTTCACTGTTCCTAGNTGAGCATTTGATGGCATTTTCTTTTCTTTCATGGATTTTTTTAATGACTTTTATTTCTTGCACAAATAGCTCTTATTTTAGTGTCATATTTTTCCAGCTTCCTTATACTACCCAATATCTACTGAGTTTTCTTCAGAGATTTTCCTTTACCATTTCCCTACGACATCCCTGGTTGAGTTCACTGTTCCTAGATCCTATGTTTTTCTTTTGGTTTATTTATTCAGGTTGCTGGAACCAACCCCAGAGTAAACAACTAAGAACTATTGAGTGGGAATATAGGTTTTTGGAATGACTTTTTTTGTCAGAAAATATTTCTATTAGACTCAGATTACATGACAGAATTCTAGGTTGAACTCCTCTTGTTGGATGTGGAGCTTTGGGATAATGAATTCACTTAGCTGGATATGTTCCATGTTTCCTATCACTTATTTCATATATTTTTTCTCTGTGTTTACCCCTACATTTCCCTATAATCCCTAATTTTTCTCTATATTTTTCTGCACTCTTGAAAATTCCTGAAATCCCAAGAACTCATTTTAATTCCAAACATTTTTTCATTTTCTTTGAGCTTTTATTTTCGTTTATTGTGTGCAGATTAGAAATATATCAATATATGAAATTAAGAAGTAATTTAAAGGCATCCTTTTATTCCTGAAAAATCTGGGATGCCTCAATAGAGGGGAACTGAAAAGTATCCACTGAGTTAGGTTCAGTAAAGTTTTTGGTGACTTTGCAGTTGGTGGTTTCACTGGATTCTGTGTATACAGCCAGAGCGGGAACAATTCAAAACAAGTTGCAAATGATTTGCGAGTGACTGGAAATAAGAAGTGAAGATGGAAATTGCAAATGTGATCATCTCTCTGACATGGTCTAGTTAAAAGCAGTGAGCTAGAATGATGGCTCGGTAAAGGTAAGCAGTTCAGAAGGGAAAAAAAAAACAAACTTTAAATTACATTTATGTTGTTTTTCTGTTCATGAAATAATACCCTGACCAGAAAAGTGAATCACTCTTATTTTAATATTCCCCAGTACTTTGTAGCTCAGCTGGTAAAGAATCCACCTGCAATGAGGGAGACCCTAGGTTCGATCCCTGGGTTGAAAAGATCCCCTGGAGTAGGGGAAGGACAGTATAACTCCAGTATTCTGGCCTGGAGAATTCCATGGACTCTGTAGTCCATGGGGTCACAAAGAGTTGGACACAACTGAGTGACTTTCACTTTCACTCCTTCATTCTGGGCTTCCCTAGTGGCTCAATGGTGAAGGATATGTCTGCTAACACAGGAGACTCCAGTTCAATCCCTAGGTTGAGAAGATACCTTGGAGAAGGAAATGGCAACCCACTCCAGTATTCCTGGAAAATCCCATGGAAAGAGGAGCAGCGACTAAACAAAAATAACTCCTTCATCCTAATCCTCAAGATATTACCAAATTATGTAAATTTGACCTGCCAAAGTTTTAATAATTTGCCTTTCCCCTACATCACTATTATTATCATTCTAGTCAAAGTAATTGTATTTATCCTTTAAACTAATTCCTAGCTTTCTAACCACATTCTTTGTATCTACTTGCACATGCTTTCTTACAATCCTAATTCATTTTTTATAATCCAGACAGAGAAATCTTTTTAAAATGTTAGGCTTATTGTCACTCCTTTCCTTAAAGCCTTTTAATAGTCTCTCAGGATCAAGTCCAACTCCCTTGGTCTATATGGGCCTCTTGTATTCTGCCTCCTGCATTCTCTTTTGTCACTATGCCCTGGTATAGTAAGTGTCTTTCATATTTCGTATGAAAGCTCTACCAGTTTTATGGCCAAGGATATACTTTGCTTAATTAATATGAGTATATACAGACACTACATTCCTCAAGTTATTTATATGGAATTTTATTAGACAATAAATTTAGTTTTGGTTTAATAAAATGATTTGAAAATATTCAGTGCTTCAAATAAACTGACTATGGATAATCATCAATAGATATCTGTGAATATATATGTATATATATAATATACATGCATACATATATACATATATAAAGTGAGTTTCAAAAACATATGCCGACTAAAATAAGTTATTCTTCTTAGCATGCACAAACATTGCTATTAAGGGTATCCCAGGTGGCGCTAGTGGCAAAGAATATATCTGCCAAGGCAGGAGATATAAGAGACTTAGATTCAATCCCTGCATTGGGAAAATCCCTTGGAGAAGGAAATGGCAAACCACTCTAGTATTTTTGTCTGGGAAATCCATGCACAGGTAACCTGGAGGGATACAGTCCATAGGATCTCAAAGAGTTGGATATGATTGAAGCATCTTGGCACGCTTGTTCTTTTTAGAATATATTTGATAATAGCTACTTTATGATACATTTCCAGAATATTCTATTTTACTCACATAATTCATAAGGTTCATTTAATTGTCTTACAAATAGGCAGAAAAGAAAAGTATTACATAGGTCATTATACCAAATATAGGCAAAATAAATAAAAGATTTTAAAAGTTTTACTTATCATTACATACACTTTGTGTTATGCATTTTCAGCATACACCAAAAATAAAATTTTAATTCAAAAACAAACAACAGGGAAAAAAAAGGGGTAACTCATAAAACACCTTTTGTGTTGCCTCTAAAACTTGTTAAAGCATGAGGGCTTTTTACAACCCTCACTTCCTGACATAAGTACAGGTTTGCTATAGACATAGATGTTATTAATACTGTAAGATCCTCCTTAACAACTCTATACTTACTGTGATATTCAAAATAACATGGCCACAATTCTTATTTCTAAAAACATATTTTTCACTGTTATCTTCAGAATAGTTTTATTTTGAAAAATAGAAGAATAAAACATCTTTGCAAATGACAATAAAGGGCAATGAATAACAAAAAATGCATTACACATTAGTATAAACCATTGTATAATTTAGTCATGCTATTAAAACATTGTTCTACTTACAAGTAATTATTGGGAAAATCACTAAATAGCAAATAGTTTAAAAATCCAACTGAATTAAAACATATCTTATGTGCAATATAAATGCAACATATAAAAATGATGCTTTTCTTACAGAATAAAAATTAATGTAAGGTTTATTTTTAAATGATTAGATGTTGTAAATTTAAATATAATGAGAAAAGTAATAACCCATAAAAATATTTAAAATTTCCCATAAAGACCACACTTTTTTTTTTTTTAGATAGATTAGAGAAAGGTAAACTCAAGAGAAAATCTGCTTTGCAGTGGCTTGATCAAAAAATCAGAGCCCCTAGGAACACTGACCATAGCAGTTTCAAGGAAAGAAGCTATAGCTCTAAACCTATTAGAAAACAAATCACAATGCAAAAATCACTTCAAAATTTGTTATTGTTACATTAAATGAGCTAATTCCAATTTTACATGTTTGAAAATAAAAAATTTAAAAAAAAGAAAATAAAAGCACAATGCAATTGGATTTAGAAAAAATAAAAATTGAAGTATAATTGATTTACAAAAAAAAAATAAAACACTAGAGCACTTGGAATGTCTAATTTTCAAACTTTTTTGTGTTTTTATGTTTAATCTAATCATCATTGGATTTATGACAAAGCCATCATAACTTTTCCAAAGATATTTTCAACATTGTCACATCTTTACATGGTAAATTAATCTATTGTGTTATTATATTTAAAAATAAAAGAATCCCTTTTTATATATACATTAAAAGCTAGGTTCCATGTAAGTGAGTTTACCAAGTACTATTTCTAAAATATTTATAGCAGATTAAATCATTTTCAAAAATAATGTTATAAACAGCAAAATATTCAATTCATACTTAATGAAGAAAAGGTTTCTTTTAGCAAAAATGGATTCCTCATTATTATGTGAAATCCTTTCAAGCAGCATAATAGATTAAGTCATATAATAATAAATGAATCCAAATACACCTAAATTTGACTTTCAACATGTTAAATATAAACAAAATTAAAAGCTAATGGTACATTTTCCATGGTTGTAAAGTTTCTTTCTTTTTTTTTTTTGTGCAGAAATCTGTGTGAAATACTTTCTTTTTTTTCTTCATTTTACTTTGTCTTTTTGGAA
>SJYV01034337.1:62824-80463 GCA_006410875.1 Neotragus pygmaeus | reverse complement strand
ACATAATAGTATACATGCTTCAACGCCATTCTCCCAAATCATCCCACACCCTCTCCCTCTCCCTCAGAGGCCAAAAGTCCGTTCTATATGTCTGTGTCTCTTTTGTTGTCTCACATACAGGGTCATCATTACTATCTTTCTAAATTCCATATATATGTGTCAGTATACTGTATTGGGGCTTTTCTTTCTGGCTTACTTCACTCTGTATAATAAGCTCCAGTTTCATCCATCTCATTAGAACTGATTCAAATGTATTCTTTTTAATGGCAGAGTAATACTCCATTGTGTATATGTACCACAGCTTTCTTATCCATTCATCTGCTGATGGACATCTAGGTTGTTTCCATGTCCTGGCTATTATAAACAGTGCTGCAATGAACATTGGGGTACATGTGTCTCTTTCAATTCTGGTTTAAACAGCTTCATTTCTTCTATTCCTTAATAATCCCCTTACATTTTCAAAATTTCCCAATGATTACCAATAATACTAGTAGCAGACATGAATGATGCCCCATGCAACCCCTCTATTCTTGTAAGCTGGACAACTCTGCACTCACCTGAAACTATGGTGGAGAGTCCACTCAAGATTTCTGACTCACGGCTTTCTGAGAAGCCTGGAAAACTTGCTCCTCTCTGGCTAGAGTTGCATGGTAGTTTGGAGATGGGGAAAGAAGTAGGTAATATTCAACCAATGAGGGACTTGAGTTTAATGCTTACTGTATACAGCCTCTTAACCTTTGAAAAGACAGTTAAAAGGAACATTCTGCGTGGTTCTTCAGAGAGTCTCAGTAAGATTAAGTCACACTTGCCCACAATTGAAAACAACTCAATAAATACTCAATTCAGTTTTCACATTAGAAAACAACTCAATAAAATGTGGAGCTTCACAGGTGGCTCAGCAGTAAAGAATCCACCTGCCAATGCAGGAGATGAAGGAGACATGGGTTCAATTCCTGGACCAGGAAGATACCCTGGAAAAGGAAATGGCAACCCATTTCCAATATTCTTGCTCGACACAATTAAGTGAATAAAAGCAATAAAATACATGTCATTGGTTTTCTTTTTTCCTTCATTCTTACTCTCCCAGTATCCCCATTTTTTTCCTATTGAAATTACAACACATCCAAATGAGTTATCTACACCCAAATCCTTTTCTTAGGCTTTTATAGGACAACTCAAACTAAGACATTACTATTTATTCCTTCCTTTTAGACATATCTTATCCTTTATTATATCCATGTATCTTCTCTTCCTATTTTTTTTTTTTTCTTCTCTCTGGCTTCCCTCTGAAGTCTTACTTGTTGATATATTTTTCATTGTTGGTCTTTATAAGAATTGTGCCGAAGGCCTTTAAAAAATTTTTCACCTAACATATTTTCTTAAGCAAACCCTTTCTGCTCACATGAATTCAATCACTATCAAGATACCAATATCCAAATTAATGACTCCAGTAACGAACTAACTCCTGATCTCTAGACTTAATAAGTCCACCTTCCCCTTAAGGACCTTCCTTCAAAACATGGCTCAAAAGCATGTCAGATACAACATACTCAAAACTGAAAACCTACTTCTCTTCTGCATGGTTACTCAGAGGGTCTCAGTAAGACTAAGTCACACTTGCTTACACTAGAAAACAATAAATACTCAACTCAGTTTTCACATTAGAAAATAATGCAATAAAACTCAACTCAGTTTTCATAATGAAAACAGTATGAAAACATACTCCCTTCTCTATCCACACCTTCTCCATTTAACCAGCAGCCTAGGCTATAGATCTGGTTTACAGGACAGTCATCTCTCTGTTTCCAACACATTTTACCTTTCAGTTCAGTTCAGTCACTTAGTTGTGTCTGACTCTTTGTGACCCCATCAACTACAGGATGCCAGGCTTTCCTGTCCATCACCAACTCCCAGAGTTTACTCATACTCATGTCCATTGAGTCAGTGATGTCATCTAACCATCTCATCCTCTGTCATCCCCTTCTCATCTCGCCTTGTCTTCAATCTTTCCCAGCATCNCTTAAAATGTTTCACAGGCCTCCAAGACCAGAAGATAATGTACACAACATCATTTGTGGGAAAGGTATAAAAGTCCTTTTAAAAAATAAAATTATTGGGGCCTCGCTCACCAAAGCAGCTTGGTCTCCCCATGTCTTCTTTATTTTCTGGCTGAATTCCCATCTGAGGCGTAGAGGCTCACCATGTCTACTTACTTGCCCTGGCTTCTAAGACCCATGCGAAAGGGACCCCAAGGCGGGGCACCCTCTGCTATTCAAACGGGCACCAGTGGCCTAACGTAGATGGTACAAACCTCTTGTCTCAAGGTTTTATTAGTTCTCCACGTAAACCAAGTTATTCCGCCTCTTTTCTCCACTAATTTTCCTACTACACTATTCTTTCCTAATCTAATCTTATATTTCTAATTAAATAAATCTCTCCTTGCCGATTCCGTCCACCCTTCGAATTCCCTGGATCCACCAGGGCTAGACCCTGGCACTGTAGAATGAGAAAAAGTTTAGAGGTCTTATTTAAACAAATCCCAGCCTTTAACAAAAGGTGAATACTGGTGACTGATATTAAAAGAAAATACACATACATATTCATGTTTGCATTCTGCATATATATATGTACAATATATCAATATACAGAAATAGACTTCTGAACATATGTTTATATATGCAATTCACTTTGAACAACAGTAATCTGCACTTGCCATGACTTATTAACATCTATTGACCCTGCTTTGAATTTGATAGCAAACCAACATCATGCGTAATAGTATCAAGAGAAAGAAAACACTTTTAGAAAACAAGTCATGGGATTTATAAAAGAAAAGGATTCAAACTTTATAAACTCTAGCATTATGAAACTAATACTCTTTGGTTGATATAATATTTGATTAGCTTTCCAGAACCAAATCAACATCAAAATTTCCAAATTATTTCTTGAAATGGTGAGAGATGACAAAGACTTACAATCTAACTAGCAAAAGTGCCCTATTAAAGTGAACTATTTGGCAGGACAATACAAAGCACACTTGTCAGGGAAACATCTTAGCAGAAGATGAAAGTAACTGATTATTAAAATATTGGACCCACCACAAGAACAGTGGAGTCAGATACAATATGAAGGTGAGTCAACACATATGTGTTATCAGTCACCATTAGTCAAAGAGAAGAAGTAGATCCAATAAATGTATGAATGGGTCATACAGGTGAGCACAGACAGTAAAACGAAGCAGCTTCCAGTTCTATTCTATCCAATCAAAAAGGGGCCAGGGTTTTACATAGTTCCTAATTATCAGTAAGATTTTTTGTTAAGTTATCCTGACAGGAGTAGATCTCATTTCATTTGGTAAGTATTCATGGCCTCAAGTTGTAATTACTCAAAGTCATCTGACACTTCAAGATGATGACACTAGTTTGAACTTTCCTCTTTGCTTCTCAATGCTGAACGATCTTAAGGAGATACTTTCAATCAGAAATCATTGCCAATGAGGATCTGTTTTAGCCAGGCATTTTCCTATAACTCAGCTGGCAGCTAGAGTGGGTTATAGGCATTTTAAATAGAAATGAGAGGTGACAGAGAAATTTGGAAATTATTCTAGTGCCCCTCTTCTCTCTGCATCAACATTTATTGATAGAGAATGTTGTCATTCTCTAGTTTTCTGACTCTGAATTATATGTATATAATTTATATGTAGTGAAGTCCTCACTGTATATCTGCACACTAGGGTTTTTTTTCCAATCCATATTTATATATCCAATTGCTTGATTGGGATCTCTGCTTGGACATGTAATAAGGCTCTCACATTTAACACATCCAAAGCTGAAATTTCCCCCTCCCCATCTCATTTTACCGTATAGCTAAATGATGGCTTCCTACCAGTAGTTGAGACCAAAAACACTACAGTTGGCTTCCTCATATTTCTTTCTCTAATACATTTTGATAGGCAAACCTTATTTGATGCACTTTTTTTTTTCTTTACTGTTTTACTGGAGTATGTGCGTATGCTTAGTCACTCAGTCATGTCTGACTCTGTAATCCCATGGACTGTAGCCCACCAGGTTCCTCTGTCCTTGGAATTTTTCAGGAAAGAATACTGGAGTGTATTGCCATTTCCTCCTCCAGGGCCTCTTCCTGACCCAGGGATCAAACACGTGTCTTGCATCTCCTGAATTGGCAGGNCTGAGACCAAAAACACTACAGTTGGCTTCCTCATATTTCTTTCTCTAATACATTTTGATAGGCAAACCTTATTTGATGCACTTTTTTTTTTCTTTACTGTTTTACTGGAGTATGTGCGTATGCTTAGTCACTCAGTCATGTCTGACTCTGTAATCCCATGGACTGTAGCCCACCAGGTTCCTCTGTCCTTGGAATTTTTCAGGAAAGAATACTGGAGTGTATTGCCATTTCCTCCTCCAGGGCCTCTTCCTGACCCAGGGATCAAACACGTGTCTTGCATCTCCTGAATTGGCAGGGAGATTCTTTACCACTGCACAATAAGGACTAAAATTTTGTATAAGGAATAAAAAGGGATAGTTTGAACACAGAGACAGACTTGCACAAAAGAAAGATGGTGGGAAGGAACAGAGAGAAGGCTGAGGCTGATAGAACTGATGAGACAGGTCTGCAGCAGATTCCCCATCAGAGTCCTCAGAGGGAATCCCTTACTGGAGTATAATTTATATATAATAAAATTCACACTTTAAGTGTACATTTTCATGAGCAATCACTACCATACCCAAATTTTTGAACACTTCCAAAATCTCCCTCATTCTCCCTTGTGGTCATCCTAACAGTCCCACCCCTGGTCCTAGAAAACTACCAACCTGTTCTCTGTCACTTATTTTGCCTTTTGTATAATTTTACAATGATGCACCGATACAATATGCAATCTTTTGCATCTGGCACTTTTTTCACAGCGTGATGTTTTTGAAGTACATTCATTTTGTTGAATATGTCAGTAAATGTTTTTAAAATCACCAACTAATAATCCTGGGTGTGCTTTTTAAATATGTTAACCCATTCATCCCTACCTATACAAACTTAGTCCAAGTCATGATTATCTCTCATGTAGTTGATTTCAATAAACTTTTATTGGTCTCTAAATAATAGTTAACTTTTGACTATAATCTATTCATATGCCAGTAACTAGTACTATCCTAAGTCTGACCATGAATAAAACCTGGTTTGTTTTATATTCTGGCCTTGGTTAAAATCCTCCAAGTATTTTGGTCTTAGAGTGGGAGCTGAAAGCTTTCAGTACCTACAAGTTCATAGGAGTCCTGGCTTCCTCCTGCTTCTCCTAGTACCGTTCTCCTTGCTCACTGAACTGATCTGACTGATACCTTAAACCTGGAAATACAGGACAGAGTACAAGAGTATCAGAGAAGACATAGAATTATATATTATATATATCTGAATCATAAATTTCCTTCAATGGTGAGAAATTCAAAGCCCTGTAATACTAAAATGAGATAAATTGTAGAATATATTATAAAATTTGAATTCAACAATAAATTTTCATATTGAGACAAGTAGCTTTAGTTTATACTCCAAAACACTCTAGTGCATGTGTTTAGGTATCTCTATACTTTAATTGTACTTGGTAAAGAAGTGTAAAAATCATGAACTTAATTGATCATTCAGGAACATGAGCATAACAAAATTTAATTACAGCTTAAGCTGAATTAAAGTGATGTAGGAGAAGCTCAGGAATAGACAATGTTAACTCTGAATGTTGTTAAAACAAGTTTCCAAGTTAGTAACAACAATGACAGCAAGTTAATATAATACTATGTTAGTGGATTCGATGTTTGATGAGAATTTTTCTTTCATGGTGTGGAATTCAAACAAAATCAGCTAATTTTTATTTTAGAATAATAAAAATGGTATGAGATTTATTTTATCTTAAAAAATATAACACCATATTCATGTGGTTCTATTTCTCTACTAATAGAGTATGTTAAAATACTAGTGTGAAAACCAACTACTCACATATTTATTTAATAACAGATATATTTCCCTAATATTATCAAATTAAAAAAAAACAGAATGGAATAAAACCTTTGAAAATAGAAGTAAATCTGGGATCTGCAAACTAAACCATAAAATAAAGGGTTAACTACAACACAACTCATTCAGATTTCCAATTTTCCAAACTTAAAAAATTCCAGCACTTAATATTTTTCTGTACTAATGCAGGTATTTTTAGTGCTTCAGAAAACACTGAGTACATCTCCAATAGCATACTATAGTTCAGATGAGGAAAATTTTTGAAATATAAATTGTTTCACATATCTTCTGTACTTTAGCATCAAGTTTATGATGAAGTAAAAGGAAACTGGAGCTTATAAATAAATGAAAACATGAATGCTTAAATAATAGAAACTACATAGATTTTTCTTGCTGTTCGAAGATTTTATGATTATAAATTATTTTCCTAAAGCAGANATACTTTAAATTGTTCTTGATGATTCATGGTAATCATTATAAAAAATGCTTCCTATACTATACACAGTTTGGTAGTTACTGCCTGGATTTTTCCATATTTCTAGATTGCTTTTTCCCAGGGTGTCTGCTTCCTTTCTCATCTCAGAGGTTCATTATGTAGTACTGTTGGCTTTCCACTAAATTGTCCTTGCCCGCTGCTATTGCTGTTTTTCTATCTCCTTTCTCTGTGATATAATCTATTTTAAACGTAAATTTCCAAATAGTTAGGGGTCTGGATTGCACATGATCACCCGCAAACTTTAAGGCCTAACTTGTCAGACTTCTTGCTCAAACTAACCTAGAAACAATGGCTTTTGGAAAAACAGATAAAGATATATTATTTAGAATTTGAGAAGGCAAGAAATGCAAACATTTATTTTTCAGTTAAAATTTTTTTTTTTATTTATGTAATTAAGGTATACATGATTTACAGTATTGTGTAAGTTTCAGGTGTATAGCCGAAGTGATTCAGTTATGCAAATACTACCTACATGTTGACAACTGTTTCCCTAAGATTCAGGAGCATTTTAGCTTAATTATTTTTGGTTTTGTGAATGACCTACTTAAGACAGTTGGAAGTCAGATAGCTGTGTGATTCGGTGTTACGATAATTGTGTAATGCTGTAACAAACTAGGTTGCAGCTACAAACCCAAAACTAGTGGAAGAAAATCCCTCAAGAGGGGTATATCAAAATATAATACTTAATATTAAAAATGTTACCATAAGTCCTGCAAGTAATTTACATAGAATAAAATTTAAGAAAGAGAATTTACTCACCCTATATCCCCAAATATTTTCCCCAATATATACTCCCAAACCAGTACAAAGTATTAATGAATTACATTTATAAGGGTGACCCAACAGGCATTTAAAGTTCCTTTTGGGTCATCCAAGGGAAATTAACATAAATTTAGTACAAAAGGAGATACTCAGAGCTCAAGGCACATACAGACAATATCTTCTAATCCTGTCATTTCACAGATGAAGAAAAGAGGTCTAGGGTGGCAAATTTATTTATACTAGTTTAACATCTAGTTAATAAATGTCAGGAGTAAAACCAGGTTTCACAGTTCTTAATGTAGTGCCTCTCTATTATCTCCATGGCCACCATACCATTCAGCATATTTTATTATTCTTTGGTACTTTGAAAAAAAATAATTATTGAGTCAAATTCTTAAAGGTTTTGCTATGGTTTCAATATTTGTGTCTCGTCAAAATTCATGTTGAAACCTAACTCCAAGATGATAATATTAGGAGATGGGGTCTTTGGGAAGATGGAGTCCTTATGAATGACTCAGGTTCAATTCCTGAGTCAGGAAGATCCCCTGGAGAAAGCAATAGCTACTTTCTCCGTATTCTTGCCTGGAGAACTCCATGGACAGGGGACTCTGGTGGGCTACAATCCAAGAGTCACACATGACTGAGTGACTAACACTTACATACTACAGATATATTTATATTTTATTTTGGAGTCAGATGATCATAATGGAAACTTTTTTGTTATTTACAAAATAGGAAACTTTCTGGGACTAAGAGATTAAGACATTCTGTTGCTAGTTCAAATTAAGGTTAATTTCCTTATTCTTTGTAAAATTAGAAAATATTAAATATTATTTCTTTTTCTAGAGAACACAGCACAGTCAAGAGAAGTGTGCTGTGAGCACAGTAATTATTAGCAACTATCTTCAGCTTCACTGAATCATACAGTGTTTTCCTTTAGAAAAGAACTGCTATAATACTGCAAAGCTCTTTTCAAGGTTACAAAGCTAGATTCCCTACACAATTTCTTAAAATTAATTTCTTTAATAATCTTTTAAAGTATATGATTATCAGATGTATAAAAATAAGTAGCTTATTAATGGGATATATTCTTCATAAAACTTGATACCTCTGAAAATAATTTAATATTTTTTCTGGAAAATTTCAAGAGAAAATTTCAGAATCACAGAAATCTAATTTATAAGAATTTCAGATAAGTTTCTATAGAAGTAATAGATGCTAGGGTGCCCCTTCTATCACTGTAGAAACATTAGGGACAACATTATCACTCAAATATTCTAGTAAATTGTAGAGATTATTATGCCATGATACATTTTGTATGTATAATGCCACTATGTCTTCTTTTAAATTATTGTAAAATGTGGACTAATTTTCCTGAAAAAAAATTACTATCTGATAACATGAGTATATACATTCAAAATTTGCAACTAAGTTTCAAATTCCATGAAGAAATTAAAAAAAAAAACAACATTAACTTTCACTCATTTACAATAATTGGCCACTTCCAGCTAATGTAAAAAATACATAATATTTTAAAATAGTAAAATACTAACATAATATTTCCACAGATTTCTCTAGATAAAAAATCAGCTTCTACAGTATCTCAGAAACATGTGCAATGTTGCTAACAAAACTCATGAATTGACTTATTTACATTCTCGAACAGTGAAATGTCTGTGTCCTGATATGTTTTATAATCCATTTATACCACTGTTTCTCCAGCCATTAAAAGAGTAAAATAATTCTTTTATAGATTTGTTGTGAAATTCTATGATAAATGCTTAACAGCTATAGCAAACATTGTTTATCTTTTAATCTATATATTACTTAGAGTTTTTGTAAAGCTATATACAGTGCTAAATACATCTTCATTCAGATAAATTCAAGGTTTGTGTTTAAAATTTAATGACAAATGTAATAAGATATTAATAACCCTCACAGACATCTGAATGTGTATGTTGCATCAAACTTGACCAAAGAAAAACTTTGGAACATGATATATGTGGGATATTATTTTATCGTCAATAAAAATCAGAAAATTGATTTCCTAAAGTGTAAATTATCTATGTATAAAGTTGACTGCACTGGCAAAATAATTTTTAAGTGAAAAGCTATTTATATTTGGTTTCAATGCTCACTTACACTCTAGTTCACAAACACAAGGTCTGAACCAAGGGAGAATGTAATTAATCTGCTTATTAAATATTTGACCTAATCACTTCTGCCTTTTTCAAAAAAATTGTTTATCTAAATGCTACAGTCTTAGAGGATAAATTTTAGCTAATAGTGTGGTCTTCTTTGGATGTCACAGTCTGCCTTTGGAGCTAGAAGAAAAGCACAAAGACTGAGCTGCAAAGTACTTCTGAAAATTTTATCCTCTTTAGTAACATATACATCCCTTCAAAGCACAGTAAATTGAAAAATAAGAATGCTGTTTTTTGTTAGTTAGATGTGTGAATATCAAATGTAACTTAATATCTCCCAATCTAAACCTCCTTATCTCTAAAATGTGAATTGATTGAGAGTAAAATCATAATAAAGGCTTTCCTGGTTGCTCAAGCAGTAATGAATTCACCTGCAGTGCGGGAGACCTGGGTTAGATCCCTGGGTCAGGAAGATGATCTAGAGAAGGGAATGGCTACGACTCCAGTATTTTTGCCTGGAGAATCCCATGGACAGAGGAGCCTGGCAAGCTACAGTCCATGGGGCTGCAAGAGTTGGTCAGGACTCTGAGTGACTAACGCTTTGAAAACAATAATAAAGATATCTAACTAGAAAAATCTTCCTTCTTTCCAGTTAAAAGCCAATAATTTAATTTAGGTTTTAAACTAAGAAAATGTTTACCCTAATTTCTCTGCTGCTGCTGCTGCTGCTGCTAAGTCGTTTCAGTCGTGTCTGACTCTGTGCAACCCCATAGGCGGCAGCCCGCCAGGCTCCCAGGTCCCTGGGATTCTCCAGGCAAGAACACTGGAGTGGGTTGCCATTTCCTTCTCCAATGCATGAAAAGTGAAAAGTGAAAGTGAAGTCGCTCAGTCGTGTCCGACTCTTAGCGACCCCATGGACTGCAGCCTACCAGGCTCCTCCATCCATGGGATTTTCCAGGCAAGAGTACTGGAGTGGGTTGCCATTGCCTTCTCTGGATAATTTCTCTAGATAGTACTAAAGATCTGGATGATAATTTAGCCATTTAAAAATGCAGATATGTCCTGTTGATCAGAAACAAGTATACTGCCAGTACTTCTCCAGCAAGGATGGGTTTATTGACGATCAGCAGAAAACTGCAATTTGGGGTCTGCAACCCAGATGAGGCATGTGCAAGTCCCTGCATAACAAGGGGAGGGAAAGGAAGGTGGGGTGGCTAGGGTAAACAAAGAGTGCATGCTTTTCGTGGCTGATACATAGACAGCAAAGAAGAGCGCTCTTCTTCCTTTTGGAATCCGCCATTGCTCTGGAGTGTGAGAGATCCCTTTTCTGGTCTCCCAACTCCGTTTAATTAAGGTTTCTGTTTGTTAGTTTTTTAATAGCTCTGTTGTCATTGTTCAGTTGCTAAGTTGTGTACAACTCTTTTGAGATCCTATGATCTGCAACCTGCCAGGCTCCTCTGCCCGTGGAATCTTCTAGGCAAGCATACTGGAGTGGGCTGCCATTTCCTCCTCCAGGGGATCATCCCAGATCAGGGATTGAACCCGCATCTTCTGCACTGCAGGTGTATTCTTGACCACTGAACCACCATGGAAGTTCCAATAGTTCTCCTAGATATATTCTAATACTGATGAGCCCACGGCACACTCATTCTCAGAATACAATTTTCTTTGTTATGATTCATTATAATTGTGGAGATTCACTTTCCAGTTATTAATATGTAAATCTGAGATGATAAGGGGATGCTATTTTATAAATATAAAATATGGTGACATTCTTTATGCTAGATTTTTTATATTGCTAATTTCAATCACTGTGACTGCATAAATACTTTATTAATGTTTCAAAGTTTGGAATCTAGTCATCTGACTCATTTATAAAAAGAACAGAGAACCGATCTGTAAATTTAACGTCTTAAATTTTGTGATTTCTCCAACATACAACTTCCTGGAGCGTGTATGACTAGAATGCTATAATATTGCCAAGAAGGGAAGAATGAATCATTCAATCAGGGAACAATGTTTCAATAAAAAAAAGTTCCAGGATGATTAAGGCTTTTATCCTTCCACCCTTTAAAAAGTTTAAATATATTTTAGAATAATCATTCCTCGTAAATTTTTCTGACATTTTAAGTGATGTTTGTGTGTGTGCTCGGGCATTTATTCGTGTCTGACTCTGTGATCCCACGGACTATATCCCACCAGGCTCCTCTGCTCATGGGATTTTTCCCGGTAAGAGTACTGGAGTGGGTTGTCATTTCCTCCTTCAGAGGATCTTCCCTGCCCAGGGATTGAACCCGTGTCTCCTGCACTGGCAGGCAATATTTTTCTTTACCATTGAACACCTGGGAATCCCAAGCAATGTTTGCCACCTTCAAAAAAGTGTCCTTCAGGGTTTTGTTGTTGTTGTTGTTTGTAGAATTTCTGGTTTGTTTTTAAGTACTAAATATTGTGGCTCAAAACTATGAATGGTCTACATGGAAAATGCAGCTAAAAATAAAAAGGAAGGTTGGATAAACTAGAAAACAAAATGCCACAACTATCACCTTCCACTGGAGCTCCATGAGGCTGTCTGAGAATGTATACTCTATTGGGAGAAGTGTGAACTGTGTATTATTGTCTGGGTACTGACATTGTATGATTTGGAACCTTGTCACCTCTAACAGCACCTATGACCCCAAATTCTCATGTCTGTAGGGCCAGCTGAGCTTTACAATCCTCATGCCAGATGCCAGCAAAATAGAAAGAACTCTCTTTGTAAAACACACATTATGTGTGTGTGTTCGTCTCTCAGTTGTGTTCAACTATTTGCGACCCCATGGACTGCAGCTCATGGCATCTGGTCCCATCACTTCATGGCAAATAGATGGGAAAACAGTGGAAATAGTGACTGACTTTATTTGGGGGGGCTCCAAAATCACTGCAGATGGTGACTGCAACCATGAAATTAAAGGACGCTTGCTCCTTTGAAGAAAAGCTATGACCAACCTAGATAGCATACTAAAAAGCAGAGACATCGCATTGCTGACAAATGTCCATCTAGTCAAAGCTATAGTTTTTCCAGTAGTCATGTATGGATGTGAGAGTTGGACTATAAAGAAAGCTGAATGCAGAACTGATGCTTTTGAACTGTGGTGTTAGAGAAGACTCTTGAGAGTCCCTTGGACTGCAGGAAGATCAAACCAGTCAATCCTAAAGGAAGTCAGTCCTGAATTCATCGGAAGAACTTATGCTGAAGCTGAATCTCCAATATTTTGATCACCTGATGCGAAGAACTCACTCACTGAAGAGACCTTGATGATGGGAAACATTGAGGGCAGGAGGAGAAGGGGACGAAAGAGGATGAGGTGCTTGGATGGCATCACAGACTCAGTGGACATGAATTTTGCAAGCCCTGGGAGTTGATGAAAGACAGGGAAGGATGGTGTGCTGCAGTTCATGGGGTCACAGAGTCGGACATGACTGAGTGACTGAACTGACCTCAACTGTAGCTTGCCAGGCTCCTCTGTCCATGGAATTCTCCAGGCAAAAATACTTGGGTGGATTGCCATTTTCTCCTCAAGAGGATCTTCCCAACCTAGGGATCAAATCCAGGTCTCCTGTATTACAGGCAGATTCTTTACCATCTGAGCCACCAGGGAAGCACATTTTATAAGCTGATCCAAATTTGGTGGAGCCCAAATGCTGGATGGGAGTCCTCCAATCACAGCCTGATCTAAATCAGCTGAAAGCTACCCTGGCAGACAGGTGAGTTTGGTCCTACACCGCACTGTGTCACAGGGCTGAATGTGGCTTTTATCTTTTCTTGTTCCTGATCTTGTTTACAGCTTTTGTCCTCCATTTCTCTCCATGTACCTACTTTTAGCACCTCTTCATCTATTTTTAATGTGTTGCTTTTTCACTAAATTCAGGGCTGGAGCCTAATTGAGGAAATCATGATTACTATTAATTTGAGCTCCAAGTAAGTGAGATATTTCTGTTAATAAACAAAAAATAATTTGATACTCTAATGATCATATGACTCCTGGGAAAGTAAAGAAGAAATCATACCATTGAAATGAAATTCAGTATTTTATGTTCTCATTGGGAAAAAAAGTTAAAATAATCTATTTCTGTCATTTAACTGACATCATAGATCCTCTTTAATTTTCAATTAATAAAAATACAATACTAAAGTTGAAGATAATTTTTCATAAATTATGGTAATGCTAAGTATTTCAATAGTGACTTTTCCTCAATTGCTTAAAATAACTTTCAAAATTTTACTTCATTAATTTTAATAATAACTTGGTGAATTAGGACAGCAAGAAATCTTTTTAAATGAATATACTATTCTAAGATAATTTCTCTTGGCAAAGCTGAAGTAGTGGATGTGGAATATAATCATCTATCTTATGCTATCATCTGAATTATATTATGTCTTATATTATTACCTGATAACGCTCAATATCCTATCATTATATATTAAGTTGATAACATAAGATATACTTTAAGTAAAATTTTTGTTATTGTGTTTTGTTATTGTTAACAGTAGCATAATAAACACAATAATCATATTGCATTTTTTTCTTGGTAAACATTGTATAATTTTAATAAAATAATGTATTTTTAAGTAAAATATTCAGTTCAGTTCAGTTGCTCAGTCCTGTCCAACTTCTTTTTGCCTTAAAGTGGTTTATACTTGTTTAATTTGTATATCAAATGTTCTAAAATTGTATTTCAGGTTCAGACTATCAGTATACTCAGTTCTAAATTCATGAGTTCTTATTTCATTGAACACATTCTTCAGACAGAAAAGAAAAATTCTGACTTTAGATAGAGAAGAGTCAATGCCATGTTATGACATATCTGGTGAAACTCTGTTTTATAAGAATTGTTTTTCATTGCAAATGACAGAAAAATCCACATTGATAATTCAGTATGTATGATAATCAGACCACAATTGAAAAGCAAGAGTAAATAAAATGATTGGTACCTAATTTTTGAAATAATAGATTTTTAATAGTAATACATCTGTTAATAAGGTATACATTCCACTAATGTTTCATTTAAAAATACTTCATTACCCTGGTAGATAAGTTGCAGTGCATAAGAAGCATTCTAGATAACACATTTCAAGTTTACCAACAGATGGCTCAATGGAAGACATAAGTTCTTCCCTCCATTTTATTCTTCTTGTTCATCTCTTCATTCTTCTTTATCATCTCTTGTTCCATATATCTCCTCATTCTCTATCATCTGTCTTCTTATAGTGTCAGGACATATTCAAAATCTCAATGGCTCTCCATTACTTATCAAATCAGTACAAATGGCTTTAAGCCTTGGATCTACTAGTATTTTTCAAGTACTTCATAACCAATCCAAAATGTATGCTTCTCAGAAAATCCCAAGCGTTTTTCTGACTCCACATTTTTACTATAGTATCTGTGGCAGAGGCCATGAATTTCACACCTAAATCCATCTTCCGCCTCTTCCATATTGTACATAATCGCTGCTGCTGCTTCTGCTGTCACTTTAGTTGTGTCCAACTCTGTGCAACCCCATAGATGGCAGCCCACTAGGCTCCCCTGTCCCTGGGATTCTCCAGGCAAGAATATTGGAGTGGGTTGTCATTTCCTTCTCCGATGCATGAAAGTGAAAAGTGAAAGTGAAGTCACTCAGCGACCCCATGGACTGCAGCCTACCAAGCTCCTTCGTCCATGGGATTTTCCAGGCAAGAGTACTGGAGTGGGTTGCCATTGCCTTCTCTGACATAATTGCTAACTGGTTGCAAAGTTGCCCAGCTAGACTAAATGTCTCCTCTTCCTTGAGAAATTCTCATCAATTGAAAGTTTTCAACAATGAGATGTGAGTCGAAGTCACGTGTGTGTCCCTCTTTCCTCTTATGAGCTGGAAGGCAGACATGTCCAATGCATAGAACATGCAAACTAGAACAAACCCTAGGGAATTGGTTCTTGAAGGGTGGTCTCTGGATCAGAAGCAGCAGCTGAGATATTGGAAATAAAACCTCTCAGGCTTTACCCTAGGTGTAATGAATCAGAAACTCTGGAAGTGGGGCCCATGAATCCGTTTCAATGAGCTCTCCAGGTAATGATGATTCATAGGAAATGCTGGGAAATACTGTCCAGGTGACAGTGGAGGAACAATTTGGAAGAAAATGACCACCTGGAGCAGTGCCATCCCACCGACCCGGTCTCTCATCCTGCAGAGCTTTTTAGCAAAATGATGCAGTTGCTTAGGTCACTAAATTGTTGGATCTTCTTCTTACAGCAGCTCAGCATTTGCCCCGAGTAGTATTTATTCAATGTGGAATGGCCTATTGGTATTTCCATCCCATTCAATACTTTTACCTGGACATTTGAAATCCTACCTGGGTCTCTGCAAGATAGCACTGGTGCGTTTACCTAATGACAAAGAACACTAGGATATGTTTGCTATCTTTTAATTTATTATGCACATTGAGGACTGAACACTCTTTTAAAAAATTACATCTAATGTACCACTCTTCTGCTTCAAAGTTTTACCAGACTCTTGTAGCATTTAGCTAAAACACAACATGGTTAAGTAGGCCTATGAGGTGCCATCCACCGGGACCTAAGTCAGTCTCTCCAGTTTCATCCAGAGCCGTTTCACTCATCTCTGAGCTCTAGTTACACATTCCTTCTGTCTGTTCCTCAATCCTGACAAATCTTTTCACGCTCACTGCTTTTCCCCATGCTGTTTACTTCACTATCTTCTATTCATTCTTTAGATCTCCTCCTAAATATTATTTTTCTTTGCTCCCACTACATCACACATGAATCAAGCCAAAGACTTAAAATCTCTTAGCAGAGAGATTAATATACATTTCCATTCTGAGCACTTANCCCATGCTGTTTACTTCACTATCTTCTATTCATTCTTTAGATCTCCTCCTAAATATTATTTTTCTTTGCTCCCACTACATCACACATGAATCAAGCCAAAGACTTAAAATCTCTTAGCAGAGAGATTAATATACATTTCCATTCTGAGCACTTAAAATTTTTATAATAACTGATTGCTCTCAGTGTGTCTTGTCACTCTTTCATGCCCCTCCCCATCCCATTGTACTACAAGAAACATGATGAGAGAAGACACCATATATACTTGCTCACTTTGTATGCAAAACATCCAGTACCAGACCTGTCACATAGTAAGCATTCAATAAATGCACATCAAATGGATAAAAACTGGATTCTGTGAGATTCAACTCATATGACATCTTAATTTTGAAGACTTTCTGGATCCTGCTTCGTTAGAAAAGACTGTTGTTTCCAGTAATTTTATTGACCCAAGTGTCCCTATCTACTTAAAAGGTTGGCATTCTTGTCCGGTTAATATGTTTGTGCTAGTGATTCTAACAGTAAGCATTTATGAAGTGATCTTGCTCTTGCACCCTTAAAATCTCAGTTAGGAGTACAGCATATTTCATGTACTACTGTGATTCACTTCCTTAAAGGACAGTTTCAATGACTACCTCCCATTGCTAAAATTTTGCAAGGGATACCTTTTTCCTAACACAAAAGTCTCATCATTCCAGCCTTGAAAATTATTCTTAGGCAGAGCATAACCCAATCTTATTTCATACTTTGCCCATCAAGGTAGTTTTCACTGCATTCAAACTAGACACCTCAATATCTACCACACATAGCCACCTCTGGGCCTTTGTACCTTTTGTTCCTGTCTGTCAGGAATCTTCTCACCATTAGTGCTCTTTTCTAGGACATTTCCCCCATGGTGACTACCTCTATCTACTGATTTCTTCTGCATTCTTCAAGGAACATTTAAAATGGACCTCAGTGATCTAATTAAACAAATGCAAATCCATGCAGTATTTCTTGTACATTGTGGGATCTTGTCAGATTAGTGAATCTTAGTGACAATCTTTTGCCCTATAAAGATGCTTAATAATGTATTTATGTGTTATGACATATAAGGGACCAAATACAATACATCAAAATACTTGAAACACTGTCATACTGAGTGAAGTAAGTCAGAGAAAAACAAATATTATATGGTGTCCCTTACATTTGGAATATTAAAAAAAAAAAAGAGCTAATCTACAGAACAGAAACAAAGTTACAGATGTAGAAATCAAATGTATGGTCCCTGGGAGAAAGGGGGAGAAGGAGGAATAAACTTGGAGATCGAGATGGACCCATACACACTACTATACATAAAGAGATAAAATCCTGAAA
>SJYV01034337.1:0-62724 GCA_006410875.1 Neotragus pygmaeus | reverse complement strand
TTGATCACTGCCTCCTGTACAATGTCATGAACCTCTGTCCATAGTTCTTCAGGCACTCTTATCTATCAGATTTAATCCCTTGATCTATTCCTTGAATTTATTTATCACTTGATTTAGGCCATACCTGAATGGTTTTCCCTACTTTCTTCAATTTAAGTCTGAGTTTGGCAATAAGGAGTTCATAATCTGAGCCACAGTCAGCTCCTGATCTTGTTTTTGCTGACTGTACAACTTCTTCATCTCTGGCAGCAAAGAATATAATCAATCTGATTTTGTATTGACCATGTCCATGTGGAGTCTTCTCTTGTGTTTGCTATGGCCAGTGTGTTCTCTTGGCAAAACTCTGTTAGCCTTTTCCCTGCCCTGTACTCCAAGGCCAAATTTGCCTGTTACTTCAGGTATCTCTTGACTTCCTCCTTTTGCCTTCTAGTCCCTTATAATGAAATCAGCATCTTTTTTAGGTGTTAGTTCTAAAAGATCTTGTAGTTCTTCATAGACCCATTCCACTTCAGCTTCCTCAGCATTACAGGTTGGGGCATAGTCTTGGATTACTGTGATATTGAATGGTTTGCCTTGGAAATGAACAGAGATCATTCTATCATTTTTGAGATTGCACCCAAGAACTGCATTTCAGACTTTTTTGTTGATTATGAGGGCTATCCATTTCTTCTAAGGGATTCTTTCCCACAGTAGTAAATATAATGGCCATCTGAGTTAAATTCACCCATTCCAGTGCATTTTAGTTCACTGATTCCTAAAATGTCAGTGTTCACTCTTGCCATGTACTGTTTGACCACTTCTAATTTACCTTGATTCATGGACCTGACATTCCAGGTTTCTATGCAATATTGTTCTTTACAGCATTGGGCTTTACTTCTATTACCAGTTCCATCCACCACTAGGCATTGTTTTCATTTTGACTCTGTCTCTTCTTTTTTCCTGGAGCTATTTCCCCACTCTTCTCCAGTAGCATATTGGGCACCTACCAGCCTGGGGAGTTCATCTTTCAGTGTCATATCCTTTTGAATTTTCATAATGTTCATGGGGTTTACAAGGCAAGAATGCTGAAGTGGTTTACCATTCCCTTCTCCAGGGGACCATGTTTTGTCAGAATTCTCCACCAAGACCCATCCATCTTGGGTGGCCATGTTTCCCAAGACAAGTTTTCCAAACATGTTTTCCAAAAACACGTAAAAATATACTCATCACTTTCTGTAGTGAGAAAAGCTACCCATTGCTACTGTTATTTTTATATTTCCTTGAGTAGGGAATTTGAGAAGGTGTTTACATACTTACTAATTAATTGACCTCTTTTCTGATGAAATTCTTATTTTTCTTTATTTTAAAATACTGTAATAATTTGAAGACTAGATATCAATTCTTTATTTGGTTTAAATATTTACATCTAATTTACTCTTTGCCATACAAAGTTACCATTTTAGGTTAAAAATAAATTGTAAGGAAATGGCAACCCACCCCAGTTCTTGCCTGGAAAATCCCATGGACAGAGGAGCCTGGTAGGCTACAGTCCATGGGGTCACACAGAGTTGGACATGACTGAGCGACTTTCTTTCTTTCACTTTGACAGCTACAAATTTCCTGTATTCGTTTAAAAAACTCCTTAAATCGGAGATTATTCATATGTCCTAAATTTCTTGAGATTATGTTATTTTATGTTTACTTATATTTACATCTTTTATCTATGTAAGGTTTTTTGCCTTTGGTACACAGAACGAAGTTCACATTTTCTTTCATTCTAAAAAGATTCTTTCTTGAGACAGCATCTGACTTCTAACCTAATCCCCACTGACAGAAAAATTGTCTCCTTTGTTATGTACTGGTTTTACACCATGGTGTTTCTTGGCTCCACATTTTGCTCCATTAACCTACTTTACTATTTCTATGTTGATAGAATATGGTTTTAAAATACAGTAACCTTAGAATCTATTTATCTATCTGTCTGTCTGTCTATCTATCTACCTATCTATAAAGCAAAGACCCCTCTCAATCCTAATGGGAGTTTAAACTGAGTTACTGAGTAAAGGAATTTGAGCAATACCATGTTTTAAGCAGAAAAAAGAAAATCTGGATAGATGATTGTAGATGTGGGACAGGATATTTGAGAGAAAACTCTTATATGAACAGTTATCAAACCCAGAAAATTCATTATCTACCTATCTATCAAAAGAGTTACTCATGAATTAGACAGTCTAAAATATAGAATGATATGTAAGAAAATAAGGACTACACTAGCAAACATATTGATGGCCAGATTTGAAGGCATCACAACATTTTTTTGGTATAATAAGGAAAACTGATCAGAAAACATTCAGAAAATTAAGATCATGGCATCCGGTCCCATCACTTCATGGCAGATAGATGGGGAAACAGTGGAAACAGTGGCTGACTATTTTTCTGGGCTCCAAAATCACTGCAGATGGTGATTACAGCAATGAAATTAAAAGACACTTACTCCTTGAAAGGAAAGTTATGACTAATCTAGATAGCATATTCAAAAGCAGAGACATTACTTTGCCAACAAAGGTCCATCTAGTCAAGGCTATGGTTTTTCTAGTGGTCATGTATGGATGTGAGATTTGGACTATAAAGAAAGCTGAACACCAAAGAATTGATGCTTTTGCAATGTGGCGTTGGAGAAGATTCTTGAGAGTCCCTTGGACTGCAAGGAGATCCAACCAGTCCATTCTAAAGGAGGTCAGACCTGGGTGTTCACTGGAAGGACTGATGCTGAAGCTGAAACTCCAATACTTTGGCCCCCTCATGTGAAGAGCTGACTCATTGGAAAAGACCCTGATGCTGGAAAGATTGAGGGCAGGAGGAGAAGGGGACAACAGAGGATGGGATGGTTGGATGGCATCATCGACTCGGTGGACATGGGTTTGGGTGGACTCTGGGAGTTGGTGATGGACAGGGAGGCCTGGCGTGCTGCAGTTCATAGTGTTGCAAAGAATTGGACACGACTGAGCAACTGAACTGAACTGAACTGAACTGAAAAGCTGAAGTTTCTCAACAGAGAATGATAAAATCTGAAAGGACAAAATTTATACTTTAAGTAGACTGATCAGGAAGCATTGTTGCAGAGTCATTCTAAACTGAGGATGATTTTTTCTGCCTGAGGGACATGTGGCAACATAAGGAGACCTTTTTGTTTTTNCAGAGAATGATAAAATCTGAAAGGACAAAATTTATACTTTAAGTAGACTGATCAGGAAGCATTGTTGCAGAGTCATTCTAAACTGAGGATGATTTTTTCTGCCTGAGGGACATGTGGCAACATAAGGAGACCTTTTTGTTTTTAGTGGGTAGAAGCTAGTGAAGCTGCTAAACATCCTAAGTTTGTGGGAACGTTCTCCCACAGCATAGAATTATCTGGCCCCAAATGCCAACAATAATGAACTGAGAAATCCTAGTATGGCAGACAGACTTAACAATGGATTGTTGTTGCTGCTGTTCAGTTGCTAAGTTGTGTCTAACTCTTTGTGATCCCATGGACTGTAGCCTGTCAGGCTCCTTGTCCATGGGATTTTCCAGGCAAGAATACTGGGGTGGGTTGCCATTTCCTTCTCCAAACAGTGCATGCAGAAGTCAATTTAAAAGCTATTACAGGATTGGGAGCTCGTGTACACCTGTGGTGGATTCATGTCGATGTATGGCAAAGCCAATAGAGTATTGTAAAGTAAAATAAAGTAAATAAACAAATAAATAAAATAAAAGCTATTACAAGTTTAAGAGAGGTGAAATGAGAGCAAAAATCATATAAAGGTGTAAAGTATAAAACAACAACAACAAGAACAACAGGTTTTTCATAAAATGGTAAAAGAGGGGTCCTTCCCTGGTGGCTCCCTGGTAGAGAATCCACCTGCCAATGTGGGAGATGTGGTTTGATCCCTGTGTTGGGAAGATCACTCGGAGAAGAAAATGACAACCCACACTAGTAGTCTTGCCTGGGAAATCCCATGGACAGAGATGCCTGGAGGGCTACCAACTATGGGTTTGCAATGACTCAAACATAACTTCACAATTGAGCTCACCCGTGAAAGAAAGAGGATATTAGAATAACTCAGGGGGTTATAAACTTTTTAGAAAGATTCATGCAATCTATGCTTTTCTTTATGGAGAAGAGTGGATCCCACCACCTAATCAGGTGATGGGATCTTCTCTATTATTCTATGAAACCAGTATCATTGAATTTCCACTACACACATTGTGTTTACAAGAGCCAACACAGCCTTCACAGTGGTATGTAAATATTTAGGTGGCGACCATGTGATTATCAGGCTGTTGTTGAAAGAATCCCACCTGGAGAAACCTCCACCGTCTTTTATCCCTTCTCATCCTTCCCACCACCCCAGTTCCCACTACTGCTATCCTAACAGGAAAAATTCAAGTTGGAAAATTAGATTGACTGTGATAAAATACAAATACAACATTATCTTTGAAAACTAATAAGATAAAAAGAGCATGTATAGCTCTAAACTGTTCAAGGCACTGATTATTATACTAAACTAGTTTAGTCTTATCATCATACAATTCTTAAGATGATGATGTTGAGGTGGAAAACATAGTGACTTGCTCAAGGTTACCAATTTGTAAGTGGAATAATCCACTTTTATAACCCAGGCAGTCAGACTCTGGGGACCATATTATTAACCACTCTATATGATACTGATTGTGACTTTGTAAACTTAATTATATTTCTAACTTCAGGCAAAATATTGAGGGAGAAAAACTAACCGAACAGTTCAAATTTTATATTTCAGCCCTTATTTAATATAGCAAATTAATACAAGGCAAAGAATAGGCATAAAGAAAGAACAGAGAATCTTAGAGGCTTTTGTGAAAAATCCACGAACGTTTCTATTCCCAATACATTCTATTTATTTTATTNACTAACCGAACAGTTCAAATTTTATATTTCAGCCCTTATTTAATATAGCAAATTAATACAAGGCAAAGAATAGGCATAAAGAAAGAACAGAGAATCTTAGAGGCTTTTGTGAAAAATCCACGAACGTTTCTATTCCCAATACATTCTATTTATTTTATTATGTGTTTGTTCTCTTTTCATCTTTTAAAAATGATTCTATCATATTTTAGTCTACATCAATAATATGAATAAGAAACTGTATACTAACAGTGTTTTACCATACCATCTAAATATTACCAGTTTACATGTAATCTGAATCCTATTGAAAGTAAATTGTCTGTGAGCTCTGATTTAATTAGGGCTTATTTTGTTTTCATTTCAAGTAATGATTTACTAACAAATTGCTCCTTATAGATTATTTTTTATTATTCAAAGTATTCACTCATTTAATTCATCACTTCATTGAGATATCATTGAAACTGATTATCTCATGAGGAAAATGTACTGAGCCAAGTTATAGGAAAATATACATATATAATTTTATTATATCAGGGAAATTTCATATAGAAAAATTATATTTTGAATTTTCTCTAGGTTTACTTAAAATCCTTTGTAACCATTTGATTTGACACCCTGTTTGTACTGCCATTGAATTTGGGACAGAGTGAAGGGATGTGGCAAAAAGAGAAATACTTATTCTACAGTGTCTAAGATATCTTGACACAGGACGTTCAAATTCAAACTAAGCCACTTAGTAACACAACATGGCAACAAAATTTTTCCAGTTTATCATCTTTCACATGAATTAAATTTTTGTTAAATTAGGAAGTCAAAATATTCCATCATTGAATACCTGAAATAACTATTCATCTTTTGAAAGCAAATATGAATATAAATATGTTAAGTAGGTAAAATCTTAGCAAAATCTGATATATAAAATTTAGAGGTTCAAAAATTCACACATGTATTCCTAAGTTATTAAAGAAGAGTGGTCACAAAATAGTAAACTAGAAACCCAGGTAGAGAATCAGCTAGGTTACCAAATTTCTATCAATGTGTTTAATTACTTTCATGATTGTTGAATAAACTTATTACTTATACCAATTATAGCAATGCCAATCAGACCGAAAGCTGCACTGAGTCTCCAAGACAAGGAGTATAACACAACATAATATGCCTGAAGTCATAACAAGTGTCAGTAAAACAGGTCACCAATTCCAAATATACTGCATTCACTTGAATATGTTATGAGTTTACTTTATCTGTATTTACAAAAACAGAACTAGGGCAGTAAACAGTTGTTCTCCATCGATTTTACAGTGCTGAAGAAGGATACCATCAACAGACTTTGGGTGCAAGCTTTATTATTTTGCCTGAGTGCTCAGTCATGTCCAACTCTTTGAAACTCCATGGACTATAGCCTGCCATGCTCTTCTATCCATGGGACTATCCTGGCAAGAATACTGGAGAAGATTGCCATTTTCTCCTCCAGGGGATCTTCACGACCCAAGGATCGACCCTGTGTTTTCTGTAGCTCCTGTATTGGCAGTGGATTCTTTACCACTGAGCAACCCAGGAAGCTTTATACTGAATAGTAATTGGATAGAATTAATTCAGTTTTTAAGTATTAATTTTAGTTATTTTTTTCTTTGAAGTATGTCCCCTACAATTATTGGATTCATATATTTACTACAAACCCAAACATTTAAACATTTTTGGAGAGGTCCCCATCTTAGTTAAATGAAACACAGTGACTTTTTGTTACAGATCATATTAAGTGATAATGTCAGAAGGAAGACAAGTAGAGATCATTTCAATGTGAGTGCTCAGTCATGGCTGACTCTTTGCAACCCCATGGACTGAAGCCCACTGGGCTCCTCTGTCCATGTATTTTCCAGGCAAGAATACTGGAGTGGGTTGCCATTTCCTACTTCAGGTGATATTACTAACCTAAGGATTGAATGTGTGTCTCTTGTGTTTCCTGCACTGGCAGGAAAATTCTTTGCCACTGTGCCACCTGGGAAGCCCACTCAACTCAGTGGGTCCACCCTCAACTCAATGAGCCCACCATACACTGAATTATTCAGTAAGAATATTGTGCATGCCATTTCTAAGGAGATCTGTGGTAAAGAATGCCAGCAATGGTAGGTGTAATGTCAAAATGGGGATAACCAAAATAAATACTTCTTTAAAAACATATATATATGATATATATATATATATAGCAACATTTCCCCTATAGCATGGTGTGGTGCAAAGTAAACATTAACCCTGAAGTTCACAAGAAGATAGAGACCCTTCTGTTAATTCTGTGACCTATCAACTTTGCTATGTAACATTAGCACTGTCTTTTTAAAAGTACTATGGGTTTCCCTCACAGCTCAGTTGGTAAGGACTACATCTGCAATGCAGGAGACCCTGGTTCAATTCCTGGGTTGTGAAGATCCTCTAGAGAAGGGATAGGCTACCCGCTCCAGTATTCTGGCCTGGAGAATTCCATGGACTGTATAGTCCATGGGGTCGCAAAGAGNTTCTCCAACAGCTCTACCTGACCCAGGAATCAAGCCGGGGTCTCCTGCATCGCAGGCAGATTCTTCCAACTACATTTCAAACTTCACTATTATTGATTAGCATTCTATGAAGAGTGTGTGCTTTTGCTGGGTTAAAAGGCATATGCGGTCAGAAATGAATTCTTGACAAGATGATTCTGAATATTCAAAACAAGTGTGTAGGCAAAAGAGAAATTTTTTAAAAAATATAGGTTAATGGAAAATAATGCTCTGATTTTACCAGATTGAGAAAATATAACAAAGTTAAGATGACAAAGGGGGCTTCCCAGGTGGTTCAGTAGTAAATAATCCACCTGCCAATGCAGGCCATATGGGTTCAATCCCTGATCCAGGAAGAGCCTACAGGCTGCAGAGTAACTGAGCTTATGCACCACAGCCACTGACCCGTGCTCCAGACCCTGGGAACCACAGCCACTGAGCCTGAGCACTGCAGTTGCTGGAGCCCAGATGCCACAGAGCACACGCTCCTCAACAGAGAAGGCCCCACAGTGAGAAGCCTGCTCCCACAACTAGAGCGTAGGCCGCACTAACTAGAGGAAAGCCCATGCAACAGCGAAGACCCAGCAGAGCCATAAACACAGAGAATTACATATACAAAAAATCAGGCATGCAGTGAGGCAGGAGAGATGACCCACAACGAGACTAGTCAGTCAACAGAAACAGACCATAAAAAGGAACAGAAAGTGCAATTAGTGGGTAAAGACAGTAAAGAAGCTATTTTGAATATAGGCTGCATGTCAAGAACAGATATGCATGCCCAAAATACTCAAATCAAAATTCTAGAGACTAAATGTATCATATAAAATGTTATGTTGAGTGGGATTAAAAGCATGTTAGACATTCAAGACCAAGAAGACAAGTGAACTTAGGATGTAGGAAAAAAAAAAAAGTATCAGAAAAAAACTAAAGTGAGAAAAAAATGTNAAAAAAATCAGATATACAGTCACATGTATTATTTCAGTTGGGGAAATTTATTTTTCTCATTTGTAGTGTTATGATCTGCTTACAATGCTTACAAACATTGATACCTTTGGCATCAAACATTTTGCACTACAGGAGAGTTTACACACTTTATTTTTAGCAATAAAATATAAAGTAACTGAAGAACTAAATTGTTGCTAACATAAACAGAATGATGGCTGGTCATTTTAAGAGCTTGATTTAGGCATGTTCCCTGGTCAGTTAATCCTTTGAATTCTTTCTTGTTTTATTAGTGGTGACAAAATAAAAAATTCGAATTAAGTAGGTTTATAAATTAAAGTTTAACAGTGATTTAGATTATGGATATTTTCCTCACATTTTTTTTCAATGTTGGTGCATTATTTTAAAATAAAAGTTAAACAAATCAATAAATTACTTTTAAATTTGGCATGTCTATTAACTCCAACTTTTGTACTAAGAATTCATTACCACTTATAGAAAGGCACTAATTGGACATTATTTCAAGATTTTAAACATGATTATTTTATTAGAATTAGTATTTCAAGAAAAATATATTGTTGTATCTGTTTGCACAAGTAAATATAAGGAATTGCATTTACATATTTGCTATATATAAATATTGATAAATATATTTTATATACACATAAATATAAAGGAACCATGGAAGAGATTAGCATAAACAGAACATTTAACTCTTACATCATCTCAGACTTCCCTTGTAGCTAAGTAGGTAAAGAATCTGCCTTCGATGCAAGAAACCTGGGTTCAATCCGGGGTCTGGAAAATCCTCTGGAGAAGGAAATAGCAACCCACTCCAGTATTCTTGCCTGGAGAATCCCATGGATAGAGGAGTCTGGTGGGCTACAGTCCATGGGGTTGCAAGAGGCAGACATGCCTCAGTGACTAAACCACCAGCATTACATCATCTCATTGCTCCTTATAAAATCTTGAAACCTGATATTGTTATTACAGGGAGGGAATACAAAGCTTGGAAAAATTAAATTTCTTGAAAAAAGAAATTTTTCAAAGTTACACACTTGTAGGTGGCAAAGCTGGGATGAAATCACAGGTCTGCTAAAGCATAGTATAATCCTCTCCATTCCAAAGATCATAGCCATGTGTTTCATCACCGTTATATGAGTAAAATTCACAATANGTCCCTACATGCTTGCAAGTATCACTTTCACTATAGTTGCATAATTACAATAATAAAAATAACATCACACCATCAACAACAAAACCACCGAGTTCAGCTTATATAGATCTCTTACAGTTAGAATTTATCTTTGTGATTATCACAACAGTTTTATGGTAGCTAGAGCAGCTTTCATTATATTCATTTTACTGTTGAGGATGAAGTTCAAAGTTTTGTTAACTTATCCCGTGGTCTCATAGTAAGAAGCAGTACCTCTCAATTTGCTCATTGCAAATACACTGTATTTTAAGCTATAGTTTAATAATTGCTATTCTGTACTCGGTTCATATTTGGGTATTTAAGAGGAAAAAAAATCAATCATGATCTGGTTAAACTATTTCCATTCTGAAAGTGATAGTACAAGTCAAGTTATTATTACAATATATCTAGGTAAAATGATAAGGCCATCCACTATAATCTGTATTGCTCAGCATTGCCCTCAGGTTATCTATTTCACGGAATATACTCTTATTAGATCAACATCTAATTAAGTTATACAGAAAACCATTTCCCAGTGCTCAGGCTATTTCAATCACAAGTTTGAAAGACAAATGACATCAGTTAAAATTATTGTGTTACTTCAGAAAAATATTTTTTAAATTCATCTTATTTACAGCAAAGTAGTAATTACATAAATCAGCAATAGTACATCTTATTTAATTCTAAACAGAAGACCTTAAATTGCAGACAAACAAATAAAGCCTTCAATTACAATCAATGCTAGAACTTGGTGTATTGATTATGCAATCGAATAAAATAAGCCTAGGAAATCCTCTGCTGTGTAAGGCTGTGCAAAAGGCAGAAGGTATTGAGCACTTAGAGTTATTTTTAAAAGTCTAACCCACAGCTTAAAGCTCTTTTTTAAAAAGGCTTTTTATTTTATATTGATATAGCCAATTGACAATATTGTGATAGTTTCAGGTGGACAGCAAAGGGACTCACCTACACATATCAATGTATCCATTCTCCCCCAAGATCCCCTCCCATCCAGGCTGCCACAAAACATTGAGCAGAGTTCCGTGTGCTATATAGTAGGTTCATTTTTAAATATAGCAGTGTGTACATGTTAATCCCAAACTTCTAACTATCCCTTACCCCCATCCTTCCCGGCTGGTCACTATAAGTTTCTTCTATAAGTCTGTGAATCTGTTTCTGCTTTGTAAATAAGTTCATTGTGTATCATTTCTTTGTAGATTTCACATAAAAAGGATATCATATTGCAATATTTCTTTTCCTCTGCTCGACTTACTTTACTCAGTATGACAATCTTCACTTAGTATGACAATCTCTAGGTCTACAACTTAAAGCTCTTATTCTATGACATGTATTTTTGTAGTGTTTACATAGCATGTATGGCTTGTGTATCAGTTACTGATATGAAAGAATACTCTTGCTTTGGCTTCTAAATCTATACAAGCCTTATACAAATGTAAGTATTATAACATGTGGACTCCTTGATCTTACCAACAACTTTAAATAAAATTCAAATATTAAATAGTACTTAAGGCAAAACATATTTGTTGATCAATAGAATCAAACCAAATACACTTTTTGCTAGTACTAGAATGGTTAAATGCTAGAGTCTCAGTTCTGTATAATAAATCAATTCTCCAATCACATTACATTTCATTGTGAATGTGTGTGTGTGTGTGTGTGTGTGTGTGTGTATGTATATTAGAAAGAGAAAGAAAGGGCATGAGAAGGGGAGAGACAAGAGTTTCTTCTTTTCAAGGCTCAGACTATCTTCTTTCAGCTATATTACTTGGAAATCTGTAAGCAAGCTAACTATAAAACAGAAAAAAAAAGGAGATAATTTGAAACAGCTTGTTTTACTTTCTCCTTTTCTTTTTTTCCTTCCAGTTTTTGGTTCTACCAGCTTAAAAAAAGACTAGGAAAATGGTGATTCAGACATAATTCCCACCTCTGATAAGCTCCTCTCAATTCTCTAAATCAGAACAAAAATACACGCACGATCATCTCATATTCAACATGGCATTACTATCCATAGAAAATGTTGATGTGAAATAAGTTTTTGTTGAACTTCAGGAGATTCCTTTGAAAATATGCTAATGAGCATATGCTAGCTATTTTCTTATGGCATGAAGAAGGAAACCAAGGTTATCTTAGTTTTAGGAAAGAAGCGGTTTTTACTCTAGTTCTGCACACCAAAAAATATCATAATAAAAAGGCAAATGCTACAAGAAATGAAGTGTCCCTAAATTTTTTGGTAGAATTCTTCAGTTCAGTTAAGTCACTCAGTCGTGTCCGACTCTTTGCACCCCTATGAATTGCAGCACGCCAGGCCTCCCTGTCCATCACAAACTCCTAGAGGCCACCCAAACTCGTCCATCGAGTTGGTGATGCCATCCAGTCATCTCATCCTCTGTCGTCCCCTTCTCCTCCTGCCCCCAANATGTCGAACTCTTTGCAACCCCATGAACTGCAGCATCCCAGGCCTCCCTGTCCATCACCAACTCCCAGAGTTTACCCAAAATCATGTCCATTGAGTCGGTGATGCCATATAACCATATGATAAGCCCACAGTAAACTTTATTCTCAACAGTGAAAAATTGAAAGCATTTCTCCTAAGATCAGTTCAGTTCAGTTCAGTCACTCAATCGTGTGTGACTCTTTGCGACCCCATGAATCACAGCATGCCAGGCCTCCCTGTCCATCACCAACTCCTGGAGTTCACTCAGATTCACGTCCATCGAGTCAGTGATGCCATCCAGCCATCTCATCCTCGGTCGTCCCCTTCTCCTCCTGCCCCCAATCCCTCCCAGCATAAGAGTCTTTTCCAATGAGTCAACTCTTTGCATGAGGTGGCCAAAGTACTGGAGTTTCAGCTTTAGCATCATTCCTTCCAAAGAAATCCCAGGGTTGATCTCCTTCAGAGTGGACTGGTTGGATCTCCTTGCAGTCAGGAACAAGAAAAATGTGTTCACTCTCACCATGACAATTCAACATAGCTTTGGGAGTGCTAAATACAGCAATCAGAGAAGAAAAAGAAATTAAAGGAATCCAGATTGGAAAAGGAGAAATAAATCTGTTTGCAGATGATGTGATACTATACATAGAAAATCTGAAAACTACTAGAGCTCATCAGTGAATTTAGCACAGTTGCAGGATACAAAATCAATACAGAAATCACTTGCATTCCTATATACTAAAAATGAAAAATTAGAAAGAGAAATTAAAGAATCAATCCCATTCACCATTGCAACATAAAGAATAAAATATCTAGGAATAAACTTACTTAAGGACACAAAAGAACAGTATACAGAAAATTATAAAATACTGATGAAAGAAATCAAAGATGATATAAACATGCAGAGAGACATACCATGTTCCTGGATAGGAAGAATCAATATTGTGAAAATGTCTATACTACCAAATGCAATTTACAGATGCTGATCCCTATCAAATTAACAATGGCATTTTTCACAGAACTATAGCAATTCATATGTAAACAGAAAAGACCCCAAAGAGCCACAGAATTCTTGAGAAAGAAGGATGGAGCTAGAGGAATCAACCTTCCTGACTTCAGATTATACTACAATGCTACAGTCATCAAGACAGTACAATTCAGTTCAGTTCAGTTGATCACTCATGTGCAACTCTTTGCCAGGCTTCCCTGTCCATCATCAATTTCAGGAACTTGCTCAAACTCATGTCCATTGAGTCAGTGACGTCAACAACCATCTTGCCCTGTGTTGGCCCCTTCTCCTCTTGCCTTCAATCTGCCTCATAATCAGGGTCTATTTCAATGAGTCAGCTCTTCCTGTCAAGTGGTCAGAGTATTGGAGTTTTAGCTTCAGCATCAGTGCTTGCAATGAGTATTCAGGACTGATTTCCTTTAGGATTGACTGGTTTGATTTCCCGCAGTTTAAGGGAAGCTCATGAGTCTTCTCCAGCACCATAGTTCAAAAGCATCATTTTTTGGTGCTCAGCTTTCTTTATAGTCCAACACTCACATCCATACATTCCTACTGGAAAAACCATAGCTTCGACAATATGGACCTTTGTCAGTAATGTCTCTGCTTTTTAATATGCTGTCTAGGTTAATCGTGGATTTTCTTCCAAGGTGCAAAAGTCTTTTACTTTAGTGGCTGCAGTTACCATCTGCAATGACTTTGGAGCCCAAGAAAATAAAGTCTGTCAGTGTTTCCAGTGTTTCCCGAACTATTGGCCACGAAGTGATGGGACCGGATGCCATGATCTTCAGTTTTTGAATGTTGGGTTAACCCAGCTCTTTCACTATCCTCTTTCACTTTCATCAAGAGGCTCTTCAGATCCTCTTTATTTTCTGTCATAAATGCTGTGACAGCTGTACATCTGAGGTTCTTGATATTCCTCTGGGAAATCTTGATTCCAGCTTGAGATTCATACAGCCTGGCATTTCACATGAAGTACTCTGCATATAAGTTAAATAAGCAGAGTGACAATATATAGCCTTGATGTACTACTTTTCCAATTTGGAACCAGTCTGTTGTTCCAGGTCCAGTTCTAACTGTTGTTACTTGACCTGCATACAGATTTCTCAGGAGCCAGGTAAAGCGGTTTGGTGTTCTCATCTCTTTAAGAATTTTCCACAATTTGTGATCCATACAGCCAAAGTCTTTGTCATAGTCAATAAAGCAGGAATAGACATTTTTCAGAAAATCTCTTGCTTTTCAATGACCCAATGGATACTTATGTTTGTTTATTTTTTATTGAAGGATAATTGCTTTACAGAATCTTGCTGTTTTCTGTCAAACCTCAACATAAATCAGCCATATGTATACATATACTCCTCCCTTTTAAAACTCCCTCCCAAGTCCTTCCCCAACCCACTCCCCTAGGTTGATAGAGCCCTTGTTTGAGTTTCCTGAGCAACACAGCAAATTCCTGTTGGCTATCTATTTTACATATGGTAATGTAAGTTTCTGTGTTAGTCTTTCCAAACATCTCACCCTCTCCTCACCTCTCCCCATGTCCATAAGTCTATTCTGTATGTCTGTTTCTCTACTGTTGCCCTGTAAATAAATTCTTAAGTACTATTTTTCTAGATTCCGTATATATTTGTTAGAACACAATATTTATCTTTTTCTGACTTACTCTGTGTAATACGTTCTAGGTTCTTCCACCTCATTAGAACACACCCAAATGTTTTCCTTTTTATGACAGTAATATTTCATTGTGTATATGATATGTACCACAATTTTGTCCATTCATCCGTCTATGGACATCTAGGTTGCTTCCATGCTCTAGCTATTGTAAATAGTGCCGCAATGAACAATGCAATACATGTGTCTCTTTCACTTTTGGTTTCCTAGGGCATATGCCTAGGAGTAGGATTGCTGGGTCATCAGTTCATTTCAATCACTCAGTTCCTGTCCAACTCTCTGTGACCCCATGAATCACAGCACACCAGGCCTCCCTGTCCATCACCATCTCCTGCAGTTCACTCAAACTCACAACCATTGAGTTGGTGAGGCCATCCAGTCATCTCATCCTCTGTTGCCCGCTTTTCCTCCTGCCCCCAATTCCTCCCAGCATCAGAGTCTTTTCCAATGAGTCAACTCTTCGCATCAGGTGGCCAAAGTACTAGAGTTTCAGCTTCAGCATCATTCCTTCCAAAGAACACCCAGGGCTGATCTCCTCTAGAATGGACTGGTTGGATCTCTTTGCAGTCCAAGGGACTCTTAAGAGTCTTCTCCAACACCACAGTTCAAAAGCATAAATTCTTTGGTGCTCAGCCTTCTTCACAGTCCAACTCTCACATCCATACATACCACTGGAAAAACCATAGTCTTGACTAGACGGACCTTCGTTTGCAAAGTCCAACAAGAAGTCAATGAAGGTTGGTTCTTTTAGCTCCAATTCTTCTTTCTCAATACTGCTTTTACTATTCGGGGTCTCTTGTGTTTCCATATGAATTGTGAAGCTTTTTATTGTAGCTCTGTGAAAAATTACGGATGGATAATTTGATAGGCATTGCATTAAATCTGTAGATTGCATTTGGTAGTACAGTCATTTTCACAATATTGATTCTTCCTATGCAGGAACATGGAATATCTCTCCATCTGTTTATGTCACCTTTGATTTCTTTCAAAGTGTGCGAAGTGCGCAGGGACACAGACTGCCTGTGCTGCAGAAGTTAAAGCCCTATTTTTTTTTTTTTGAGTATTTTTTTGAGCCTCTTGTAGCTGGCAATCAGAATAGTTCTTTGGCAAATCTTTCTCCATAGCTCTGCCCATTCAGGCACTTAGAGGGCTCCCTTGCCTGTGGTCCTTCTCTGTTGTTCAGCATGTCAAGCATTTAAAGGGGCACCCTGCCTGGAGTGCTACCCTGTAGACTGGTGCATCAGGCACTTGAAGGGGCACACTGGCTGGGATCATACTCTGTAGTTTGGCACGTAAGTCACTGAAAGGAGCACTCTAGATGGGGTCCTACTCTGTAGTTCAGCTTGTGGGGAAAGAGACTGTAGTGATGGCTCCACCACCTATGCATGACTCAGCAGTACTGCCTTACTTCCACGGCTGCCTGGCTTTCCTCCATGGTATTTCCCATCATGGTCTCCTCCCTCACATCTTATCCATCTCTTTGTAGTCAACAGCAGCCCTGGGATTGCTCCACAATCCCTAAACTCCAGCTTCCAGCTGCTGGGCTTTCCCAGAGATCAGCGTTCCTGTCTGGATTATGTAAGGCTGTGGCAAGGACTGTCTGATTCTCATTCCATTTAGGCTGTCACAAATCATCTGTTTCACTCTCAGCCTTAAATATTTCTCCTCTGACTCAGCCAACTGCCCCACAGTGGGGATCGGACCCCAGCCTCAGTTTCCCTGCCCACCAAAGGCAGGTCCAGTCCCACTAACACTCTTGTTTCTCCTCCTAGTTCCTTCATCCTACCAAGTTTTTCATCATTCTATATATTCTTTTCCACTGGTCAAGTACTTCTGTCCACCCTCAGCTGGGGTTCTGCATCCATGTCTGTGTCTGAAGGTGTATTCCTGATGTACCCATGGAGACAGATGTACTCCACCTCCACCTACTCTTCTGCTATATTGTTCTCCCTGGATGCTGGCCATTTGGTCTCTGCATTCTCTGACTTTTCTAAATCCAGCTTGAACATATGGAGGTTTCCTTTTCACGTACTGTTGAAGTCCCATTTGGAGATTTTTGAGCATTATTTTGCTACAGTGTGAGATGAGTGCAACTATGCAATAGTTTGAACATTGTTTGGCATTACTTCTCTTTGGGATTGGAATGAATACTGACTTTCCCAGTCCTGTGACCACTGCTGAGTTCTCCAAATTTGCTGGCAACTGGGTGTAGCACTTTAACAACATCATCTTTTAGGCCTTGAACTAGCTCAGCTGGAATTCCATCACTTCCACTAGCTTTGTTCATAGTGATGCTTCCTAAGGCGCACTTGACTTTGCATTCCAGGATGTCTGGCTCTAGGTGAGTGATTACACCATTGTGGTTATCTGGGTCATGAAGATCTTTTTTGTATAGTTATCTTCTGTATTATTGCCACCTCTTCATAAAAACTCCTGCTTCTGTTAGGTCCATACCATTTCAATCCTTTATTGAGCACATCATTGCATGAAATATTCTCTTGGTATCTCCAATTTTCTTGAAGAGATCTCTAGTCTTTCCCATTCTGTTGTTTTCCTCTGTTTCTTTNCTCTTCATAAAAACTCCTGCTTCTGTTAGGTCCATACCATTTCAATCCTTTATTGAGCACATCATTGCATGAAATATTCTCTTGGTATCTCCAATTTTCTTGAAGAGATCTCTAGTCTTTCCCATTCTGTTGTTTTCCTCTGTTTCTTTGCATTGATCACTGAGGAAGGCTTTCTTATCTCTCTTTCTTATCTTTTGCTGTTCTTTGGAAATCTGCATTCAGAAGGATGTTTTTCCTTTTCTTCTTTGGCTTAAGCTTCACTTCTTTTCTCAGCTATTTGTAACACCTCCTCAAGCATCAACCATTTTGCCTTCTTGCATTTCTTGTTCTTCTGTGTGGTCATTAGTGCCTCCGGTACAATGTCATGAACCTCCACCCATATTCTTCAAGTACTCTGTCTATCAGATCTAATCCCTTGACTCTATTTGTCACTTCCATGATATAATCATAAGGGATTTGATTTAGGTCATACCTGAATAGCCTGGTGATTTCCCTTACTTTCTTCAATTTATGACACCACCCTTATGGTAGAAAGTGAAGGAGAACTCTTTAAAGAGCCTCTTGATAAAAGTGAAAGAGGGTGAAAAAGTTGGCTTAAAGCTCAACATTCATAAAACTAAGATTATTACATCTGGTCCCATCACTTAATGGAAAATAGATGGGGAAACAGTGTCTAACTTTATTTTGAAGGGGGGGGCGGCGCTCAAAAATCACTGTAGATGGTGATTGCAACCATGAAATGAAAAGACACTCCTTGGAAGGAAAGTTATAATCAACTTAGATAGCATATTGAAAAGCAGAGGAATTACTTTGTCAACAAAGGTCTCTATAGTCAAGGCTATGGTTTTTCCAGTAGTCATGTATGGATGTGAGAGTTGGACTATAAAGAAAGCTGAGTGCCAAAGAAATGATGCTTTTGAGCTGTTGTGTTGGAGAACACTCTTAAGAGTCCCTTGGACTGCAAGGAGATCCAACCAGACCATCCTAAAGGAGATCAGTCCTGGGTGTTCATTGGTAGGACTGATGTTGAAGCTGAAACTCCAGTATTTTGGCCACCTGATATGAAGAGCGGACTCATTTAAAAGGACCCTGATGCTGGGAAAGATTGAGGGCAGAAGGGGATGACAAAGAATGAGATGGTTGGATGGCATCAGCAACTCGATGAACATGGGTTTGAGTGGACTCTGGGAGCTGGTGATGAACAGGGAGGCCAGGCATGCTGTGGTTCATGGGGCTGCAAAAAGTCAAACATGACTGAGCAACTGAACTGAAATGAATTTCAATTTAATTCTGAATTTTGCAATAAGGATTTCATGATCCTAGCCACAATCACCTCCCAGTCTCCTTTTTTGCTGACTGTATAGCATTTCTCCATCTTTTCCTGTAAAGAATATAATCAATCTGATTTTGGCACTGACCATCTGGTAATGTCTATTTGTAGGGTTCTCTTGTATCGTTTGACAACAGTGTAGTACTTGCACAAAAACCAAAATATAGACCAATGAAACAGGATGGAAAGCCAAGAAATAAGCCCATGAACTTATGGGTACCTTATTTTTTACAAAGGATGCAAGATAGCAAAGGAAACTATGTACTTAGTTGCTTCAATTCAGTTCAGTGCAGTTTGGTCACTCAATCATGTCCGACTCTTTGTGACCCCATGAATCATAGCACGCCAGGCCTCCCTGTTCATCCCTTCATTCTTTCTGGAGTTATTTCTCCAGTAGCATATTGGACACCTAATGACCTGGGGAGTTCCTCTTTTGGTATCCTATCATTTTGCCTTTTCATACTGTTCATGGGGTTCTAAAGGCAAGGATACTGAAGTAGCTTGCCATTCTCTTCTCCAGTGGACCAGTTCTGTCAGACCTCTCCACCATGACCCGCCCATCTTGGGTTGCCCCGCAGGCATGGCTTGGTTTCATTGAGTTAGACAAGGCTGTGGTCCTAGTGTGATTAGATTGACTAGTTTTCTGTGAGTATAGTTTCAGTGTGTCTGCCCTCTGATGCCCTCTTGAAACACCTACCATCTTACTTGGGTTCCTTTTACCTTGGGCGTGGGGTGTCTCTTCATGGCTGCTCCAGCAAAGCACAACCACTGCTCCTTACCTTTGACGAGGAGTATNTCTGATGCCCTCTTGAAACACCTACCATCTTACTTGGGTTCCTTTTACCTTGGGCGTGGGGTGTCTCTTCATGGCTGCTCCAGCAAAGCACAACCACTGCTCCTTACCTTTGACGAGGAGTATCTCCTTACCGCTGAAGTTCCTGACTTTCAATGTGGGATAGCTCCTTTAGGCCCTCCTGTGCCTGCACAGCCACCGCTCCTCAGGTTGCTCCTCCTGGCAGCTCCTCCCAGCCACAGGCNGTTCAAACTACTGCACAACTGCACTCATCTCACATGCAGCAAAGTAATGCTCAAAATTCTCCAAGCCAGGCTTCAACAGTATGTGAACTGTGAACTTCCAGATGTTCAAGCTGGATTTAGAAAAGGCAGAGGAACCAGAGATCAAACTGCCAACATCTGCTGGATCATTTTAAAAGTATCTGATGCAAAGAACTAACTCCTTGGGAAAGACCCTGATGCTGGGGAAAATTGAAGGCAGGAGGAGAAGGTGGCGACAGAGGATGAGATGGTTGGATGGCATCACCGACTTGATGGACATGAGTTTGAGCAAGAGAAAAAGCAAGGGAGTTCCAGAAAAACATCTACTTATGCTTTATGTATATTGCAAAGCCTTTGACTATGAAGATCACAACAAACCATGGAAAATTCCTCAAGAGATGGGAATACCAGATCACCTAACCTGCCTCGTGAGAAATCTGTATGCAGGTCAAAAAGCAATATGGAATAATGGACTGGTTTTAAATTGGAAAAGAAGTATGTGAAGGCTGTATATTTTCACCCTGCTTATTTAACTTATATGCAGAGGACATCATGCAAAATTCAGGGATAGGTATACACAGGCTGGAATCAAGATTGCTGGGAGAAATATCAGTAACCTCAGATACCCAGATGACACCATCCTTATGGCAAAAAGCAAAGACGAACTAAAGAGCCTTTTGATGAATGTGAAACAGTAGAGTGAAAAAACTAGTTTAAAACTCAACATTCAAAAAAATGAAACGAATCACCAGTCCAGGTTCGATGCATGATACAGGATGCTTGCAGCTTGTGCACTGGGATGACCCAGAGGGATGGTATGGGGAAAGTGGTGGGAGGGGGGTTCAGGATGGGGAACATGTGTACATCGTGGTGGATCGTGTTGATGTATGGCAAAACCAATACAATATTGTAAAGTAATTCGCCTCCAATTAAAATATTTAAACCTATATTTTAAAAAAATGAAGATCAAGGCATCGAGTTCCATCACTTCATGGCAAATAGATGGGAAAACAATGGAAACCAATGGAAATAGTGATAGACTCTATTTTCTTGAGCTCCAAAAATCACTTCAGATGGTGACTGCAGCCACGAAATTAAAAGACACTTGTTCCTTGAAAGAAAAGCTATGACCAACTAGACAGTATATTAAAAAGCAGAGTTATTACTTTGCCAACAAAGGTCTGTCTAGTCAAATCTATGGATTTTCCAATAGTCATGTATGGATATTAGAGTTGGACCATAAAGAAAGCTAAGCACTTAAGAATTGATTTTTTTAAATTAATTAATTAATTTTTAAAAAAATGTATAATACTGTATTGGTTTTCCCATACATCAACATGAATCTGCCCCGGGTGTACACGTGTTCCCAATCCTGAACTCCCCTTCCACCTCCCTCCCCATACCATCTCTCTGGGTCATCCCAGTGCACCAGCCCCAAGCATACTGTATCCTGCATCGAACCTAGACTGGCAATTCGTTTCTTATATGATATTATACATCTTTCAATGCCATTCTCCAAATATATATGGAATTTAGAATTGATGTTTTTGAACTGTGGTACTGGAGAACACTCTTGANCTTGTGCACTGGGATGACCCAGAGGGATGGTATGGGGAAGGTGGTGGCAATTCATTTCTTATATGATATTATACATCTTTCAATGCCATTCTCCCAAATATATATGGAATTTAGAATTGATGTTTTTGAACTGTGGTACTGGAGAACACTCTTGAGAGTCCCTTGGACTGCAAGGAAATCCAACTAGTCCATCCTAAAGGAAATCAATCCTGAATATTCATTGGAAGTACTGATGCTGAAGCTCCAATACTCTGGCCACCTGATGCCAAGAACTGACACACTGGAAAAGACTCTGACTCTGGGAAAGATTGAAGGCAGGAGAAGGGGATGACAGAGGATGAGATGGTTGGATGGCATCACTTACTCGATGGACATAAGCTTGAGCAAGCTTTGGGAGTTGGTGATGCACAGTGAAGCGTAGCATACTGTCCATGGGGTTGAAAAGAGTTGGATAGGAGTGAACTGAATAAGTCCTTATTAAAAAAAAAACATAAAACTAGAAATTTGCATTAAAATGATGTATAACATGATCACNAAGCTTTGGGAGTTGGTGATGCACAGTGAAGCGTAGCATACTGTCCATGGGGTTGAAAAGAGTTGGATAGGAGTGAACTGAATAAGTCCTTATTAAAAAAAAAACATAAAACTAGAAATTTGCATTAAAATGATGTATAACATGATCACATTTAATAATGTATTTCAATATTATACAGCAAAGTTCAACAATGCAAAACTGCAATTACTTTTGAACCAACCTTACGAAACTTCAAGAGTCCCTGTCCTCTTAAAGGAGGAGTGAGTTATGTCATCTCGGAGTTCCTGTTAGTTCTATTATTTTACAGTTCAATTACCTAGAATATGTGAGGCACTACACAAGGCAAATANAAAAACAAAAAAACTCTTCACAAACAAATATACCAAAAATTTCCAAAGATTTTGGAGAAAATATTACTTTCACTAATAGATGGGGTGGAATGCCACTGTTAAATTACAAATACTATTAAGTTATATTATAAACTGCATTCGGGATTTGTTTTCCTTAATAAACTGTAACATATTATTTTCACTTTGCATATTGCTGGCAATGTTGAAAATTTATCCAAATATAGAGTGCAGTCTCAGTATTTGAAGTCTTCATTAGTAACCACATTTATTGAAACAAGTAACAGAAAAGAGTGATTTCTTTATATAACGTTTATTTTTATTTTGCAGTATGTGGTTCTTCGCTGCTGTGCAGGCGTTTTCTTTCTAGTTGTGTTAAATGGGGGCTACTCTCTAGCTGCGGTGTGCAAACTCCTCACTGTGATGGCTTCTTTGCTGAAGAGCAGGGGCTCTAGCGTACAGGGGCTTCAGTAGCTGTGGCACGTGGCTCAGTAGTTGTGACTCCCTGTTTCTAGAGCACAGGCTCAATAGTCGTGGTGCATGGGCTTAGCTGCTCGTGGCATGTGGGATCTTCCCAGATCAGGGATTGAATCCGTGTCTCCTGCATTGGCAGGCTGACTCTCCACTGCTGAGCCACTAGGGAAGCCCTCTATTGCTACTGTTTATCATGGAAAACATATTCACTTTCAAAATACTGTGCATATTTTATATATTATATCAATATAAAGTATATATTATATATCCAGATATACACATATATATGGCGGATGTGTTATTCACAGGGTATTATCTGCATCATCACTAATGATAAAGATGCTTTAAATCAGGGAGTCATTGCTTATAATTCTCATTAACAGTCTAGTGTTTACTATGTAAACATAATGAAATCAAGGAAGATGGCATTGATATTTTATTTTAATTACTAGCATATTATTTCTTGCATGCAGTGAGAAATTAATAATTCATGCATGGTGCTTTGAGCTTTTCTTGCCCCTTGTTTATTGGAATAGCATGAGATCATTATCATAAATTCAAATGCAGTGATGTATGCTCACAATCAACAGCTTGTACCTTCTTACCTTCTGCAGCATACAATAAAGCACTTATACAATTTATATTCATGTAATAATAATTAACACCTTCTGTGTGGCATTTCATTCAATACTAAGTAATCCAATTATTGGGTCATTTGACAAACTCAAAAATCAGGCATTAAATCCTTGGAGATAAAGGGACACAAATGCATGAAATAACTATAAGCTAATTTCTGGAAACACATTAGTAATGATGTCAAACAATATTTTCAAGTACTACAAAGTGATTTAGTAATTTTAGCTGAGAACATGGCAGAAGATATTTCATATATAGATAGTAGTGATGAAAAGGGAAAGCAAGGAGAAGGCCTACTCAGAGAAGAGAATATTCTAATTCCATGTAAGAGAGAGCAAAAGAATAACTAAGCACATAAAGGACTAAGTAATAGACCAGTGAGACATGACTTGTTTGAAGCATTTGGGAGAGAGCTTTGAATCAATTCCATGCTGTAGAGTTTGAAATGAATTAGAATCACTAGGATTCTGGACTGGAAAAAGTGATTGGTTTTTTTTTTTGTTTGTTTGATTCATGGATTGATTAAGAGATTTTACCAGAAGGAGGATATGGAATCAACCCAAGAGAAAAGGAGACACTGGCAAGTTTCACCTATAATTTAAAAATGAAATCATGATGACATGAAGCAGACTTATGCTTGGAAATACCAGAAGGAACACACACAAAGCAAATGTCAAACTAAGATTTATAACTTGATGATGTGGAATCCGAAATGAGTGATGAATAGTGTTGCTGTGATTCTGTAGGAATAAGATAAAAATAGTATACTTTTACTTTCCAGAACCTGGACAAGCAAGATTCCTCCATTCCTCCTCATCTAAAGAATAGCTTCATCTTTCCCTACAGTTAATTCTATTTAACAGTTTTAAAAGGGAAAATTTGCTTAGAATAAAGTGTGATGGATCTAATGAGTGTGATAGATCTAATGAGTGTGATTCTTCACTGAAACATTTACATGTATTCTGAATGCCATTCCACTCCATCTCCTTTAAGGATTATTAATTTGGCACCAAACAAACAAATGGATTATGAGGCAAATGAGAATGATTGGCCATGTCAAGCTCCCCATTCTCTTCATGGCAGCACACATTTTAATAGGCTCTACTCCCTAAACAGAATTCAGAAGCACTTAAATCTGCTCACCATATGAACCTAAAAAGGTTCATGTGTTTTTGTATTAACCACAGAGGGGGAAAAATATTTCTTCTTCAATCACCTGTTAATTGATGAAAAAGGAACTTTTTAAAACTATAGAGCATATAAAAGGAAAATATAATCTAAATTCACAAAATGACAAAAACTTAGCAGTGTATATGCCTAGTTTATGAAAGTCATATTCTCATTGTCATGCTGTGCCTCATAGTACATGTCTATAATTCATTTTATATGTCTATAGTTTATAATGTGAATTATGCTATAGTATGAAAGGCATATTTATGTATTCTTGCTGTGCTGCAAATGAAATAAGGTTAAATTGCTTTGGCATATCAGTATTTTCTATGAAATGACTCCTACACAGCTAGCTGACACTGGCCAGCTCTATACTTTTAAAATTGTTTACTTCCTAAGGTGTTTTTTACAGCTGCCTGTTTCCAAGATACCAAGAGTTGAGTACATTGCAATTTCCTACCTTTAGATGTCAAAGAACAACAACAAAAGCCCTAATAACTCTTGCTTGAATTTAGTTCACTGGTTTATCTTTTTAAAAAATGTTTTTGTGACCAATGGTTTAAAAACCCAGCTTTTAGTTTATTAAAAACACTCAAATAAATAAGGGAAAAAAAAGACCTTCACCCTCCACAGTTTTCCATGTTTAGGGTTAACATTTAAGCCTTAAACTTACTCTGCTGAAATTCTTTTGCTTTTTAAAAAATATCTAAATATTTATCTTTGCTCTAAAATCTACTCAGCCTTTTATTTTATTTTAGCTTCTCTTGCAAATTAGCCTGCAAATATATGGGTATTTTATTAGGTTTGACCAAGCTGTGGATTTTGATGCCATCGTCTGTGAAGAAAATTTATTGTTTAAATGTTGTATTGTTTCAGTTAGTGCTGGAAAAAGTGTTATATTCCTAATACATGGACACATATATCAAAAGCATAGTTCCACTAAATTACTTTTATTTTCACTTATAGCTTATTGGCTATAAGTTATTTTTAAAACTTTACAATTAAAACAAAGTGTAAAATACTTATAAAGGTCACCTTGGAATTTGATATATAAACTAGAAAAACACTTTCAACTTAAGAATTAATCCATAAAACTTTTATTATTTAGCATTGATGAAATTACCTGATTGGATTTATGGTTCAATATGTAATGACTTTGTTTCTAAGTCATTTAAAGTACAAGGGAGTGTTTCATGTCCTTGCTTAACTAATCTTTGGTTCTGGGAACAAATCCTACTTTACTAAGATTGTATGGAGATAATTCTTGATTACTTTCCATTTTCATAATTTCAAGGCATTATATGAGGGAGAACATTTTGTCTTTAGCCTGTTAGCTCTGCAATATGGTGGAAAGATGAGGCATAATTTAAAATGAGATGGTCTTAAAATGTGTGTTTGGCTTCTTACTAGCTGTTTTACATTGAAGAGGCCGCTGAATTTCTCTGAGCCTGTATTATCCTATATAAAAATGCAGATTAAATTTGCAGAATCATTACAAGGATTAAATGAGATAATGAATGTAAAGCACTTGGCACACTGGAAAAAAACAGTATATACTTTTAAAAAATCTACACATCCTCACTATATGTAAATTAAAGTAACACTGCACAATTTGATTTTAGACATGATTTTAATCAGTTTCAAATTTTTTACTATGAGTTCATTTCTTTTTTGAATTTTCTCCTAAAATTTTCATGTCAAGGGTCATTTAGGTGTTTCATGTCAAGGGTCATTATTCATGTCAAGGGTCATTTAGGTGTTTATTTTTCCTTCCTCTCTATCAGTTTATCTGGTTTAGATCATTTTAGCACTAACTTGAAGCAATACAGAAACGTTCATTAAAAAAAAATATTCAAGTCACTAATTTAGCTTTCACACTTTATGAATCTATAAAAATGAATTATATTAGTAAACTTTATACTTATGTGGTTAATAGCTATTTTATACATATATTTATTAATTTTTATTTACTAGAAGTAAAAGCTATTGTATATTTTTATGTTAAACCTTTTTTTCTGATTTGTGATGATTTAACATATTTCATGTATTATTAAACTCATACATTATTACCACTCTACTGCTTTAAAAATCAAATCTGGCCTTGGTCCAATACGGAAGAAAGATAGGAGAGTGAGAATGAATTAAATTGTCCATTAAAATGAAAAAGAAAAGCTGGATTAGAAACAAAATGATAGGAAGGACCAAAAAAAGCTTAAAACATATTAATACAACGTGGATATATAATATAATGGACTTCCCCGTTGGTGCTGGTGGCAAAGAACCCACCTGCCAATTGTTCAGTCACCAGTCATGTCCGACTCTGAACCCCATGGACTGCAGCTCTCCAAGTTCATCTATCCTTCACCATCTCCCAGCGTTTGCTCAAATTCATGTTCATAAAGTTGGCCATACAGGAGTATTGACTAAAACATGTCTTCGTAGCATCTAGGCCCTCCCACCACTGTGTGTGGCTGAGTTCACAAATCTGTTGTAATCAGTAGCTTTCCTGTCACCTCTCTGACTCTCTTCGCTTGCTAAGCTTTGTTTCCTGGCAGTAATTAAAACCTTCTGCCACTACTGTAGCTACTGCTGCTGCTGGAAGTATCATAGCCACCTGAGTTTAGTGGTGTGGCAAACTATTGGCCTCCACTACCATACGGGCCAGAACTTCTGCCTCAAAAGTTTCCTCCTTTCATGGGTCCAAATCTTGAAGATAGATTGCTGTAATTGCAAAAAAATCACTGTAGCTTGCACCACCTCCCAAACTGCTTCTATCACTACCAAATTTATCATGGCCATCTACACTGTCACTACATCTACCTGCCAATGTAGGAGACATAAGAGATGTGAGTTTGATCCCTAGATTGGGAAGATCCCCTGGAGGAGGAAATGGCACCTCAATCCATTGTTTCTGCCTGAGAAGCACATGGACAGCAGAGCCTGGTGGACTACAGTCCATAGAGTCACAAAGAGCCTGACATTGCTGAACCAACTTAGCACACATGCATGCGCACATATAATATTTTACATATAATCTTAAAGAGAAAGAAAGGAATAGTGGATTGAGCAAAAAGACTAGAAACAAGAATATTTTATACTCTGAAGGAAATACTTATTATACAAAGTAATAATAATTACCAAAAATTAATGAGAAATTATCATAAGCTAAATATTTTGCCAACAAAGCTCTGTCTAGTGAAGGCTATGATATTTCTTGTAGTCATTTATGGATGTGAGAGTTGAGCTGTGAAGAAAGCTGAGCGCTAAAGAATTGATGCTTTTGAACTGTGGTGTTGGAGAAGACTCTTGAGAGTCCCTTGGACTGCAAGGAGATCCAACCAGTCCATTCTGAAGGAGATCAACCCTGGGTGTTCTTTGGAAGGAATGATGCTAAAGCTGAAACTCCAGTACTTTGGCCACCTCATGTGAAGAGTTGACTCACTGGAAAAGACTTTGATGCTGGGAGGGACTGGGGGCAGGAGGNGAGATCAACCCTGGGTGTTCTTTGGAAGGAATGATGCTAAAGCTGAAACTCCAGTACTTTGGCCACCTCATGTGAAGAGTTGACTCACTGGAAAAGACTTTGATGCTGGGAGGGACTGGGGGCAGGAGGAGAAGGGGATGACAGAGGATGAGATGGCTGGATGGCATCACTGACTTGACGAACGTGAGTCTGAGTGAACTCTAGGAGTTGGTGATGGACAGGGAGGCCTGGCATGCAATTCATGAGGTTGCAAAGAGTCGAACATGACTGAGGGACTGAACTGAACTGAACTGAAATGATTATTCTAATAACTTTAAATGTGCTATCTCATTTAACTCTCAAAATAACCTGAAGAGATTGGGATTATAGCTCTCTTCTTTGATGAAAGGCTTGAAGAGGCTAAATGGCACTGCAAAGTTCACAGAGTTTCTAAGAAATGACAGCAATTACATTATCAAGATTTTGTCCCTATAGTCACCTGTGATATCATGTATTATTACTTAACAAGTCATTGTAAAACTTACTGGTTTAAAATACAACAATCATTTATTTTGCTCAGGGATCTAAAATGCAGGCAGGGATCAGCAAGAATGGCTCATCCCTGGTCTATGCAGCTTTGTTTGAGGTCTTTCAATTGGGACTAGATAATACACTTCTTGGTTGGCACACACATATAGTTGACAAGTTGGAGCCGTTTGTCTATTAAAACATAACCTGGTGCTGATGACTTGGGAAAGAGAACTCCTATTTTGGAGGGAGAATGAGGATATGAGCTGCATGAAACATAAGGGAAAGAAGGTACAATCAATTAACTGATTAAAGGTCCCAGTGGATTGTAAAAATTGTTGGCATTTTTACAATTGTAGAAAACGCAGTGAGCTGGAAAGCTATGAGGTAGCGGTCACAGAGCAGGATGTTTGCAGTCAAAATTCTCAAAGGGATGTAGGTCAGTAATGGAAATGTCTGCCTTAACGACTAGCTCTCAGAGGAAATTCCCGGTTTGTTCAGTGGTTAATGCCCTGAGCTTGTACTGCAGGGGTCATGGGTTCAATCTCAGGGAACTGAGATCCTGTAAGATGGGCAACCAGAAAAAATAAAATAAAAAAAGACTATGTGTGAAGACTAGCTATGGTAAAGTGGAGGATAATTTCACTGGAGAAGATGAATCTGAGTTGCTGGAAGGGTCATCTCTTGGGATATTGAGATCCACAAGAAAAGTATCAGGACTATTAGTAGACACAGGATAGTGAGTATGAAGCGGAATCCTTCCAGGAACACAGGAAATAGTTTACATGGGAAGGAGAGATAGTGGGGAAAGACTGGAACAGGAAGTGGTAGTTAATGACAGTAGGACACTGAAGCTGGATGTGTCAGGAAACAGGGCAAGAGAATGGACTATAAACAGCAACATAGACAAGAATTGAGCCAATTTTAAGTGCAAAGTATATTTATTTTTATCCCTGTGTGTGTATGTGTGTGTGTGTGTGTGTGCCTTCTCAGTCAACCAAAAACAAATACATAATTCCCTCAATAGATACTGTTTCTTGAAAATCTCTGGATAATTAAATGAGTATAGAAGAGGAGAGCGTTCAATATTCATTAAATACTCTGGTTTATAATTAGGGAAATTTTACAAAAAGCATAGATAACCATGACACCAGCTATCCAGAACAAATTGCTTATTTGTGATGCGATCATACTTTAGTCAGTGTTTTCCTTCCTGCTTGTATTTATTTCTCTTCTTTCTCCGATTTTGTGGCTAACCTGGTAAAACGTGCAAACTTAATGTGCTTTTCTGAAGGCTAAATGCTCAGGATACATACCTTTTGCAGATTAGCTGGTTTCCTTTCTTGAGGTGAACCCAAAATGTAAAACATGTCTTTCTTCACTGTGCCTGCAAGACTCAGGGAATGCCTGATTTACAGTAGGTGTTCAATTGTTTGTTAAATGACTCTATTCAAACTGATAAAATATCACACGTGGAAAAAAACCAAAAATACAAAAAATTACATTGATACAAAAATGAATGTAATCTGAGAGGGAGGATTAATTTATGCACAGTGCACTAGTCAATCAAATGGGAGTGGCATCCCAGGTTAGTGAAACGTGAAGGTGAAGGTGTATTCAGTAAAGGTGATTTAATAGCAGTGTCAGTTACAGCTCGGAGTGTTTTTCATTTCTCTGGAGAGAGTAAAAAGAAATGAATTTAAGTTGGTTATGAAGGATTTATAGACTCAATATTTGAGTCTTGTGATATAAGGTAAGGATTTATAGACAAAGTGGTAAAGTTTTCATTTTTACAAAGGTGTATAAAATGGTAGATTCCAAGCTATTGACAATATCCCTGGAGAGACACTTGAGGTCCTCCCCCAAAACATCCACCCTAGAAGTATGTCAACCCAAAGGCTTACACACTACTGAAATGAACATCCCCAGGCAGCCTTCTGAAATGAAACATTTCATTTTGGAGAAACATTTCATTTTGCACATTGGATAAACCTTAGTCAATAGGACTCTAGAAAGAAACTAGAACTGAAGAATTGTAAAAACCAGAAAACAGAAATTAATGTAGATACAATCTGAAGGGATAAACTTGACATCTTTCTGAGACTAAATTAAATGAGATTAGATCATCAGTATCGAAAGGCTGAGAAGGTACTTGGTCAAAGCCTGAACAATGATGAAGAATATGGATAAATTTAAAATAGTTTTGCAAACTTTGGGGGCTACATTGCTAATGGCTAGTATTTTTGAGTGCTGATTATATGCTGCATATGCTAAGCATTTTGTAAACAGTGTTTATAAATCTTACAACAATCCAATGGAGAGGGCATTGCTGGGTCTTTTGACTTTGAAAGGAAAATATAGATTAATAAAAATAAAATTTAGTTTTAGTAATATGTATATTTTCTAAAAGAATTACAGTCTTTATCATCAAAAGAGCCAACAGACCATTAAAAACGATTGTCATTACAGATCACAGTTATTTCTCTTAAAATTAGACTTACTACATTATTATTAGGTTAAAACTAATGCAAGAGGGTGCAAAATGAAGGTTAATGAAAAATATCCATCATATTAGACTAAGAACAGCATTAACTGTATTTTTTTGCAAGATGTAATTTGAGATACAATTTATATTATGAATTTATAAAGTATATAATGAAAGCACTAATTTGTGTATTGAAAAGGGAAAATTTATTACTGTAGAAAAATTTTAAAAGATATGAATTTGATGCCCGAAGCTTGAATATTATCAAGGTATTTTATTACTCTAATGTATCTTTTGAAGAAAAGAACTAGTAAAAATATATTTTTTATTTTTTAATATAAACTTATTTATTTTAATTGGAGGCTAATTACTTTACAATATTGTATTGGTGTTGCCATACATTGGCATGAATCCACCACGGGTGTACATGTGTTCCCCATCCTGAACCCCCCTCCCACCTCCCTCCTCATCCCATCCCTCTGGGTCATCCCAGTGCACCAGCCCTGAGCATCCTATATCATGCATTGAACTTGGACTGGTGATTCGTGTCATATATGATAAAATACATGTTTCAATGCCATTCTCCCAAATCATCCCACCCTCGCCCTCTCCCACAGAATCCAAAAGACTGTTCTATACATCTGTGTCTCTTTTGCTGTCTCGCATACAGGGTTATCGTTACCATCTTTCTAAATTCCATANGTACATGTGTTCCCCATCCTGAACCCCCCTCCCACCTCCCTCCTCATCCCATCCCTCTGGGTCATCCCAGTGCACCAGCCCTGAGCATCCTATATCATGCATTGAACTTGGACTGGTGATTCGTGTCATATATGATAAAATACATGTTTCAATGCCATTCTCCCAAATCATCCCACCCTCGCCCTCTCCCACAGAATCCAAAAGACTGTTCTATACATCTGTGTCTCTTTTGCTGTCTCGCATACAGGGTTATCGTTACCATCTTTCTAAATTCCATAAATATGCATTAGTACACTGTACTGGTGTTTTTCTTTATAATAGGCTCCAGTTTCATCCACCTCATTAGAACTGATTCAAATGTATTCTTTTTAGTGGCTGAGTAATATTTCATTGTGTATATGTATCACAGCCTTCTTATCCATTTGTCATTTTGTTTCTAAATCCTTTGAAAAGTTATTCATCCCATACTTCTGTCTTTCAGTAAAGTGAAATATAAAGAAAGAAGATGAGACAGATTTGGCTTTTTGGTAAATAGATTCTAGAAAAAAAGAACTAGAAAATTCTGTCAATAAAATAACATCATAATTATACTCTAGAAAAGGCTCAGGCAACTAGGTTTTATTAATGACATGGACTACATTTAAAAAAAATTAAAAGGATCAGTTAGACATAAAAAAGAATAAACTGTTTATAACACTTTTGGAGATGGGGTGNTAACATCATAATTATACTCTAGAAAAGGCTCAGGCAACTAGGTTTTATTAATGACATGGACTACATTTAAAAAAAATTAAAAGGATCAGTTAGACATAAAAAAGAATAAACTGTTTATAACACTTTTGGAAATGGGGTGTGGGTTTAAAAATCCATGAAGAGAATAAAAGAAATAATATGAGACTTTGGCAATCTGGAATCTACCAACAGTAGTCAAAATGCTCAATGACATTTCCTAGTAACATTCTTTAAAGAAATGTCAATTCACACCAAAAAGATAAAAGAAAAAAAAAAGTCACCCAAACATGGTCAAATGAATAAATATCACAGCTACTATTTTCTTCAATATAACATTTAAGGAAAATCAGTCTGTGAAAGTGAAACCTGTTTTCAAGAGAATGTACACTTCAGATTTGCTTCACATGACCCCACCCCTCCAGAAACCAAAATGAAGTTCTTGCTCATTAGAACACTTAATTATACTGAAGATTCCATCATTTGAGCATTTTATCTGGACTTCCCAAATAATCTTATGCACGCTAACAAAAAAGACTAAGCTTCAGTTTCCTCTATGTTTACAAATATGTAACATATATGCGCATATAAACACATGACTTGAAGCAGACAGTGACAGTACTGTGTGTAACATGCTGTATGGCTTCTGTGAATGTCCGTGGATAAGTCCTACTTATGGTGCAGATCTGCTCATTCCCACAGTTTTTATTTTATTTTGGCAAGTAGATTACTTAGAGCTTTAGAGTTTGTCCAATGGGCTTTAAGCCCAGCACATACAGTCAGTATCAAATTTGTAACCTAAACCCATCAGATTATAAGAGATGCTGCAGATATTCTTTTTAGCTCAAACATCTGATGTTGAAGGCAGAGAGGAGATTATGCATTTTACCACACCTGAGTTACTTGTTACATTTATTTATTTCATATGAGAGTTTGTTTAAACCCACTGAATTCTTTTATGGGCCTATGTATGCTGCTGCTGCTAAGTCACTTCAGTCGTGTCCGACTGTGCGATCCCATAGATGGCCTCCTACCAGGCTCCTCTGTCCCTGGGATTCTCCAGGCAAGAACACTGGAGTGGGTTNGACATGGAAACAACCTAGATGTCCATCAACAGATGAATGGATAAGCAAGCTGTGGCATATATATGCAATGGAGTATTACTCTGCCATTAAAAAGAATAAATTTGAATCAGTTCTAATGAGATGGATGAAACTGGAGCCTATTATACAGAGTGAAGTAAGCCAGAAAGAAAAACACCAATACAGCATACTAACACATTTCTTTTAAAACTGAGCAAAATGATCTGAATTATTACGTTTATGTCTTTTCTTTTTTGTTTCCATATGGATGAAAAGAGTGTCATACATAGACTGGCCAGCCATCATTATTTTGGGCAATACTCATCATAAAAAATATTTGGCTTTAAACACGAATATTTCTCATTATCATTTTCTATTATAGCTGACTAAGGTAAGTTTTCCAAAGGTTTAACAGATGTATGTTTGCTCAAAAAGATGAAATTTAAATTATTTTGGGACCTAGTCCTGGAAGTGAGTATATTAAACTATACCTATTTAAAACTATTTAAAGTACATTCATAAATGTTTGGCTATTATCCACTGAAAAGTTTGAAATGATTACACTAGTACTAGTTCATCTGAACAATAAAATATTGACAAATAAAGTTCTGAATCATCCATTTTGGCTAACATTATTAATCAGATTACATAGAGAAATGGCCACTCTGTTACTTCAGAGAAAATATCCAAGTTTTAGTTTTTTCAGAAAGTAAATTATCTTTTGTAGAGTGTGTTTTGGCTATTAGAAGTATATTTTTTTCTTATTTTCTTCTGTAGAATTTATGATGATTAAAGATGTATCTTAAATAAAATGATAGATCTTTACTAAAGATGAAACTTTGTGATATATTTGATATGCATATATCTGTTATATTACTACATTTTCTCAGATTCAGATTTATATTAATATGTAAAATATAGGGCAGGCTTCCCTAGTGGTTCAGAGGTAAAGAATCCACCTGCCAATGTAAGAGATGCAAGTCCTATACCTGGGCCAGAAAGATAGACTGGAGTAGGAAATGGGAATCCGCTTCAGTATTCTTGCCTGGAAAATCCCATGGATAGAGGAGCCTGGAAGACTACAGTCTATAGGTCACAGTGTCGGAGAACACTGAGCACACAAAAACAAAACACTGAAAGAGAATTGAAAAAGTGTTTAGAAATTACTTAAATTTTATTTAACGGGAAACAGAATTTAAGACAGTCTGAATATTTTCAGCATATGTTAATTTTTTCTAGACAATTTAACATTTAATTTTCAATGGAAATATAAATTATTTCACTTTATGATGGAAACACAGCATGAAGAAATTTTCACTTTTGGACAGATATTTATACATGACCTTAACCAGATTAATATATGTTTTTAAATGATTGAGGTATTACATACCACCTTTTAAGAAAGAAATTCAAATATTATGTATACAGTCAAGTAGCATCAAAAATACTAGAGTAAAATCAAATATGAAAGCAAATAGCATTATAGTTGGAAATTGAGTAGTTTAAAGAAGACAAGATAGATTTTCTGGTGATATATTTATCTCATCCTCCATATCTCTAATTACTTTTGATTAAGTTCTTCAAATTAGTCCAAGGATAATACATAAGAAACACCACTTAAGAAAGAACTGATTAAATGCTATTTGAAAAAAACATGTCTTTAGAGCAGAACTACTATTTAAAACATTCTAGAAATGTATTTATTAAGACAAAATTGTCTAATAGATAACTCTGAAGTAGATGAAACCCTTTATTGCAGAAATTTTATAATGTTGAGTAGAATTGTCAGACATTCTTGAGTCTTATTTTCTTAACTATTGCAATGCTATTTACAAATAATATTGACTGATTTAAATAGGGCTAGTTGATAACAATCATTCACACTGTTTTAGGATGTCTACAGTAAATTAAATATCTAGAATTTAATTCAAATTTGGATTCTGTTTATAATACTGGTTTACACTGCAGATGAAGGAANAGCTACTCCGGCTAGATTGACATAAAATAAAAAAAAATAATGCCAAAATTATCTGTATTCTATTGTAGTGCAGCAAATTGTTCAAAAATCTGAACAGCTTAAAGTAACCAACACCTCTATTCTCATAGTCTCTGAGAATCAGGGATCAGGGAGCTGCTTATCTGGGTAACTCTGGTTCAGGATCTCTTCTGAGAGGGTCAGTCCTAAAATAAGACAGGCACATATGGTCCAAAGGACTACTGGAGGACTCACTTTCACCTCCTCATATGTCTGCTGGCAGGACACTTTAGAGCCTTTCCACAGGGCAGCTCACACTTGGCAGCTGGCTTCCCACACCCCTCCTTCTCTCCCAACCCCCTGCCATGGATGAGAGACACAGAGAGACAGAAAATAGGAGATGCACTTCTACCATATGTGTGTCTGTGTGTGTGTATGTGTGTGTATTTGATAACACAGACCAACCCTGGCACAATGTGGAAAGTGTGAGTCTTAGAAGGCAGGATCATCAACAACTGGCTGCCACACCAGTTGAAATATTAGCATGCTGCTGCATCCAAGTTTGATCACCTGAAAAATGTGCCAGGTTGGGGTTAAACTGGAATTAAGAATTAAAATAGACTAGAGGCTATGTACAAAATTGTGTCTCCTTGCCCCTCACACATAAATTTTGTCCATTTGTGTGTTGAAGCCCTAACTCCCAATGTGATGGTATTTGGAGATGGAGCTTTGGGAGGCAGTTAGCTTAGATGAAGTCACGAGGATGAGGTCTTCATGGTGGGATTAGTCTTGAGACCTTATAGTAAGAGACCACAGGGTTTAGTCTCTCCACTCCAAGTGAGGACAGTGAGAAAATGGTCATCTGCAAGCCTGAGAGAGAGCTTTCACCAGGAACCCAAGTGAGAGACACCTTGGTTTTGGACTTCCTATCCTCTAGAAGAGTAATACATATATATCTATCGTTTAAGCCATCTAGTCTGTGGTATTATTTTTTATGGTAGCCTGAGCTGACACTAGTCAATAAAGTCCTAGATGTTAAGACAGAATGATTAAGCCATTAAAGAGCTTTTGAAGCTCAGAATTAGACAAACTCGAGTTAAGTCTCAGCTCTACCACTTACAATAGAGATATTAAGGACTCAGAACTCCAGTGTCTTCATATAAAATTGAGACTAGCAATTCACACTTTAGATTTGAGGATGATTAAATGAGATGGTGTGAACATCGGGGTTCCTAATATATAGTTAGCACAAATATTAAGTAGAAGGCCAAATAAAATGAGAGATTCCCTGTTTCATCCATAATAGTGCTGAGTATGTCTCTTATAGTCCTAGCTACAGAAAGAGTATGCACTTAAATTATGTCTTTCTTCATAGCAATCTCTGTGAAAATAATCATGGACAGCCTATCACATGCCTAATATGACAGCAATTGCCCTGAAAGAATTTTGTGATATTCTCAATACCCCTTAGGCCCCATGAATAGCTTTCTTTCATTAAAAGAAAATTTGTGACTCTCATACAGGACTAGATGATATAATTCAATGAACGCTCTGTGTGCATCTCACTTTTTTTTCCTATAAATCCCTATCTCCATTTAATAAATTGATTATTTTATGTTTCCAACCACCAGTAATCAATTCAAATTTCACTGGAAGGTCAATAAGAAATAGTTTCCCTATGAGTTGAAGTGTAGTTTTCTCTTTCACAGAAGTGTTAGGTAATGGAGTGAGGAGAGAAAAACAAATAGGAGCCTCAGTATAACTTTTTCTCTTAAACTGAAATATATGACTCAGAGAAAATCTCTCTTTGTTTCTAATATCATCCCATATATCTTTCAGAGTGGCTATTGTTCAAATTTGATAAAATCAAATTTCAGATAAGAAAACTATATCATTATCAAGGAAACATCATGAACCAACTGATATCTTAGGCTTTACATTAAATACACAGAATAATTTAATATTTCAGGTAAGTTTTTTCCTCTAGGATAAGAAAATAATGAAATGCAATGATAAGTTAAAGTGATAAATATTGTAAATATGTTACTTTTGTCTTTTTTAGAAGGAAATATTCAAATTTTTCTTTTATTTATTGATTCATTTTTACCTTTTTATTTGATATTAGACTTTAGTTGATTAAGAACGTGTCAGTTCCAGGTATATAGCAAAATGATTCAGTTATACATGTGAACTTGTCATTCAGTTGTGTCTGACTTTTGTGACCTTTTGGACTGTAGCCCACCAGGCTCTTCTGACTATGGATTTTTCAGGCAAGAATACTGAAGTGGGTCACCATTTTCTCCTCCAGGGGATCTTCTTGACCCAGGGATCGAATCTGCATCTCCTGTGTCTCCTGCCTTGTAGGCGGATTCTTTAATGTTGAGCCATCAGTGAAACCCACATGTATATATGTACCTATTCTTTTTCAAATTCTTTTCCCTTTTAGGTTGTTACAGAATATTGTATAGAATTCCTTGTGCATATAGTATTCTTGCCTGGAGTATCCCATGGATGGAGGAGCCTGGTGGGCTACAGTCCACGGGGTTGCAAAGAGTTGGACACGACTGAGCGACTTCACACACACACACACACACACACACACACACACACAGTATGTCCTTGTTGTTTATCCATTTTTAAATATAGTAGTGTATACATGTCAATCAAAATTCCCTAAATATCCCTTCCCTTTACCCTTCCCCCCTGGCAGCCATAAGTTTGTTCTCTACGAGTCTGTTTCTGTTTTGTAAATAAGTCCATTTATATAATTTATTTTAGATTCTGCATATAAGCCATATTATAGGATATTTCTCTGACTTCACTCAGGTTGACAATTTCTAGATCCATCCATATTGCTGCAAGTGGCATTATTTTGTTCTTTTTAATGGGCGAGTAACATTCCACTTGTCTATGTGTACCATGTCTTCTTTATCCATTCCTCTGTCATTTAGGTTGCATCTGTGTCCTGGCCACTGTAAAAAGGGCTACAATGAACACTGGGGTGCATGTGTCCTTTCAGATGACATTTTCTCTGGATATGTCTAGAAATGAGATTGTGGGACTATGTGGTAGCTCTATTTTTAGTTTTTTAAGGGACCTCCAAGCTATTCTTCATAGTGACTGTACCAATCTGTATTCTCACCAACAGTGTAGGAGGATTCCCTTCTCACCATTCGCTCTCCAGCATTATTGTTTGTGAGTTTTTGGATGACAACCATTTTGACAGATGTGAGGTGATACCTCATTGTAGTTTTGACTTGCATTTCTCTAAGAATTAATGATGTTGACATCTTTTCATGGGCCTATTAGCCATCTATACATCTTAAATGTCTATTTAAGTCATCTGTTCATTTTTTGATGGGTTGTTTGTTTTGATGATATTAAGTCACATGAGCTGTTTGTAAATTTTGGAGACTAATCTCTTGTTGCTCACATCATTTGCAAATATTTCCTCCCATTCTGTGGGTTGTCTTTTCATTTTTTTATTGTTTCCTTTGCTGTGCAAAAGCTTTTGAATTTAATTAGGTCCCATTTGTTTATTTTTATTTCCATTACGCTGGGAGACAGATTGAAAAAGATATTGCCGTGAATTATGTCAGAGAGTACCTATGTTTTCCTCTAAGAGCTTAACAGTGTATGATCTCACATTTAGGTCTTTAATCCATTCATCAAAACAGGTATTGGCACAAAAGTAGAAATATAGATCAATGGAACAGAATAGAAAGCCCAGAAATAAACCCATGCACTTATGGTGAATTGATCTACAACAAAAGAGGCCTGACTATACAATGGTGGAAAAACAGTGTCTTCAATAAATGGTGCTGGGGAAAATGTAAAATGAAATTAGAACAGTCTTTAATGACATACACAGATTTCCCTCTTATTCAAAGAGAGTTTGGCTTCCATTAAATTATTCCAGTCACCCTGTATCACTACATATGTGGAGTGAAATAGAGCAAATGGCTCACGGAGATGAAAAAAAAAATGTTGCCCAGAGTTAAAGACAGCAAGTGGACAAACAGTATATTACTTTTACAAGTATAGCCTAAGCATTTTAAAGTGGATCCCTAATGATTTTATTTGATATAAAAGCAAGTATACAGAGTATTTTTACAAAGACTTCTTAGAAGTAGTGATATTAAAGGAGATTAAAGGGATGACAAAAAAGAACAAAATGTAATAGTTGTTACTGTACACATCAACAAAGCATCAGCTTAAATTTGTGCTTGAGAATACTGCAAATAATGAAGTCAGAGAGAAATCAAGAGGGACTTCCCTGGTGGTCCAGTGGTTAAGAATCCACCTTCCATTCAAGGGAGGATGGTTAAGCCCTCATGCCACAACTCCTGAGCCCCCATGCCACAACTAGAGAGTCCGTGGGCCACAATGAAACAGCCTACGTGCTGCAATGAAGATTCTATGTGCCCCAACTAAGACCTGATCCAGCCTAAATAAATAAATAAAAGAAAAAACAACAATCAAGGAACTCAAGCATCACAAAATGTCTGAGACTGCCAGAAATCAAACCTTTGTTGTGGTTTTTCATCCTTGAACATGATACTTGAAGAAGTCAAGCTTAGCCCCAATTATCCCTTGCATAGTAACAAGTTCAGTTCACATGTAGAACTCCCAAGGCAGGAATAATAGTACCATCAACAGTGCCTGGCACAGAGCAGACAATCAATAAAAACTCGTTGACTGACTGACATAACACAAGAACAAGTCTAACCAAATTATTTCTCATTAGAAAAACATGAGGTCAGCTTAGCATTTATACCTAAATTTTTAGCCTCTCCCACCTATGTGACTGAAGAAACTTGGGCCCTCTTTTCCACCTGAAATGCTAAGGAATATGTCACGTGTTTCAGATCAGTCGGATCTATTTATGTAGGCCACTGTGCTCCTTTGCTCTCCCCGGAGGGAGGGCGGCTGCTGCCCCATGCGGACCTCACTAATCAGGTCACACTCCCTTGCTGCTGGTTTTGCCCTGCTCCACTGTCTGGAGCTTTCATTATACACAGCTGACCTCTGCACCGCTCCGGACCCCGCTGCCCCAACCTCTGTCACCTTGCTTAGACATGCACTCACACCCTTGCCCCTTAGCACCTGGGGCTGTAACTTTTTCTGTAAAATGAGAAAGTAGGACTTCCTCCTCTGCTTTCTACCCTGGAAGGGCTTCTCACAACTCCGGGCTTCTCACTGGGTCTCTTTCATGTCTCGATTTTACAGAGAAGAAAACCCCACATCTTCCTGCGGTTTACAAGACACTTTGCTATTTGGCTAGCCCCTGCCTATGTTTCCAACATCATTTTTGTATTCCTCTCGCATGCCACTCAGGGCACTCGTCAGCTGTCCCTTCGTCCAGGACTACTCGCCTTTAAATAGATCTGCTTGACCCAGGTCACTGTACTCTGTTCTCTCTTTAGAGTTCTTAGTAGGATTTGTGCTGCCTGAGATTATCTTTTACAGCTGTTTATTTTGTACATTCCTGGGTAAAAATAGACAACTATTAGGGCAAGATTTTGTTTTATCAATCTATTTTCCTGCTGGGGTATATGAATAGCCACTCAATAAATAAATAGGTAAGAAGGTAGATAAGTAGACAGAGAGAGAGAGAATAGATAAAAATGCTATTATTGCATCCTAATCTCATGCAAATAAGTGGATGCAAATAGATATTGTGGTGTGGGGAGAGGAAGTCTTATATTTAATTACATGTATGATATTCTTCCAAATCATTTTTAGTCCAGCCAAGACACTTCATACTTAAAACTGAAAAACATCTCTAGTGATAAATTTAAGATGCTGGTTATGTTTTTGATTTTATCACGACCATAATGCTGACTCACTAATGTGGTCAAATTCCCTTTCTCCCATGTTCCTCAGGGCCTTTTTACATTAATTGGTCTTTTTCCCCTTTTGTAAACGGAATAGAGAGAAGAAATTCTATTAGGGCCTGAGTCTGCAAAGAAAAGACCAATGAATGCAGGCAGGAAGCCTATAATTCCAGTTTCAACTCTATGAACTAAATGATTAATTTCAAAAGCTGGAAACTGACGGCCTATTGGTTCTAAATCAAGCTTATTGGTTATTTTTCTTTTCTTTTGGCATATCATTTTCAAAAAATAATAATTATGTAAAACAATATATATATAATTAAATAATATATAGTTGATATATATCCATGTATACTTGTGTATGTATATATATCTTTTGTGTTTAAAGGCATACCTCAGCGATGTTACGGGCTTGGTTTTCAATCACTGAAATAAATCCAGTAGCACAATGAAGTGAGTCATAGGGATATTTTGTTTCCCAGTACATATAAAGGATGTGCAGTATTATGTGTAAAAAAAAAAATGTGTATGTGGATTCATGTCAATGTATGGCAAAGCCAAGAGTATTGTAAAGTAAAATAAAATTTTAAAAAATAAATAAATAAAAAATACTTTATTGCTAAAGGCACCAATCATCATCTGAACCTTGAGTGAATTGTAACCCATTTGTAATAGTAACATCAAAAATAACTGATCACATCACCATAATGAATATAGTAACAATTTTAAAAGTTTGAAATATTGCAAGAATTACCTAAATGTGACACAGAGACACAAAGTGAGCAAATACTGCTGCAAAAAGGGTGCCTATAGACTTGTTCCATACAGGGTAGCCACAAACTTTCAATTTGTAAAAAAAACTCCAAAAATGCAAAATGTAATAACCTGAAGCAAAATAAAATGATGTATGCTGTGTATGTGGGTATCTGTGTGCAAGTCTGTATGTGTGTCTGTGTGTATCAGTTGCTATATCTAGAAGATTTTGGCATGTCCCCCAAAATCTGAATATTCAGCTTTCCTTGATCATTCTGGGCAACACTAGATATAGTTATCATGTGATAATTATCAGATGAAATGGAGTAGCAGCTGTGTTCCTTAGACAGGGTAAGATTTGCCTGGTTTACCAGAGGCAAATGGCTGCTTTTTATTTTAAACCTGGTCTAATACAGGTATCAATGTTATTGGATTGTCTGGTATAGACATTTAAGTTTGTGACTCATTTGAAGTCAGTTCAGTTATATCAGATAATGTCTGGGTAATACTTTACAATGGAACTGTGATTTCCTTTTTATTTATTTTTAAAATGCTTGCAAGTTAATCTGATAGCCTTAAGTTATTATGCAATTATTATTTTCTATGTGAGGTCAAATTAATTTATTAAATTGTATTTTTAGAAAGCAAAGATTTCTGTCTATTTATTGATTTAGTTGAAATTTATCAGTTCAGTTCAGTTGAGTCCACAGTCATGAGCGACTCTTTGTGACCTCATGGACTGCAGCATGCCAGGCTTCCATGTCCATCACCAACTCTCAGAGTTGACTCAAACTCATGTCCATTGAGTCAGTGATGCCATCCAACCATCTCATCCTCTGTCGTCCCCCTCTCCTCCTGCCTTCCACCTTTCCCAGCATCAGGGTCTTTTCCAGAGAGTCAGTTCTTGGCATCAGGTGGCCAAAATATTGGAGTTTCAGCTTTAGCATCAGTCCTTCCAATGAATATTCAGAACTGATTTCCTTTAGGATGGATTGGTTGGATCTTCTTGCAGTCCAAGGGACTCACAGAGTCTTCTCCCACACCATAGTTCAAAAGCATCATTCTTTGGCACTCAGCTTTGTCTATAGTCCAACTCTCACATTCATACATGACTACTGGAAAAACCAAAGGTTTGACTAGATGAACCTTTATTGGCAAAGTAATGTCTCTGCTTTTTAATATACTGTCTAGGTTGGTTATAGCTTTTCTTCCAAGGAGAAAGTGTCTTTTAATTTCATGGCTGCACTCACCATATGCAGTGATTTTTGAGCCCCCAAAATAAAGTCTCTTACTTTTTCCATTGTTTCCCCATCTATTTGCCATGAAGTGATGGGACCGGATGCCATGATCTTAGTTTTCTGAATGTTGAGTTTTAAGCCAACTTTTTTACTCCTCCTCCTCTTTCACTTTCATCAAGAAACTCTTTACTTCTTCTTTGCTTTCTGCCATAATGGTGGTGTCATCTGTATATATGAGGTTATCGATAACCTCATACTGATAACCTGGCAATCTTGATTCCAACTTGTGCTTCATCTAGTCTGGCATTTCACATGATGTATTCTGCATATAAGTTAAATAAGCAGGGTGACAATATATAGCCTCGACATACTCCTTTCCAAATTTGGAACCAGTTTGTGGTCCCATGTCCAGTTCTAAATCTTGGTTCTTGACCTGCATACAGATTTCTCAGGAGGAAGGTAAGGTGGTCTGTATTCCCATCTCTTGAAGAATCTTCCACAGTTTATTCTGATCCACACAGCTAAAGGCTTTGGCATAATCAATAAGGCAGAAGTAGATATTTTTCTGGAATTCTCTTTCTTTTTTGATGATCCAACAGGTGTTGGCAATTTGATCTCTGGTTCCTCTGCCTAGCTGGAAGTTCATGGTTCAGAAACTGTTTAAGCCTGCCTTGGAGAATTTTGAGCATGACTTCATTGGTGTGTGAGATGAACACAGTTGTGTGGTAGTTTGAACATTCTTTGGCATTGCCTTTCTTTGGGAGCTTCCCTGGTGGCTCAGATGGCAAAATCATCTGCTTGCAATGCTGGAGACCCAGGTTCAATACCTGGGTCAGGAATATTCCCCTGAGGAAGGAAGGAGCAACCCACTCCAGTACTCTTACCTAGAAATTTCCATGGATGGAGGAAACTTGTATGCTATAGTCCATGAGTCACAAAGAGTTGGGCACAAAGGAGCTACTTCGCTTTCACTTCACTTTTCACTTTCTTTGGGACTGGAATGCAAACTGATCTTTTCCAGTCCTGTGGCCACTGTTGAGTTTTCCAAATTTGCTGGCATATTGAGCACAACACTTTCATAGCATCATCTTTTAGGATTTGAAATAGCTTAACTGGAATTCCATCATCTCACTAGCTTTGTTCATAGTGACCCTTCCTAAGGCCTACTTGACTTCACATTCCAGGATGTCTGGCTCTAAGTGAGTGATCACACCATCACAGTTAGCTGGGTCATGAGCCATCTCTTCTGTACAGTTCTTCTGTGTATTCTTGCCACCTCTTCTTAATACTGCCTGCTTCTGTTAGGTCCATACCATTTCTGTCCTTTATTGTGCCCATCTTTGCAATAAATGTTCCCTTGGTATCTCTAATTTTCTTGAAGAGATCTCTAGTCTTTCCCATNAACCCAGGATTCGAACTGTGGTCATCTGCATTGCAGGTGGATTCTTTACCAGCTGAGCTACCAGGGAAGCCCTGGTCTACAACAACTCTTATTAGCTGCAAAGAGGAGGGGTAAGAGGTCTCTGAAGTTTCTAAGATCCTTTCATATGAAAAGAGAGACTGACCACCTCAAAAGCACCGATGAGCCCCGGAAGCCTTGTGAGGCTACCAGGGACCCCCAAGTCAAGTACCTATTAATACAAAAGGAATGAGGTTCTGTGATTCTCCTGTACCAGGCTGCTCAGGGAGCCACACAGCCAAGCCGGATGCTGAGAGAGAAAACGTTACTCCATGCCAACACCCACTGCACTGGCCCAGAAAGTGCCCCAGGAAAACTCTGGGAAAGTTAACCGAGACTGAAGATTCTACTGAGATGTCAAAGTCCTCACGATGACAGTGATGGATCTAAAAATAACCTGCCTTGTCATGATGAGAACAGACTAATAAAGGATCATGGCTCAGCAATGAGCAATAGTCTCCTAAACATCCTTATCTCCCTCCAAGACCCACGGACCATAGAGATGATAATCAGTGGGAGAAAGACCAAACCTAAGATGCACCCACCTCCACCAGTGAACAGCACTGGGTACAGCGTGTGCTGAGCTGGATAAAAGAAGCCCCTTGCTGGCTATCTCCCACATGTAATTTTGCACGAGGATGTTAGCCATGTCACTGTTGCTGCTGCTGCTAAGTCGCTTCAGTCGTGTCCGACTCTGTGCGACCCCATAGACGGCAGCCCACCAGGCTCCCCCATCCCTGGGATTCTCCAGGTAAGAACACTGGAGTGGGTTGCCATTTCCTTCTCCAACGTATGAAAGTGAAAAGTGAAAGTGAAGTCGCTCAGTCGTGTCCAACTCTTAGCGACCCCAGGGACTGCAGCCTACCAGGCTCTGCCGCCCATGGGATTTTCCAGGCAAGAGTACTGGAGTGGGGTGCCATTGACTTCTCCATGTCACTGTTAGATGCTAGCAACTCGTAACTGCGGACATGTACTTTGGCCCACTTCAATTATGCCTGGCAGGCTACACAATATCAATCACCTGACCTCAAAATATGTTACTGATGTCTCAGTCACTATATTACTCTTTAGGAAAAATGTAAATTTCACTAAGTCAAAAACCCTTGTGTCAGAGCTTCCCTGGCGTTCTGGTGGTTAACACTCTGTGCTTCCAGTGTAGGGAGCATGGGTTTGACCCCTGGTCGGGGAACTAAGATGCCCTGCAAAGCAGCCAAAAAAAAACCCAAAACAACTCCATGCAGTGTTTATTTCAAAGCTTCATTGTGACTGGACTATACCTAGGAAACTCATTTCAAAATCAACATAAACCTACTTATCTCACCATTGGCCTAGTAGCCATCATTGCCCTAAACCAACAAGTCTGTCTGAAAAATGAACCATAATACAGGCCCAGTAATAATCCTGTGTGTGTTAAAACTGGTAACAAATCTTAGCAAAGTACTCCCAAAACTATAAACCAGATGACTAGAGATGGTCAAAGTTCTTAGCTTCCCAGTAACCCTGGCTTGGGAGAGTAGTACCTTATCCATATGGAAGATCAAATCCAATTCACAAACATTCTCGAAACACTTGTCCAGAGTCTCCACGAAAACCTAGGAAGGAAACAAGGAGAAATAGATACACAATTCCTATCTTCATAAAATGTCACATGAGAAAGTAAAGGGGGCAGTTAAGATATTATTTGCCTTATGGTAAATCTCAAAAACCAACAAAAAACCCCAATGAACTCCAAACCACTTATCCCAATCTGAAGGGGGAAACTTAGGACAGGACCACCTTGTTTTCAGTTTAGCAACACAACCAGCAGACACATGTGGCTTTCTTTCCCCTTTTATAAGATGCTAATTTATTAATATAAAAAAGAATAACAAAACAACTATTTATAATATGTCCTTTCCCCAAGACGCCACTTACACATGTGAAAGAATTTTTCATTATGATGGTGTTAATAGCTCTGTCTGGCGAATTTCAATGAACATTAACTTCAAAATACTTTTCCATGAATCAACTTAATTAACATGTTTAACAATTTTAATTTCCTTTAAATAAAAGACTTAAACAGAAAAGTGTACAAATGATAAGGATACAGCTTAATGAGTTCAGAATGAACATACCATGTAAACGCCATCCTGATACTGAAATGCAACGTTAGAGCTCCGAGAAGCCCCCTCTCCAAAGGTAACCACCATCCTCTTGCCATCAATTTAGTTTTGCAAGCCCCTAAATCTACATAAAAGGTGGGAAATTATCCTTTCCTTACATTGCTACTTACACTGAAGTTTTTCCAAACTAGCAAAGTATCATTTAGGGAATATCATATCACATGATAAAACTATACAGAGAAGCAAAGCAATGATTAACTTAAAAGTCTGGAAAAGTGAATGAGAAGGATAGAATTGAGGAGGGACATACAGGAGATTTAAGGCCCTAGCAATGTACTGTTTCTTAATCTGGGTGACAGTTTCTTCTTTAAACTGGTATTCTTCAAACTATATAGGCATGTTTTCTGTATTTGTTATGTATACATGTTTCACAATAAAAATTACTTAAAAACAACAGTAATCTTACTGAGATTCTGATTGGGTTTTTAGTAATTTATAAGCTGGAAGCACAGTGGATCCTTGAACAACACAGGTTTGAACAGTGTGGGTCCAGTTATGCTCAGATTTTTTTCAATAGTAAGCACTATAGGACTATACAATCTCTAATCGGTTGAATCCAAAGATGAGGAACCATGGATATGGAGGAAATGTGTACACAGAAGAACTGTGTACACAGAGGAACTGGGTATACAGGAGGGTCCACTGTAAGTTATATGCAGATTTTTAACAGCATGGAGAGTCAGCACCCCTGGCCCCTGTGTTATTCAAAGGTCAACTGTACTGACATTTTAAAAGTAACTTATGTACGTATATATATAATTTAATAATTTTCTCAAAAGTAAAGGGTATGCTTTATTAATTTATTTTGCTCTTTTATCATATTTTCAGCAGAATTTCAAAGTTTTCTCCATATAGATCTTACATTTTTACATTTATCCCTGGGTACCTGAAGGAATTTTTAGCTATCATGAGCAGGCCCCTTTTAAATTTTATGTTTTCTAACTTATTATTGCTAAGGGAAAGCTACTAATTTTTATACATTAAACCTGTATCCAGTCCCTGAATTCTGCTGCTAGTTCTGTTTTCCAGTTTGTTTGGATTTTCCAGGTGGATAGAATTTCACCTGCAACCATTACATATTCTGAAGCCTAGTAAAGCCAATCACTCATTACTGCCCTTTTCTTCTCAAAACATATTTCTGCATTTCTTGGCCATTCATTTTTCCTGATAAACTTTCTCTTCACCAAGTTCAAAAAGATCTCCTGGATTTATATTCCGTTTCCCATTTCATCTATTGATCACTACTGTCATCTTTGCTCTCTTCCCAGTAAGGAGAGGGCTTGTAGTTCCACTTATTTCAAGAATTCCTTTATGTTCTTCCTTTAGGATTTTTCAGTTTTATTGGACTCAATGTCAAGTATTCCATACTAAGTTAATTTCCAAACATTAACTATTGTAAGTGAAATTTCTTTAATTATGAATTTTCTAGCTGCTTTCACAGGAAAGAGGAAATTCAATTTTGATAAACTGGTCTCATATTCTGCCATTTTGCTCATATTATTCCTTACCTGTTACAATCTCTGCTCACTTTTTTTCTTTTTTTAAGGTTTTCTAGGTACAATATCAGGTCATCTTACAGTGATAACTTACCACTCTCCTCCTTAACTATGTTATTTATTCATTTATTTTTTAATCACTCGTTATAAATGTTTGCTCAAATTAGAGTGAACAGTAAGAGACACCCTTGTGATAAATGCCTGTAGATTTCTCCCCTAAGAAAACTCTGGCTCTTGGTTTTAGAACTAAAATTGGCTGTTTCTGGGTGACTGGGGGAGAGGAGAAGAAAAGATGTTTTCACTATATACTCTTGGTATACCTTTTGAATTTTGAGCCACATAAGTATGGCTCAACAATAAACACTGAATAAACATGCACTAAATAACCAAATAAAAATACTTTCTATTCCAATTTAAGAGTACTTCAGAAAAATAATTTGGGTAATTATTTCTCTGAGCATCTACTGGATGAAATTACATTAGTTTCTACTATCTTTCTTATTGCTGTAACAGAGATGTGGCTCAGATAGTAAAAAGTTCACCTGCAATGCAGGAGACCTGGGTTTGATTCCTGGGATGGGAAGATCCCCTGGAGGAGGAAATGGCAACCCACTCTAGTATTCTTGCCTAGAAAATCCCCATGGACAGAGGAGCCTGACAGGCTACACTCCATGGGGTTGCAAAGAGTTGAACATGACTGAGCGACTAAGCAAACACACAAGAATATTTCATTGTTAATCTGACTTGTATCCTTGGAATAAAGACTATTAGAACATAATGATTAATTCTTTTAGTATGCAGTATTCTGGAGAGAAAAAAAATTTAGTTAGAAAAGAACATCTTACTTATAAATCAAAACAAATGCTCATACACACAGAGCCAAAACATGAAACAAAAACGCTTACATCAACAAAACATGAATGATTTAAGATCATACTGCTTGTTGATGGGAGGATCCAAAACAAGAGATAGGTCTCATGACTCCTTGCTTCAACAAAAAACTGGCTAAGATTTTATTCAATGATTCTGTCCAATAGTAATATGTAATATCTGACTAATATTTTCTTTTCGAGAGGCTTTTGGATCATAACCAATCTACTCCATAAACTACACTTAAGCAAGATGACATTTTTTAATCTGAGTTTAAAAAATAACTTACATAATAGAGGTTTTCTTGTACTTTAACATTTTTTAAAAACCTACTGAGTCTATTAGGGAGTCAGTTTTTCATTTAACCTTTCTTATTTCATCAGGATATTGGATTCAAGGTCTTTCTGTGGACCTGCTTTGGATATTTATTTTTTGGAGTCAGTTATGTCAAATACATTGACATTTTAACTATATATTTCAACCTCTAAAAACATTTTGATGGGTTTTTTTTCTGACTTTTATTCTCTTTTTACTATTGATTTTATTGTCTTTTAAAAGATCAAACCTCTTACTTCCTATTATTTTCCCTTTTTATTTATTTATCTTCCCAAATCCAACACACCTTAAGTATTTAATAAATGTCCATAATGTTATAAAGTTACATTTCTCTTTGTCTTGTTAACATAGATATCTGAAGTGCATCTCCTCCAAAAATTGCATCTCATTTAAAAAATATATTATCGCTATATTTCATTTATTTTCTAATACATGTGTTACATGCACATTTCTATAGCATTCTATAGTATAAAATACTTAATACATTGTCACAATTGAATTCTATGACATAGTATTTTTGATTTTTTTAGTTGAAATATAGCTGACATACAACATGATGTTAGCTTCAGATACACTACATAGTGATTTGACATTTGCATATATTATGATACAATCAACACAATAAGACTAGTAACCATCTGTTTGCAAACAGTTACTGCAATACTATGGGCCACATTCCTTAAGTTGGATACTATATCCCCGGCTCATCTGTTTGACACCCAGAGGTCTGTACTCTCAGTCCTCGTTGCCTGTGCTGCCCTCCACCTCCATCCTCCGTCCCTGACAAACATCCATTTGTTCTCTGCAAGTCTGTTTCCATCTTTACAACCTAAGATTTCTNCTATATCCCCGGCTCATCTGTTTGACACCCAGAGGTCTGTACTCTCAGTCCTCGTTGCCTGTGCTGCCCTCCACCTCCATCCTCCGTCCCTGACAAACATCCATTTGTTCTCTGCAAGTCTGTTTCCATCTTTACAACCTAAGATTTCTATACCAGATGGGGGATCCATGACTCACACCTAGGTTTTCTGATTCTAGATCTTGAGCTCTTTCTGTTACGCCACATTGACTCTCAATACCAAATCTGACTCGGGTGTTAAGAAAGCATTTAAAATTACCACAGAGATGAGTCTCTTTTGGCCGTTTCCAGTATTTATTTATACTTTCATATATGATAAGCGAATATGATAGATGAACTTTTTAAACTAACACTAAATCATTTTCTGAATGTGAATGGGTAAAATATATAAATAAAATGAAAAGTTGCTATATCTAAGAATATAAGTTTTTGGAAAAATATAGTATATATAAAATAAAAATACATATTCAAAATTTCCATTTCTTTATCATAAAGTTTATTAAATTTAGCTTCTTTAATTTTATCTTAACAAAATATAGTTGTAAAGAAGTAAAGGTTATATTTTATAGCTATAGTTTTCTATAATTGGTGTTATTAGGTTTTACACATGCTCTTTTTGAGTGCTTTCAACTTAAGTGACTTGTTGAAGTCACACAAAGTCTATCTAGACTATCATGTACCAAATAATGGAATTGTCCTAATTAATGGTTCCCAGTATAGGGTCCCACATACCTCAGTTTCCATGAAAGCAATGAAAACAAATCTGTAAGCCATTTCTAATTTTCAAAAAGCCTTAAAAAATCATGTTTACCTATGTCAAGACTGTACGTATTAGACAAAACATCAAGTTCCTTTGTTTCAGGCTAGAATTACAAGTGAAAATATAAAGTACGTGTTTTAAAATATCATTTAGTTTGATACTTGAAAAAAATTTTCAAAACATGACAAGACAGTATAATTTATAATGACAAGTATTTGGTATTCATCCTTGTTGCTGGCTCCTAAAAACCTTGGAATTTCCAAAGTGATAGGGTTGCCTTGTTCTGCTAATAAGGTTAACTTTTGGAAAGCATCAAACAATAGGGGCTGGTGGCCATGGGAACCAACTGTATGACTGGGAACTTTGAGTCCCACTTACTGATCTCTGGGAGGGGAGAGGGGATGCAGACTCAATCCATCACCAATGGGCAATGACTCAATCAATCACACCTGTGTAAAGAGGCCACCATAAAACCCAAAAGGGTAGGTTTCAGAGTTTCTATATTAGTAAACATGGAGATTTGAGGAGAGTGGCATCCTGGAGAGGGCAGAGAAGCTCCACGCCCTTTTCCCCCTGCCTTGTGCTATGCATCTCTTCTACCTGACTGTTCCTAAGTTATATCTTTTCACATTAAGCTAGCAGAGAGTAAAATGTTTCTCTATAAAGTTCTGTGAGCCACTCTAGCAAATTAACTGAACCTGAGGAGGAAATCATGTGAGGAGGCAATCTTGGGCATAGTCAATCTACAGGCTGTCAGTCAAATGCACAGGTGACAGACAACAAGGACCTGATATCGGTGTCCATCTTCAGGTAGGTAAGTGTCAGAACTGAGTAAATTTGGGGGACCCCTGGTGAGTGTCCATGGAGAACTGAGTTACTTGCTTCAGGTGCGGGGTGGGGGGAGAATATATATAGGAATTGGTGTCAGACTCATAAGAAAGACAAGGGCAGTGAGAGCTGGAGAAGCAGAGAACCTAAAAGCGCTAAGAATGACTACTGCGAGCAGGAATCCCTCAGAAGAAATGGAGTAGCCATCATGGTCAACAGAAGAGTCCAAACTGCAGTACTTGGATGCAATCTCAAAAACAACGGAATGATCTCTGTTCGTTTCCAAGGCAAACCACTCAATATCACAGTAATCCAAGTCTATGCCCCAACCAGTAATGCTGAAGAAGCTGAAGTTGAATGGTTCTATGAAGACCTACAAGACCTTTTAGAACTAACACCCAAAAAAGATGTCCTTTTCATTATAGGGGACTGGAATGCAAAAGTAGGAAGTCAAGAAACACCTGGAGTAACGGGCAAATTTAGCCTTGGGGTACAGAATGAAGCAGGGCAAAGGTTAATAGAGTTCTGCCAAGAGAACGCACTGGTCATAACAAACACCCTCTTTCAACAACACAAGAGAAGACTCTACACATTGACATCACCAGATGGCCAACACCAAAAGCAGACTGATTATATTCTTTGTAGGCAAAGATGTAAAAGAGCTATACAGTCAGCAAAAACAAGACTGGGAGCTGACTGTGGCTCAGATCACGAAGCCCTTACTGCCAAATTCAGACTGAAATGGAAGAAAGTGGAGAAAACCACTAGACCATTCAGGTATGACCTAAATCAAATCCCTTATGATTATACATGGAAGTGAGAAATAGATTTAAGGGACTAGATCTGATAGATGGAGTGCTTGATGAACTATGGACAGACATTCGTGACATTGTATAGGAGACAGGAATCAAGATCATACTCATGGAAAAGAAATGCAAAAAAGCAAAATGGCTGTCTGAGGAGGCCTTACAAATAGCTGTGACAAGAAAGGAAGTAAAAAGCAAAGGAGAAAAGAAAAGATATAAGCATGACCAACTCGATGGACATGAGTTTGAGTGAACTCCGGGAGTTGGTGATGGACAGGGAAGCCTGCCGTGCTGTGATTCATGGGGTCTCAAAGAGTCGGACACAAGTGAGCGACTGAACTGATATATAAGACAGATGACCAAGAAGACCATTCTTGTAGCACCGGGAACTCTACTCAATATTCTGTGAAAACTTATATGAGAAAAGAGTCTGAAAAGGATGAATATGTGTATATTTAAAATTAGCCACTTTGCTGTATACCTGCAGCAAAATATTTTAAATATCTATAATTCAGTAATTTTTAAAGGCTCCAAATTAATTTTTTAAAATTTAAAACTAAAAACACAAAACTTAAAACTAATAAAACACAAAAACAAATGAACAATGAAAGTAAGTCAAAAGCAAGAAGAATGGAAGAATATGATAAAATCTGAGTAAAGATAAAAAAATAAAAAGAAAAAAATAGAATCAATGAAACCAAAACCGGTTACTAGTAAGGATTCTTAACATGTTGCATCTTATCTAGATAGGAACAATAAATAAATAAATAAATACAAGACAAAACACAATCAGCAAAAGATGTGTATAAGAGACAGGTGTATGATCTTTTTAATGTGTTTTGCATCTATGTTCATCAGTGATATTGGCCTGTAGTTTTCTTTTTTGTGGCATCTTTTTCAGGTTTTGGTATTAGGGTGATGGTGGCCTCATAGAATGAGTTTGAAAGTTTACCTTCCTCTGCAATTTTCTGGAAGAGTTTGAGTAGGATAGGTTTTCGCTTTTCTCTAAATTTTTGGTAGCATTCAGCTGTGAAGCTGTCTGGACCTGAGCTTTTGTTTGCTGGAAGATTTCTGATTAGAGTTTCAATTTCCGTGCTTGTGATGGGTCTGTTAACATCACTCATTATCAGAGAAATNGTATTAATAAATGTCAATAATGTTTCTCTTATTTTAAGTTTTATTTACAGATATCATTGTGGGTTCAAACCACTTTCCTTAGTATTTCTGTAGGTGGTAGGAAAACAAAAGCAAAGTCTTACTCTCAGATTCTTTTTTTTCTTTACCCAGGCTTATGTATTACAAACATTTTTCTTTCCATGCTATTTAATATTTCTAGGTATATGGTATATCAGCTTCTACTTCAAGTTCTTAAATCATCCTTTTTTTTTAAATGGGATGGTTATACATTAATTTATAGAAAGAAAATCAACCCTAGTTCACATGCAACTACAACTATAAATAATGTGTACTGAGCTATGAAACGTAATAAGAGCTGTTCTAAATATTTGGCATGTATAAGTTCCTTCATTCACTCCAAAGTCTGTGGAGTAAATATAATCACCATCCCCATACTGTGCGTGTACTCAGTTGTGTCCAACTCTTTGTGACACCATAGCTCTCCAGGCGCCTATGTTCACAGAATTTTGCAGGCAAGAATACTGGAGTGGGTTGCCATTTCCTTTCCCAATAATCCCCACATTTCCTTCTCCTGTAATCCCCACATTACAGATGAGAAAACAAAGGTACAAATAGGCTAAATCTCTTTTCCAAGGTCACACAGCTAGTAAGTATGAAAGAATCAGAAGATGAATCTAATCAATCTATTTCCAGAGCTTGAGCATGCTTAGCCACTTTACAATCATAGCATTTCTCATAGTTAGTTCAAGATTACTTGCATTCTTCCTTTCAGATTCTTATCACTTCGCCTTAACCAATAATTTTAAAGTAAACTTTCATCACTTCTTTTATGCTTTGCAAAATAGTTTTGTCCATTGGGTAAACCAAGAATTTGTCATTATTCTGCTTTATGGAGAGTAAGTGTGTACCTCCAGCACTGATATCCTTTCCCAGTGCTGTGATTTGCCACAAACCCATCCCCATTTAACTAGCTCAGTACATTCTAGTATTGGGCTCCCTGGTGGCTCAGATGGTAAATCATCTGCCCACAATGCTGAAGACCTGGGTCTGATCCCTGGGTTGGGAAGATAACAATACCATTTTATTAATGTTTTCTCTGTACCTCTTTGTTTCAAACTTCTCTAACACACTACATTTCCAGTAGATGGGCACTTACCTGACACATGGTCTATTCCAACTGGATAAAATTCATATTAAAAAAAAAAACATATTTCAACTGTAATCTTAGTCCAAATCTGATAATATTTTAGAATTTGTACCATTATGCCTATATGTATGCATTTTCAAATAGAAATCAAAGCCCATATGTTTTACTTATATCATTCAAATTGCTTCCCTTAGAGAGGTCCTGGGACAGGAATTTATTTTACTGAATCATCTGGACATGATTTCTTCAAAGTTTTCAGCCAGTCTTCATTCATACATTAATGGAAATCAGGGGCGAGTGTAAGTCAGGATCCTGCTGCCTTAAATCTCGTTCTATCCCAACTTTCTGCATGAACTTTGACAGATCTTCTCAATGTCTCCTTCTTTAGTCATAATATATTCACAACATTGCTTATTGCATGTAAAAGTATCTTTAAAGGGTAAACAAGTGCTGCAAGCTAGGACATTGTAATTAATCAGCTCTTTATTCATCACTGAATATAGATAATTTGGTGAGCATTCTTGTGAATGAATGTCACAAAACTGACAGATGCATAAAGAACCAAATAATAATAATACTTGATTGCATATACTAAATGTTAGATACTGGATAGAAGTTTTAACTCTTACAGTAGTTTATTAGAAAGAAGTGGGTAGAAATATGCCCATAAACATATTGTTTACTTACTGGATGAGAAATAAAAGATCTTAATGAGACTGTATCAGCAAAAGAAAACAGTTATCTTCAATAGCGCTGATGCTAAAGACATACATTTCCTTTCCTTTGACTAAGAACAGGCTTCAGAGACATCTAGTGACAATGGTAGATGGCCTCAATGGTGAACAGAAAGCCCAAAGGAGAAAAGGTAATCTATCTTTTACTGCTTTAGCCATTTATTTCTTATCTCCTACTTCTATTTCGTATGTTTTATTCTTATGTAAAATAATGGGTTGGGCTGCCCCGGTGGCTCAGTGGTAAAGAATCCACCTATCCATGCAGGAGACATGGGTTTGATCCCTGGGTCAGGAAGATCCCGATCCCCTGGAGAATGAAATAGCAACCAACTTTGGTATTCTTGCATGGAAAATTCCATGGACAGAGGAGCCTAGTGGGCTACAGTCCATGGGGTCACAAGAGTCTGACATGGCTGAGTGAAAACAACAACAAAATAATGGGTTTAGCTTCCTCTTCCTTTCTCTTTCAAATTCTGTGATTATTTAATTTTTTCCGCTCAGTTCAGTTCAGTCGCTCAGTCATGTCCGACTCTTTGCGACCCCATGGAGTACAACACGCCTGTCCATTACCAACTCCCAGAGCTTGCCCAAACTCATGTCCATTGAATCAGTGCTGCCAACCAACCATCCCATCCTCTGTCGCCCCGTTCTCTCTTGCTTTCAGTCTTTCTCAGCGTCAGGGTCTTTTCCAATGAATGAGTTCTTCACATCATGTGGCCAAAGTATTGGAGCTTCAGCTTCAGCATCAGTCTTTTCAATGAATTCAGGACTGATTTCCTTTAGGACTGACTGGTTTGATCTCCTTGCACTCCAAGGGACTCTCAAGTCTTCTCCAACAGCATAGTTCAAACGCATCCATTCCTTGGCTTTTACTTACTTCTTTTTTAATTAGTTAATTCTTAGAGAATACTAAATCACTATAATTTGTTCAACACAATGCATTATGATACAAATTAAACAATCGAGAAATATGTTAGAAGACACTAGAAAGTTTTGTATATAAATGGCATCCAGATCTATCATCTATAAGGTTTTCTTATTTATATAGTTCATTATATAAAAATTAAAGCATGGAATCTTTTCCATACTTTATTCTAAAGAGCTATTTTTTAAAAACTTCTGATCTCTTGGTAAAATAATAACAAAATCTCAGAGACAAAATATAACTTCCATGAGTGAAATGGAAAGTTACCCTCAGGAGAATGACTTTCATAATTGCTGTAGAATAATATCAACTTTAACTTGATTTACTGATTACATATTTCTGCCAAATTTCTTTTTGCTTTTTTTCCTTCCTTAAGAATAGACAACCCAATTGAGAGCATAATTACAAAAGTACTAGAAAGAATGTAATCATTTAATGGAGTATTAATGCTTTACTTTTAGCTTGGGAGTAGTAGTGAGCTAGTAGTGGGTACCACCTAAAATGGTATTTTTCCCAATCATGTTATAATTTTATCTAAATATTTTTTAAAATATGAATCAATAGCTGACCTTAGAACAACTACATAAATTTAAAAATCATCTAAAGAACAAAAACTAGTTTACAACTAATTAAAATGGTGAAACTGAATTACATCCTCATATTAAACAACTGAAATTATTATTATTATACTAGAAGGTCTTTCCAAACTTGCATGAGTCCAGATCTTAGATTATCACCTTGACCATAATGGCAAAGGCTAGCACAAAACGTTCTGTGTATATAAATCAATTGCTTTGGTGGGTAGTAATAATAATAACAATAGTAATAATAAATAGATATTATAATCAATATTTATTTCTATCGGAATGTATTTAAAGAAAAATTCTCTTGATTTCATGTTATGCTCTGGAAAATGCTATTGGATTATACAGACTATATGATGGTTTGTTGTTACATATCTTTTTATAAGTTACAAAGATGTGGTAGTGAATTCTCAAATTTTCCTATGTGATTTTTCCTCATTATCAAACCTATACAATTAGGATAAATGGTTACAATCCAGAGATGAATGTGCTCACAACTCTATGCATGGAGTATGAGTCAGCAGGTTGTATAGCTGAGCCAGGTGTTAATGAACTCTCACTTTGTTGGAGCTATCAGTCTGCGGCTCCTGGCTGGTAATACTAGAAAAGTATTTAAGTGTGATTACATTGCACCCATCTCTATAGTCTCAAAACATAAAGAAGACCAGCCAATGATTCTAGCACAAATTCTTAATATCTTATTTGATAAAATGCCTATGATTTTTGGCATACTGTATGAATATATATAACTGAAATAAACTAAAGATTCACAAGCCAAATTAAATTTTTCATAAAGACTACTCATTTCCAGAATATACTGCATCTTTAAAAATAGGAAAATACTTCTCAGAAATAATGGAGTAAATAGTGGGACTATGAAAATGTTCAAACATTCAAAAAATGTTCCCACTGTTGTTTTTTTATATCCTTCACTTATATCACATGGCTTTCTTCATGTAAAACTTTGGTAAATGAGGAATTCAGAATAAATGGGGAGTTAAAATGTCTTTCTTTGCCAGATTCTTTTAGCTTTATGAAAGCAGTAAAACAATAAACCTTAAAAACCAACAGACACAAACAAAATGCAATGAATTTCTCAAATATTTTCATATGTATTCCAAGGTCTTCCACTGGTGGAAGGATTTGTAGTTGTTTTCTACAAACCTGAATTGACAATTAATAATGGATGAAGCTCTTTTGGACCCATGAAGTGAGATAAATAAGATGTTATGGTAGGTTCAGTATTAATTCAAGGGAAAAATTTGATCAGCTCCCATACTGTCATACATCAGTGCCCGTACATCAGCTCTCATTCTGTCTGCTTCTGGCTTCATGTAAACCTAATAATTTTCTCGGTTAGACTATTCATCTGCAAAACAGGAATGAATGTGTTTTCCTTTTATTCAGAAAAATGAGATGATGTGTTACATGTACTATTACATTTCATCTGTGAAAGTCTCCACAGTATTCATACAAATATAATAAGTTGAGATGGAGAACAAAGTCTAGTAAATTAATCTTCTTAGAGAAAATATTGAAGAGTAAGATATTTTCCAATTTTAATAGGTACCGCTTGTTAGATAAATTAATTTCATGAATGGTTCTTCACCTAGCCATTGGTCATTCAAAATTTAAAATCTAGTGTATCTAAAATTTTGGAACTTACAGATTGGATTTGTTATCACTGAAGCATCTTGACTTCCCTGGTGGCTCACAAGGTAAAGAATTTGCCTGCAATGCAGGAAACCCAGGTTCAATCCCTGAATCAGGAAGATCCCCTGGAGAAGGGAATGGCTACTCACTCTAGTATTGCCTGGAGAATTCCATGAATAGAGGAGACTGGTGGGCTACAGTCCATGCGTTTGCAAAGAGTCAGACATGACTGAGCAACTCTCACATCTTACTATAGTCATAGCTAATATATAATTTAAGTAATATCTTTTATTATTTTCTATTAGGGGACTATAACTCATGTTAAAAATTTTCTAAAATGTACATTGCATTTGAAAACAAAACATCACAAGTTATTTCCATATGTTGGTTCCAATAAAAGAATACACATCTGACAAGGAAGAAGACAGCATGTGAATTGCTTCACTTCTGTGATGAGGCTGTCTTTCCACAAAATAGGGAAGAGTCACCAGGCTGGCTTTCCTAATAGGCAGAATGAGGATGGCAAAGGAGAAGCAGAGAACTCAGCAGTCTGCTGACCTACTTTGTTATTATAACTCATTAGAGCTACGAATGTATTTTTCTTTTTCAGTAAAGCTACATAGTGACTTGTCAGCAAATTAGGTACCTTTTGATAGGACTTTAAAAAACTCTGTTAAGGCAACACATCTTCTTTTAGGGAAAAAAAAAAATCAGTGACCTAATAATATAATTTCTAATTTATTGAATTCAAATCTAAAATATACTGTTAGACCTCAAGAGAGGATATATTTTTAATTGAGATGTTTAGTTTCATTTCTTAGTTATATTATTTCAATCAATCACTGTCTAATTACTTTTATGGCCTTTGCAAAAGAAAAAGTGAGTCTATTTTAATTTTATCTTTATATATTTGCTAGACTATCAAGAGATAATAATATATTCATGCTAAGTTTCAATATTAACTTATATATGGGAGCTTGCATATGAATAATATGTATTCCTTTTTTCAAATTATTCTCTAAAAATTAATAAACAGCTCTTTCCTCTGTAGCCCCTAAGCACGTATTTATTTTGACTACTACAATTTTTGAGCTAGAAGTGACTGAAGAGCCTCAATCCCCACTCTTTGTTGAAGGCTCATGGCTCAAAGGAATTCAATCCTGAATATTCATTGGAGGGACTGATGCTGATGATGAAGCTGAAGCTTCAATACTTTGGCAACCTGAAATGAAGAGCCAACTCACTGAAAAGACCCTGATACTGTGAAACATTGAAGGTAGGAGGGGAAGGGGATGATAGAGAATGAGATGGTTAAATATCATCATCGACTCAATGGACACGAGTTTGAGCAAACTCCAGGAGACAATGAAGGACAGGGAAGCCTGGTGTGCTGTAGTCCATGGGGTTGCAAAGAGTTGGAACAACTGAAGAACAATGATACTGTCAATCAGTGTCTAGGGACCATCTCTCCCAAAGGGTTCCATCCAATTGGAAGGGAGCTGGAAAATATGCATAGTGTGTGGCTTCTTGGTTCTTGTACTGTGTACCTGATATATTATTTCAAAGGCAAACAAAATTTTTCAGTAATTACAATTTTTCAATTAAATCTCATATTTTCTCCACATAAATTTTATTAATTAGACTCTTCCAGACACTTTATATCTCTTTTTTTCCTCTTATAATCTTAATATCGTTCATGCATCCTAATTTTTCTCTAAAGGTATTGTTATTTACATAGATATGAAAGGCACTAACAGGTCATTGATTTGGACTGTATGACTTTTGAGTACATTATATTGCCCACAAATTGGTCAAGTGAGTACTTATCTTTTAAGAAATAATTTGATGTACAAATTATTATATAACACAAACTCCAAGGAATAACATTCAAAATGCACAATAGACTCCTTTACACATACTTTTCAAATGCTGTTGTTAATTTTCTGTTTGGTTATAAACAATTATTGTTTATTTAGCAATATGCACATGATGGGTATAGGACATGTGGGGTACACAGATACTTAAAAGGCATATTGCTTCCCCTTTAGAACAGCATCTCTCAAAATGAAATAATACACAGACTCCTTCAAATAACAAAACAAAATATTATAAGGAATGATCTTTGTGTTGGCTTAAATCATTTTGATTATGATTATTACTCAAATACAAGTATAACAACTAGATATGTTTCTTGTCCTTAAAGTTTTTGTAAAGTTGAAACAGATGTACATTTATAAATAAAATGTTAGAAAATAAGTTAATAAGCACATTTCAATTTGAATTTATTGTGATGGATGATTTTTATTTTTCTGAAACCAAATAGCTGTATACGGGTAAATATAGTGCTGATTATTATATATCACTGGGCTTTCCTGGTGGCTCGGTGGAAGAGAATGCAGCAGATGTAAGTTCGATCCCTGGGTGGGAAAGTTTCCCTGGAGAAGAAAATGGCAACCCACTCCAGTATTCTTGCCAGAGAAATTCCATGGAGAGAGGAGCCTGGTGGCCTATAGTCTATAGGGTCACAAAAGAGTCAGACAGGACTTAGTAATTAAACAGCAAAAATTATAGCCCTAGTTTTTCTAGAGTATGTAGTTTAAAGGGCTTCCCTGATAGCTCAGTTGGTAAAGAATCCACCTGAAATGCAGGAAACCCTGGTTCTATTCCTGGGTTGGGAAGGGATGGGCTGGAGAAAGGATAAGCTACCCACTCCAGTATTCTTGGGCTTCCCTTGTGGTTCAGCTGGTAAAGAATCTGCCTGCAATGCAGGACACCTGTGTTTGATTCCTGAATTGGGAAGATCCCCTGGAGAAGGAAAGGCTACCCAGATAGGACTTAGCAACTAAAAAACAATTATAGCACTAGTTTTTCTAGAGTATGTAGTTTAACACATAAATTATGTGTGTTGTGATTAGTGACATTTTTCAAACCTAGTTCTCCATTTTTTCTATGATGATGAATTTATATGTCTAATTTTATGTCATTTAGCCTTCACCCACTATAAATGGATCATTTATTTATTAATCCTATATGATATAATTATTATATATAGCAACTCATGACACAATTCACTTCAACTACAAAAGTAAATCTAGAGGTTGATTTAGGGCAGGCATTACTAAACTCATAATATGTTTATACTGAAACATTTCAAACTGTTGCCAACATGTGTCCATATATTTAGTTACAAGATTTCTAGGAGAAAACCTGTATACTCTCTGAGATTAAATCTTCAGATTTTAATTAGAGAAACATGGCTCTAGGAATGTATTTCTTAGCTGCAAATTCCTGTTTATTCCGTAAAATCATTCCCTAAATTATGTCATGATTAATATACAAGTTCAAATGTATCATATGTATTTTTTTATTTTCTTACTTAAATTCTCAAATAAATATTTATAATATTTCATATTTTAACAACAAAAGCCATTGCCTCTGATCCCTTTAAAAATCAATAGTTACAATATTAGTATAACTGATACACCTAAAACATAGTCAGAAGTATCATGGGAATGACAAGATTTTCAAAATTAATTTTATCAAACATTAAGTACCTGGCAAATCGAAGATCTTCATCCAGACAAAAATCAAACATTTTTGTTTGATTCAAGCAAAAATAATTTCTTGAATGAATTTCAAGAAATGAGACATTTCTTAAATGAAACAAAAGCAAATATTACAAATGAACAGCAAGATTAATCCCTGTTCAGGTTGGTTTTTGTAACTCGATATCTCTTACCTCATCAGTTCAAGTAGCCCAGGATGCTTAGCAGTTGACTTTTT